>JAUBOD010000024.1:981658-1068129 GCA_032353885.1 Nothura maculosa
AAGGAAGGAAGGAAGGAAGGAAGGAAGGAAGGAAGGAAGGAAGGAAGGAAGGAAGGAAGGAAGGAAGGAAGGGAAAACACTTCACATAATGTCCAATAGACAGAAACACAGGATGTTATGAGCCAAGGAGAAAGATTTTATTCTTTTCAGATGTTGAGATGTTATCTCACTGTAAGAGGAGAGAATATGTCTGTAGCTCACAAGATAAATGGCACTTACTTGAAGGTATTTCTGTGTATATAGGGCCATGGGGAGTGTGAACTTAAGTGTTATAGCACCAAATCAGGTTAAAACACTGCTAGATACAGAGAAGGATGATAAATCCACTTGCCCCTGTCTTTTGTTTTGATATCACCATCAAAGCATGGGCAGAATGTATAAGCTTTCTTCATGAGTATTTCTCTCTCTGTTCTCTTGTGTCAGCCTTGTTGTCACTCTCCTTGCACCCAAAAAACAGTATAAACCATACAAGTAGTTAAAGCTAGATAAGTAGTTGTAGTGCTTGTTCATGTTCAGAAAGCTGAGAATTATATCTACTGATCAAGACTCTCATGTCTGCAGCTAAGTGCATGGAGAACTGAAGTGCACAGAACACCTGCAGTCAGGTCCTGAATGTAAAGAACTAAGAGAAAAATTCTTAGGGGTTCAAAACAAACGTTCCTGACATATAACAGCTTAGCCATGGACTTGTGTCCCAGTCTGGGATAAGAAGAGCTAAGATATATTATCCCAGGATCATTTCACAACACATCTGGATTTTCCACATCCCATGTGGGTCTGTTTTCTCTTTTCTGAAAAAATACAGAGATATTTTGTGGGTTTCTTAACAGGCCATGCTAAAAGCAGAAGGGATGTTTACTGTCCATCTCACAATAAAACAATGAGACAATTTCCTTATGTCATGCTTCATAACTCCTGACTGGAAAAGAAAACAAAATCAATAATTAAATTTCAAATATGAAACAATGTCCTAACTGGCAAATAAACTACTGATTTCACATTTGCCTCCCAACTCCCTCTCACACACTGTCATAACTCTCACGATTCCCAGAAGTTTCCATCACAACTCTTGCTGAAAGAGTCCAGCAAATGCAGAATACTTTGACCTGCTTCAGTGAAAACCAAAGAATCATCCTCCACTGTATTGACTGGATAAACACCCAGAAAAAGCTTGAAGAAAAAGCTTGTCCTCTTTCACAAACACCAGGGAGCTAGAAAGGTTTACTTCTGGCTGAGAAATATGTCCACAAATGTTTCTGAAATTTATCACAATTGTATTCAAACGAATTGTGTATTTTTAACATACTAAATCATTGTTCGTATAGTACCAATGCTATCCCACTTTCTAAGTGAGTAGCAAAACAGAAAAAAACTACTGAAAAAATTACTGCTTGGCCATCCATCCTGGATATTTCTACAAGTCCATCTCTGCCTAGCTTATGTTCTGGAGATTGGACATAGAGGGATCTGAGGCATTATCCAAAAATGAAACCAAAATTGAACTGCATAGATTCTTGGCTTCTGAAAGAAGCTTTATAGGAAGGAAACTTCAGAAGGAAGGAGCTTCAGAAGAAGAATGGCTAGTAAAGTCATTATGGAATTTCTTAAAGCAATTATTTTTTTCCCTCTGGCTTGTTAGAGCCAGCTGCAGAGCCAGCCACATGTGTTTACTCTGAGGGCAAACAAAGCTGAGAAGTTATGATGAGAATTTGGATGTTACAGTGCCAATTCCTGATAACTACATAATTATAACTTTTGAATTTATTACCACGTTGTAATCAAGTAATATGACATATTATATCAGGAAGACCTCTCCATGTCTTCTAGCTGAGAGAGATTTTGTCCTTTTTCTTTCATGGACAATGAGGCTTTTAGATCTTGTTAATACCTGAGAGGTAAAAGGAAATATTCTATTTTTATTCATGTAGACTAGCCAAAGAGAATGATGGACTTTGTGTGTGAATAAAGTAAAAGGAGAAAGAAATGAGAGCTTTACATCCTTACAGCTGGCTTCCTTTCCATTTTTTTCTTTTCTTTTTTTCTTTTTTTTCATGCTCTGTTCCAGTCTTTCTTCCTTGTCTGAAAGATAACTAGGGAACAAAATTCATTTGCTTCCTGAAGGTTCCTCATTGGTTTTCCATTAGTAAGACTAGTGTGTGCAGAGGCCTATATCTACAGGATCTACATTGATTTGGTTAGAAAAGATTTTACCTTTGTGTTTTTGGGAGAAAAGCTCCTCTAATGGTGCAGCTCTGCTGCACTGCTCTTGGTGATGCTGCTGCTGCCCTAATTGTGAAACATTTTGTCTGTGGTCCTCAGGGGCAGATGGGAAAGGAGGAACTCCCCACCAAAATGGTGAAATTGTCCAGGAAGCTTTACTAGGGAAAGGAGGTTGTGTCTATCATTCTCACTCAAGGCCACAGAGAGCTTCCATTTACGATGCTAATATTCATGCTCTGATACCATAAAAGAAACCTGAATTTTGTTTATTATTTTGCATGCCAATTACAGAAGCTTTGTGTCAGAACCACTCTAATGAAAAACTTGTCCTCCCTTTTCTTCCTTGGCCATTGATTTCCTATTTCAGCATTTCAGTGTTTTTCGGCATGTGAAGAATTCTTCAGTGTTTTCTGTCAGCATTACCTCCAACAAGTGTAGAGCAGCTCATACCACCTTCACACGTGCCAGTCCCATGCACCGTCCCTGCACATGAACAGCCTCTTCATATTTCTGCAAACTTCCTATCTGAGATGTGAACTCCCTGTGAGCCAAAAATCTCTCCCCACAGCATCCTCCTGAGGTGTTTGATAGCATAAAGATATCAGCTGAATACCTGTTCTTCAGTCTGCTCTGAAGAACTCAATCAGAAATGTAAAAGGAAGAAGGAGGTAGTGATGTGAAACTTGGACAGAAGATTAGGCTTGATATGCCAGTACTCGTGTGCTTGCACATATGGTATAGTTTTACTGTCTGTCTGCAAACTTACCTCTTTATTTTTATACTAGACTCAATGGTAAACATAAGTATAAGGCATACAGCTGTCTAAATCAGCTCATGGAGAAGCCAGATTTTTCATAAGAAACAATCTATTTTTGTCATGACTGAGCTTGATAGATGGATAGTTTGGGCAAATACACACGTAAAGGAGAGTTTTGGTTTATGGAAAGCAAGTTGTTAAAAAAATGTGTTCAAAATCTCTAAAATATTTGTTTTCAGTAGAAAATTGTTTACTACTTTTTTTTCAGCATCCTTGTGGTTGGCAATTTGCTCTTAAACCTGATGTATAATTATTTTTATATTACAATAAATAATAAAAAAATGACAGCAGCAAAATTGACTTGCTTTTCTCCGGCAGCATGGCTTCAGCCTCCATATTTAAATGACTGTATTAATAGAGTGTGCATACACTATTAGTCAGTTCTCCACTTCCACTTGCAGGTCCTCCTCCCATTGCAGAGTCCTTGTTTAAGTCCTGAGGCATTCATTCCTTCACAAGCTCTCTTTCTGCATTTGTGCAAGAAAAATATAAAGTGGCTATAAAAGAAATTGGAAGCTATTCAGGGCATCTATAAGCTTCTGCTAATATAGTAAGGAATGCTGCCTGCATAGCATACTTATATAACAGGACAGCCAGCGAGAATAAAATTCAGAATTATATTATGAGAATATGCATTCTTGAAGCACAGAAGTGCAATAGAAATATAAGGGCATTTCTTTATATAGAGCTTCAGGGGATGCTTAGTGGGTACATTCAAGTTCCTCGTGTAGAAAGGAGCCAGTCGTGCTCAGATAATGAAATATTCTCTTTCAGGTTAGCAGGGGACTCCCCCAGTGCTTTTCATGCCTCACCATGTAAAGTTTTCAAGGCAGCACTTGTACAATGTAGAGACACCAGCTCACCAAGTGCTAACGGGAGTGTAGGGCATGCACCAAGCTGCCCATGAAAAAGCCATCTATGTGATAGCACTACCTCTGACATAAAGCCATGTTATTTTCCCTTTTAAACAGGCAGCAGTCTAGTGGGAGAATTGCTTCCAGAGCTTAAGGTTCTGTGGCTCTTGTATTGATGGGTTTGGACAGACAGAAGATCTTAGAGGCATTAATGACTGCTAATTACTCTGCAGTTTTCTTTAGAGATTTCGTCTGGAAAGCCTGCAGCATGAGAATGCCTAATGCCCCAATCAAGCTATTTCACTAACAAGATGTCTAATCAAATGCTATAAATTTGGGGGGATGGGGTGAGAGGGAATTTGCTGGGCCTCTGCATCAAGGGGGAGAGTTAGTAAGGTGGCTGTGCAAACACTGCTGTTTGCTTATCACTCGGGTATAAAACCAATCTAAACCCACAATCATACTCATTTCTTTTGCCTTTTCATCTCCCTGTGCTTGTCTAGTTGGAGAAAAAAATGTAATAACAGTAGGCACAAGTGCTAGCTGTCATGCATTTCTGGTCTTTTGATGAGATCAGTTTCTTTCATATAGCAACTAGTATTGATCTGGTTTACTTTCCTTTGTAAACTGAGTGTTAGTGGTGACTTACCAAGTCTGACTCATGATTTCATGGCTTCAAACAGTGTGCTGGAGCTAAACAAACATTCATTGCATTCACTGATGATAGGTCATCTTTCTCTTCACAAATTAACAACATATACATGGATTAAAAGGCATTTTGTTTGCTACTTGAAATTGTTCAAGCACTTTATTCAAATGTGTTTTCCCTTCAAATGAATACAAATGAAAATGAAAAATCTTGCCAGAAACCCTGATTATTTGCTAGGAATGGATGATTGCTTACCTGTGTCGTGTGATGCCATTTCACAGTTTTGTGGCTGCAACTTTTTCAAGTAAAATAACAGGCAACAGAAATTTCAGCTTGGCTTTGTGAACAGTTTTTAATACAAGACCTCACATGTGACATGGGACACATGAATTGTGGCAGAGCAATGAATAAAATGACTTGGACATTTTATTGAGATAGATAGAATGAGCTGGCCACTCTAACATGCCATTTCTTTCTCTAGAAAGATATATTTTTTAGAAACTTTGTTCTTTAAAACTTAGTGCAGAACCTTCTTAGGTGGGCATGATTACATTGTTCTGTAAGGAGCTTGTGGCTATATGCACATACTCCTGTAAGAAAGCTGGAGATTTTTGACAAAAATAGGAAACCCTGAGGGTGCAACTGGCATATAGGCACCTTGAGAGTTTCTCAGTTGGATATCTTCTCATATAGACTTAAGAATGAAGATATCCATCAGACTGGGTATAGCTATAGCTGCCCACTAACTTCTACTTCCCCTGCTCAATCTTATTAATTTTTATTATAAGTCATTGTAAGTTAGAAGCATTTTTGTATTCTTATTTATCAGTTGCTGTAAATTCAGTTTTGGTAGTAATTTGTGTGCATCCTAAATATCTGTAAGCATTTTCTAGGCTCTTATTAACATTCACAGAAATAACTTCAGATCCTTACAAAATGCACATATTGATCTGTACTTGCTTATCTAAATAGATCAATACTGAGCAGTCCTAGATGAAGGTGAACATCAAGTACAAAGGCAGCAGCACAGTCAAGTATCAGCACAAAATGTACTGTATGCAGTAGAAATTGTGACCTTGTATATTTGGGAGCAGCATTATAATTCTTACTCTGGATTCTTCAGGTCCTCATAGTGTCTAGGAGGAAAAGAAAGAGAACTTTTAATAGCCTCATTTGTCACACTTACCTCTGAGGTGCACTGCAAAAACACACAGCATCCTAATTGCATCATAAAAAGGAAATTATTTATAAAAGGGAAAGCTAGGCCCTATGGACTGTGAACCATTCACATAATAACTATAAAACAAATCAAATTAATCTAACAATTCCAAAGGGAGCGGTATAGTTTAACCAAAGTAAGGAGAAAGAAGAAACCCACAACAATTTGAAAGAAAATATGCAGCACCATGTTAAGCAAATGGTTTGTTACCAAATAGCAGTTTCCTATTTACATGACAATGAGAGAGTGTAGTAATTAGACATAAATTTCATTATCTATATTTTGCCGGAGTTAGAGTACAAGTCGGTTTCTTGATGTGTTTTCCTATTTTCTACCAGCTCATGCAGAAACAATCTCAGCTGACTTGCTCTGTTCTAAAATAAGGCAGGAACTGGTCCCCAGTTTTTGCTGGAATGAAGCTAATTAAATAGCCTTGTACCCAGAGGTGCCCCCTTTTGGTAGTGGTGTTGCTTTGGTACAGGTGATGTTTCTCCTCAAAAAATCCTGTTAGGAGATTCTTTACTTAGTTTCCTCAATTTATATCCAGTAATTTTATTGGTTGCACCGGAGAATTAACTGCCTTGTTTCCCTTCTGCTGCACTCTTGCTCTCAGCCATGCAGAAGAGGGGAGCCAAGGACTTTAATCCTCATTCAGCTTTCTGCACCCTCTGCAAGTGCATGGCCTTCATCTACCCTCTCTAACTCAGTAATACTCTGGTCATCCCCAGGATGGAGGCAGTGAATGGCCCTGTGGCTCTGGATAGGTGCAGGAGAAGTTGTCTGGTAGGGTGGGGAGATCTAGGGAAGGAGGACACAGCACTTGCTCTTTGCTCCCCCATAGATAAGCCTTGGAGATCTGAATATGGATCTGAGCATTTCATCCATCTTTCCTCATAAATGCTGGCTGCAGAGTCTGAGTTTAAAAGTCTTTTTCTGTTGTTGCTATTGCTATTTTTTCAATTTCACTATCAATCACAATAAACTGCTACCCTTCTCTAGCTGTATGTTGTAGCATGGACTCCTAAAGACTTTATCCTAAATCTTGGGCAGAAAACACATACACACAAATTTGGGATTGAGCAGAACACATACACAAGTTTTTAAGTTTGTATCTTTACAATGGAAGAAATTGTTCCCCCTTCTTTGGTTGATGAACAGGAAAAGGAACATAGGCACGTGGCAGACCGAGGAGAGCCATGTCTGGTAGGGGAAACTGAGTGAAGCTGTAAATGGTGGAGACTAAAGAGTCAGGTGACCATAGGTGAGAACGCATGGAGGGAGGCAGCGAGTTGGGTGTAGGTGGGCTGGGAAGGCTGTAACTTCTGAATACCATGGCCAATGGGGAAAAGGAGACTATTGCCTCAGTTGGGAAATTAGGATAAAAAGGGGGCTTTGACCTCCAGCAATGTGAGAGACCCCACAGGGATATGCCTGGTGGACTCTCCTTTTATTCAAATAAAGTTTTAGAATCTCCTCTGTCTCCTTTTTGGACATTCAATTTTTGACAGTGAGACTTTCTACATAATCTCATATTTGCCAGCAGAAGCTTGAGTTAGAGGCTGTGCCCTTCACTTGAGAGACACCAGTGTTATTGCTATAGATTCTAGGCTCATTTCCATTCATAAGTGAGGGACACTCTGGTCCTGGGCACTTTCATTGACACCTAGCAGCAAGAAGGCAGCCATCCTCTTCTGAAAGGCATGGCCCAGATGGATAGCTGGCTTGTTAGCTAGGTACTCTTATTTGCTTGGAGTTTTCAGACCTTATTAAGGATAGAAGTTCTTCTCCAAAATGCAGTGCTATTAGTGATGAGATCTCTGTGCTATTGATTAATCTCCTTGGCTGAAACCCTTAGGAGCCTAATTGTGGCTCTGTGCTCTCTGTATGTTCCTCCATGTGATCACCCCAGATGGCCAATTGATCTAATTTGATGTCTGAGGCAGGAGCAACTTCTTGTAGCCTGACAGATATTGATATTTTGCAGCAGTGTGGTTACAGATCCTTCCCTTCTGGATTGCATTACAGTACTGCAGGAAGAAAGATAGATCAGTTTTATGTTCCCATCTGAGGGAAAGAGTGATTTTTGTGAGCACTGACAGTGGGCACTTTGTTTGCAAGGAAGAGGGGAAACTGTGCTGTTATTTGTTGTTGATGCTCTTTCTTACTTTGAAAGGAAAGCATTTGCTTTAAAAAATTTGGATGGAACCTCACTAAATGTGATTAATGGGATTGATTTTTTTTCTGATTGCACACTTTTTATACTATATTATAAATATATAAGACATTATATTTATATTATATTAGCTAAAAATATTTATGAAGAATCCCAATCATCCAAATATAACAGTGTTAAGTAATTCTGATGCCTGATTTTCCTAAAGGATATTGCATTTATATATAATATTTTGAAGACAGCTGTCAATCTGTAGAGATAAAAATTGTAACTAATTTTATTATATTCTATATAGAAATCTTTGCTTCTTTTGCTACAATGCATTGCTTGTCCAGAGAACAAAACCTCCAAAAACACTACTACAGGTAATGTGTGTGTCCTTTTATTTCAGCATTTTAAGCATGGCGACTGCATTGGACAGAACCCAAATGTTCTTTGAAATTCATTAAAGTTTAATTGCAGAGGGAAGAATAGAATTAATAAATGCCCAGCTGCATTTCTTGATTTTTTTTTCTGGTTTATAGTTGGTAGAAGATAAAAAGAAGCAATCACTCTTTAAATGTGTAATTAATTTAAATATGGAATAAATTAGCATTCATGAACATCTCTCTGTTTTATCTCATCTTTTTATATCTTTGTTTATCTTAGCATAAAATGTGCAGTCTGTTGATGTCTTCTCTGTCCAGGCCTGGGGCTGCAAAGGAAGAGAAATCACTTCAGTTTTGTTATTAGTGAAAGAACTATACCATAATTAGCATTCTGGCCTTTGCTTTTCATGGACAAAGGCATTTTGATTTTTGAGGAAAATATCAGTGAGTAATGACACTGGACTGGTTTGATTTACACTAGTGATGATGTCTTCATTAGACAGAAGAAATGATTAATCTTTCTTTGCTGCAGTGACTGTTGTGCTTTCTCAACCAGCCATTTTAATTTTCAGGTTGACAACCAGTCAGAAAGAATCTATTATGGATGATCAAAGCTCACGCTAGATAGTTTTTGCCTTAAAATGACAAGTGGAACAGTTTTGAAGCCTAGGAAAAGTTATTTGTGCTTTAATCTATGTGTTTTGATGCTCAGCGCGCAGCATTCTGTTTGCTGACATATATCTTGTTCTTTTATATGTTAGGGAATTTTACCTCTTTAACCACTTTGTCGAGGTAAGGAGGAAAGCTGCGAGGAAGCCAGTCTGACAAATACCAGGGGTCCCTTTTCCCTTCACATCCCAACTCCAGGATGATGGATGAGGGTAAGACAAGGATGGTCAAGGCTGTGGGTCTAGACGGATGGGTACTAGATGCTTTTGCTAGCAGCAGTCTAGACCTGGGGCTAGTGGATGCTAATCTGATGAATAATCACAGTAAAGCCTGCTGTCCTGTGAAGTTCCTTAGCTTGTAGACTTTTGGTCAAGAGAGGCTCTTCAGATTGAAAGAGAAAAAAAATGATGTTATATATTTTTTATGATGAGCCCTATATAATTAAGCTTGAAGAGAAGTTGGACTTTTTTGTTGGAGGCTAGATAATGTATATAGATATACTTCTTTCTTCTCTGTCATGACAGAAACTTTACGCCCTTTTCTACTTCTTTCATTTTAAGATATTTTTCTATGTGGAAAATTATTTGAAAAATGACTTTTATATTTTTTACACTTAAATTAATTCAAGTAAGAAGAAAATGAGAAAATCTATTTCCTTATCAAATTTTGCAATCTCAAAATGCTACAGTCCCCCTCAACTTCTTCAGTAATGATGCACTTTACAAATCAGTTTGATGGTAAAAATAAATGGTAAAAACTTCCATTGCAAATCCTTTCTGATGCCAATGGGAAGAACAAAAAAAAAATGGAAAAAATACCCATCAAAATTGCAGTTTTAGGATATCTTTTTCTACCAAGAAAAAAAAATCTATACTTCTGTCTGCCTACTTTCAGTTCAGGTATTTTCCTCTGTCTCTTGGCTTCTGAATGGACTATTAGCATGAATTCCCTAAGCACAAGCAGAAATAAATCCTACAGTTGATTTGAAAAGAAAATTGTATCCTACAAATATAGCTATGCTGCTTCAACTAAAACATTCTTCCTCTCTGACACAGTCAAATCTGTCAAGACTCATCATGTAATACACAGTGTTACAGAAAGGTTCCTAAATGGAACAGGGTGGTAAGACTTGTATCTGCTGAATATTTAATAGGCTCTTTAGCAAATTTTTGTTTATATAATTGCAATGTTTTAATTCAGCAGTTCAACTTAGCTGCTCTGTGGTTTCGGTAAACCTTAGACTTAACAAAATAGTTGCTAAAAGAAATGTCGCTGCATATTAAATACTTTCTTAGTCGGAAGGGGAAGGACAAGGAAATCCCTCTGGAAATGTCCTTTCATTAATAGCAGACATATCTCCTGCTCTTAAATATAAGCCAGAGATAGTTGTATTGCTGACAAAACTGGTTACAATGTTTCCTTCAGAAAACTTTAAGAGGGAAAATGGGGCATATTTGACAAAAATTGGCACTCTCCTCACAAACTCCGTCTCACTTTTCTGACAGTTTGGGCCATTCTCTGAAAGTAGCTGCCCATTTCACGTACTGCTGCCCATTCTGGTGGCATGTATGGGGCATGAGTCACCGGGAGCTCTAGGACACCATGGTGTCTGCAATAACTGAATGGAGGCTCCGATCTGGAACCCTAACCAGAAACATTGTAGGTTTTGCAATCATCAACATCAACATCATTGCTGAAGGAATCAGCTGTAAAGCACCTATCTAGAAGAAGATAGAAGAAATCTTCAGCTGGCTTTGTGGCAAGATTATGCTGAGTTTCAGCTATATTAGAGCCTCGAAGGCTATTGCCTGCTTGCATGTGTATAGGAGCTGTCCTCATAGTAGGGTCTGAGTTGACAGTATAAGAAGTGCATCCAACTAAACTTCACTCTACTGGAAAGTTTAGTCTGTTATCTCTGTTATAAAACTACATGATTTTAGATTATCCAAAAGCTTAAATACTTGTACATTCAAAATGCAAGATGGAAAAGATTTTTAGAGATTTCTCAACTATATGAAGTAATGTAATGAAGCAAACTGCACTATACTTACAGACAAAGTAGTTCAGGGCAGCTGAGAAAAATTTGCTAACATCCTTCCACTGGTAAGAGAGAACTTCTTTTCATAACTAAAAGCAAAGCAGTAGAGACAGGGAGCTTTCACATTTTGTAAGGTTAGTGCTCTGAAATAAGAAAACTGTAGGAAACTGTTCATTGCAAAGGAATTGCTAGTTCTGAAACAAAAATAAAAAAGCAAGCATTAAGTGAGATCCACCTGATCTAACAGAGGAAACAGATGAAGAGGTTTTGCAGTCTTTTTCTGTTCATATTCACAAGAGTGTATTTCTAATAACAGCCTCTGGAAAAAATAAATTGGAAATCTCACAAAAGAAATCAAGCATCTTATGAATTTGATTGCACTGATGTGACCAATTTACTATAAATCCTTGGGTTATTAAGCACTTTCCAAGCTTTAATTTTACTTTATAGTGTAACATTTTGTGTACAATTATATATTTTCAGTCTCGATCCTCTGTCTGTAATGATAAATCCAGAATTTCTTCTGTGAAGAAAATTCAATGAGCAACTGTTGGGAAATTTTAGTCTCTTCATACTTTTTGTATTTCTTACATTTATATTTTGATTTACATTGCATTTGACAACATCAGAATTCCTTACTCGATATAAGGAACTCTAGATTTGATACAAAATGCTTGTGAAGACAGCATTTTTCAATAATTCTGTTTTCTTATACATATTTTTATGTATTCCTGGAGATCGGTTTCTTAATACCTACTGTCAAATCTCCAGAAGTATAAGTAACTTTGCCCTATGCTGTTTCTACCTTGTAGGATCCAATATGACAAATTTAGATGGCGAGAGTTCTAGTTACAGCTTTCTGTTTGTTATTTGTTTCCTGCCTCTGTTTTTCATGGAACACACTTAAATTGCATATGTATGTAAAGAGTACTGCATGAGTACACTGTCTGTCAATTTGATATTACTGTAGCATTGAGAAAGTCCATCAAGAACCGGAAATTCTCTCTGTGAGGCACTATGTAAATTCAGAATGAATCAACAGCTTCTCTGCTGAATTAAGTATGCTTTCCTCTTGGGTAGAAGGCATTCATATGTATAATGTTATCTAATATTATTAGTACTAATATTGTCTTTTTCTCTGAGTCACAAATTCAACAAAGATCTCATTAAAGTTCAAAATCTTGAGAATTTCTTTCATTGTAAGCTTCTTCAGTCCTTTGAAAAATATGGTTTTCAAATTCTGTCCTTTGAATGAAGAATAAAAGAAGCTGAAATATTCTTTTCATCAAAGATTTCATTGTTGAGGATTACAAAGGTAAATAAGAGCTGAATGGCTGAGTTGTGATTGTAGCAACTTCGTGAAACAGGTGAAGAGAAGAGCAAGCTGTTTTTTGCTTTGTCAGCAAGTTCCTATTATTATGAAGCCTGTGAAAATGCCATTATGTGTGTTAAATAACTGCCTAATTCAGGCCCAAATCATGCTCTTGAACTGAAAATCTCTCCAACATTCCTGTTTCAGAAATGGCTGAAATTAGATTTAAATTAATATTTTTGGCTCTTCCTGAGAGTGTGCTAAGAGATTTTTAGTAATAAAATTGTTTCTTATTTCTACTGACTTCCAACAGCTAGTTGGGAAGTGATACAGGTAACAGGTAATTTTGTTCCATATTGTACAGAACAAGGAGAATTTTGAGCTTCTAATCCAGTTCACGGCAACACTGTCATGTATTTTGTACTCCCATATTAAGTTTTATAACCTTGCCAAACAAAAAGTCTATGCCAATTTGCCGTGTTTTCATTGATGAAGCTTAGGAAATATATATCAAAGTATTTTATTCTGAATTTATCATTTTTCTTTAGCTACTACTTATTGTATTATGAGATACAAAAATCTGATACAAAACCCTTTACATTTTATAGAAGATGGAAAAATGGCAATTGACACTTCTATGGGATTCTCTGAATCCTGGGAGGAGTCTGGCTAGGAATAGCACTGTACTAAAAGCTTGGGGTTATCCTTCTGTCTGTGCTATCTGCAAATCTACTTTACATCCCCTCTGTTCACTCAGCACTGCTTTTGTCACTGCTGTTAAAGCAGCAGCTCCAACCTAATTTAATTTTCCAAGTACCTCAGTGTGGCAGGTTTCATTGTTATCTCTAATGCTATTACAAGTAACTTTCAGTACCAGGGAAGAGCTTTTCCTGCTGACTTGCAATTAGAAAAATGTGTTCCTGGAATGAGTCCTTTTATCTTCTGATGTGTCTGAAGATAGATATCAAACTGAGCTGAAAAGGATTTCTCATAGGTTTTGCCTTCCTGCAGTTCAAAGGCATGACTATATCTAGCAAAACCATCCTGAGTTGGATTTAAACCTTGGTCACATATAATAGGCAAGTTGGTCTTTAGCTGTCCCAGATCAGGGTCCTGCAAATTCTGGGACATGATTTGGTCCTATGCTGGGGTCAGATAAATCGACTTTGGGCTTATGCACTCATGCATACCTCAGCAGACATACTGGCTTGGCTGGTTACATGTGTCTTCTGATTTGGAGTGTGTGGGAGGGGAGGCTCTCTACACCTATATGTGTCTTATCCAAGGTATTGTGTTTTGCACTCAGTATGTAACATTAGCTATATAAAATGTTTCATGTTTATTGTACACAAGATACACCGAATTTCTGTTAAGCTAACTTTTTAACACTGAAATTTATAAACGTAAAAAGAAATCTTGCTGCAGGAATGAATCCAGATTTTAAATTTTGAAAATTCTATTTCTCTTTGCCCAACCATGAATTCTCTAATTGAAGATTTCATTTATGTAGATAACCCATCTTCTGTACAAAACACATTTGCATTTTGTGCAAAACTTTCTGTAAATGCAGTTAAAGGCTTTTCATTTCCATAGAAACTAGTTTCTTCTAAATTAAAATACCATTCTCAAAAATGGTCTTTTCAGTATTGCTACTAGAAATTAACATGTGTAGTGTAAGTTAAATGGGATTTTTTGTTTCATTTCTTGAAATTTTATTTAAAATTCCAGAAAATACTTAGTATAACATTATTTCCTTTTTTATTACTCAGGCTACTATAGCTTGACATTGCCAGATGTGGTAATACTAATGATGCTTGTATGGATAAAATTACTTCATATTTATTTTAAGTTAGCCCTATTTTTGCAATTTCTTGTCTTCATATTTTTTCTATTCCTTCCTTCCTAAATTCTTTCCTTTTAAATCTGAAGTCTTGGGACAAACTCATGGTTCTTCCATGAACAACCTATATATATTTAATCCAAATTCTGCTGCACAGAATGGAGACACTGCAAATTTCCTTATCTCTAAAGATATAGTCAATATGTATATATTACATTTTGAAAACTTCCGACTACTATAGTGCGTATGAGTGTTCAAAATGACAAAAGTAGGAGAAAAGAGAGAGTGAGTGGTGTTATTGCAATGTATTGTATGGAATTACTTGCAAAGATAATGAGGTCCATTTATTCCTGGTGAAATAGCTTCAGGCAACAGATGTACCTACTTAGTTTCTACAGATGTTACTAAAGGAGAGCGCAGAAACAGTCAAAAGTTCAACTCAAAGTATAAGACATCAGATTTCTATATATTTCCGTTTTTTAAAGCCATTGGCAGACTTGTATTGCATAATTATCTATTTTCTTCTGATCTGCAAGAAATACTGAAGCTGTATACATATAAAATACAATAATATCTGTTAAGCACAAGTAATTATTATACTACAGATGATCATATTGTCATCTGGCGAACAAAATAGTGACTTTGTTTACCTGTCAAATATTTGCCTTTTTTTCTTGTGGTGACATTCACAGATCTCAGATATCAGTCAGCAAGCCTGAAGGTGAATACTCTCTAAGCACGAAACATAAAGTTGCTCATTGCTTTAGTATCTCTGATTGGAGATGAGTGGATGCTGATAGGCTTTATGTAATTTTTATTTATTACAATGTTGTATGCTGGAATAAGAGAACAAACGAGCATACCAAAGCTAGACAGCTTTTTGATAATTGTCTTGCTGAGTCTGCATCTCTTTTAGGTGAGGTTCATCGGTAATTCCATACACTTTGGTCATGAGTGTATGTATGTACCTTGTGAATGTAATGATGAGTTCGAAGGCACATGTGATCTGGTCAGTAATGAGAGGTCTCAGTACAAAAGATATTTCTTTGTGTCCCTGTGTGTGTGTATAAATGTTGATATGTTATAATCTCTTGTTCTCATGCTCAAAAGGTATGATAATGTACTTTTTTTTTGGTAGTTGTCCATCAATGTAGATGAAAGACAGAAAACTGAGGCTTTAAACACTGGGCATGGCAGAAGGACAACAGGATGGATGCAAAGTCTAACTTAGCTGCATTTGATTTAATACTCTTCATGTGGGTATAGATCTCATGACTTTAAAGGCAAATTGAAAATAACATAATTTTATATCTAAATAAGAAAAGAGTGAATGAGATGTCAGGGCATGTTTCTTTTCGAAGTTTTTCACAGCTTCAGGCACACAGAAATTCAGAACTGCCATGCCAAGATGTATGCTTTTTATGCCATTTAGCAAGTTTTCTCTTCCAAGATTACCAGTTTCTATTAGCTACACAGCTGAAATATTGGTATGAATTATGAAATATGCACTTGAGAGTTTAAAAGTCATAACAGTGCTGGCTGATTCTATTTACAATGCCATTTGGTGCGTGTGAGCTGGCTGGCAGCTCTAGTTTCTGGAAGATAAATTGTTTCTTTTCGATTGCTTGTGCAGTCTAAGGCAAATGTCAATTTGCTGAAATTGTGCCAAAGTTAAAAGCAAAAGAGATGCATATATTGGACATTAGGCCAATGACTGATTTTTAAAGTGGATTTTTTAGTAAACTGACAGCAACCTCGGAAAAGCTCCAGGAGGCATTTCAGCAGAGAAAGATCTTTAATTGTTGTGATAAGAGGCAATATAAGCAAGGTAGGGCCATGTATTTTTATCACCAGAGTGCTGCTGCTATTCTCTAACACCAGCAATGCAGACATCTGTTAATATTGCTGTGCACAGCTCAAAGAGAATAATTCCCTTGGAGATTTCTGGCTTTTGTGGTGTATGATCAAGGCTAATGTTTGAGACAGAACTACTCAGTCTACCTAAATATATATGTATACATATATATATATACACATATATTTTTAGGTAGTGTATATACACACACACACACATACACACACACACACACACACACATATGTTCCATGGATGCATTTCAATGCATTTCATAAACTTTGCTTATAATTTTTCACCCAAATGCCCTGCTATATCACAAATCAGCTTCAGTGAATGGAATTACACCTGGTAAGGATCTGGCCTCTTCTAGGTTTTTCACGGAGATATAACATGAGATGGCAAATGAAGATGTGGAATTGCTGTTAAACTTGTGCAAAAACTTTAAGGCAAAATTTTTAAGCCTGGGGTAAACCAGGCAAACTTTGCAAACTTGGATGTTAAAGAGATCAGAGAAAGAGCTTAATCAGTTAATGAAAGTGATAATGCTTATATAGAAGCAGAAACAAAACCACGCTGGTAGTTGGAAGTCCAACTATATCTTTGGGTCTCTAAGCATGTAAGCTATAATGATTTGGAGTATCACAATAAACTCTCTTGTAGGAGAAGTTGCCTCTCTAGTGACATTCCAGAAACTTGCTGAATTAGAAACTCTTGAAAGAAAGGACTATTCTTATTTCTTTCACTAATGCATCTTCTTCAGTGAAATATGTATTTTATGCTTAAATTACCTAGCCATCTCACCTTCTTTTAGGTTCTGTCGAGGAAAAACATATGCTTTTGTTTTATGCTTTTTCATGCAAATGATGTTTCCTTTTAATCTAGTGGAATTCTAATTCTTAATGAATACTAAAATAAATATATGCTTAGTTCAGAACAGAGACCAAAGAATAAACTCTAAAGGGAAAGATTAATCTACCTAGATATATTAATAAATACACATTGTTGGATCTAATTGCTATGGTTACCAATAACAGGTAACATCACTGTGAGAAAATGAACAGTTAAAATATATTTCAAGGAAGATTATGGCTTTTATGTGTTCTAATAAAATGATTCTTATATAGTTCTTTAGTAGAGTTTATTAATTTAAATTTAAAGAAGTTCTCACAACTAAAATATTTTCATTTAGCCAAGGATAGCATCTGAATTACTTCTTCAGAGAAATATTTAATATTCTTTGTTCCTTTTAATGCTCTGTGTTGAGTGGAAGCCTTATCTGACATTGTTTTAATCAGGATAACCAGAGATGGAATTATGCCAGTGTCTGGGGTTGGGAATTTTGGATCTGCCACATAAGTAGTGATCAAGATACCCAGTTAACACAGGTATATAGGTAATTTCCCCACAACTTTCAAATTCACGAAACCATATCTGCTTCTTGGGTGTGTTCTATCTCTTGTTAGTAAAAATGAAATGATATAGGAACGCATGCGGCAACAGCTTTGTGTTCCTCTTGCAATTGCTTTAATTATAAATGTAGGGCAGAGCTTTTAAATTGCATTAGGGTTGTGTTATGCTAGAAGCACTCTCTGTCCATCCTAACTGAGTCAGTAGACCCACAGCCAGTTCTTGTCCATCATTTTGAAATGTGTCTGAATCAGATTTAGAAACAAAACACTGTTTTTGTCTCAAATCAAGACTTTGATTGAGGACTCTTCATCATGAAATGTGGTTTGCTGTTGGATTTGAGTTTCCAGTCCCTCTCTTCTATGAAAGTAGAACTTTTTGTGCTGTCTCAATAACAAAGAGTTGCCCTAACCAATGAGTGAAAATAGCCACCTTTGGCCTTTCAGTTCTTATAAACCATGTATAGAGTCATAGGATTTCTAAAGAGCAAATGTTTGTTTTGGAGTCTACATCATTTTTCAGACATTTCCAGTGAGGTTTGTTGTAAGGTATGTCTTCTTTTTTTCCCTTTAAAACGTAACCTTTAAATTTCTTTAGACTTTCTTTATTGGAAAAGTACCCCCATGCTTGAATATATGTGTGGGCTTCCTGACTCCTCAGACAGAAGTTCTAGCCTAGTTAAGGACAGTTGCAGTAGGCATGACGGGAATATAAATCGTCTTCCTTTCAGAAGATTTTTCATGATGGAATAGTACGTAAATACCTTCTATTAAGCTTGAAGCTATCAAGGTCTGTTCAAGGTAACTTTCTTTGTCACTATTCAATCCTTCTTTCTATTCCTAATGTTGTCACTGGCTCACTTTATTATTTTGAGCAAATCTCTTCATCCTTCATACCACTATTCTTTTCCCTGGTTTTCCTCAGTGATTGCTAAGATCTCCCCCTGCATGCTGTGATTTGCTGCTAGAAAGTATTACATTGGTGTTTGCATGCTTAGTTTTTTCAAAATTCTCTGAACATATGTAATTCTTCAGAGAGAAGAAAAAAAAAAACAACTAAAATGAACTAGTAACTCAGTCAGCTAGCCATAATGTTCAAAGAGCTTCATAAAACCCTTCAGGCAAAACTGCAATGATTTGAGTGGTGTTATCCGAGGAATACATAGTCCCGGTATTTTTTGTTAACTTCTATCTTCTGTGACAGGCAAGCTGAAATTAAATCCGTTCCCTTTTCTGCTGCCATTAAATGTACAAATACTTTGTGAGGATAATGCTGTGACATAGGGTGTGCATTAGATTCCAACAAAAGTAGAATTAGTACTTTGTTTAAACTGTAGTGGTTCAAAATAAGAAAAAATATCAGCAATTAGAGTTTACTGGCTCAACTTCCCACAGTTATTATATGATAGAAACTTGTTTTTAATCTGTTGGCCTATGACATGATTAAAATCTCCTGTATTTTGTAAATTGATGTTTGTTAGCATCATCCAATCAATACACATTTCAACACATCTGGTATTATATGGCCACTAGGGTCCCCAGATTAAAATGACATCAGTAGCACAGGTCAGGGTTGGCAGGTTTCCTGTCTGTAGCATACAAGACGCCCTCCAGTAAAATTCTCATTCACATCCATAACCACTAGAAATTGCTAGGGCTTGCTCAAAAACTTAGGTGAAGAATGTATATCAGCTCTTTATTACTTAGCCTGGAATACTGGCTGTTTCAACAGCTATCAGCTGTTGAAAGGCATCTGAGCAGCCGCTCAACATTTTTGATGGAGGATGGAAAGATATACAATTCCTTTTAGTGTCACTGAGCTGAAATGCACACTTCAAATTGGCAAGTGCAGCAGGTTAATTTCAGAGGTACATTTTTATCTTTGCAGCAAATAGCCTTTAAATCTACATCAGGCATTTTTAAGCTTATTGAAATTGGGTCAGCACTAAACTGTAGATCACAGCAGCTGAACAGCTTTGACACTGACTGGTAGTGGAGAGCAAAAGAGCAGAATGAGGGTTGATGATATAGCACACCTTGTAACTTCAATGGGTAGCATAGCAACTAGAGAAAGGCTGAAGAAAAATCCTCTTACTGACTACATAGCACTGGAAATGTATTTAGTCTGCAACGTAGCTTTTATGCCCAGCTTGTGGAATTGGAGAATTTTTCAATTTGGTGTTGCTCCAGGTTAAAAAACATACCAGCTGAAAAATGAGAACTGGAATCGTTTGCCATCAGTTCTTAATATAATGACTGATTTCCCACTCTGTATTCAGCAAGCTGCAGGCAACGAGTTTGAACTGAATCCAGGTGGAAGTAGGCCAGACACGTTAAATTTAAGACCTCTATTTCACAACTCCCTACAGAAATTGTGCAAATAATGTAGCTGAAGTGCTTTCTACATACTGTGTAACCCAACTCTTTTGGCATTCTGATTAATTCCTTGCCCTTTTCTGCTAGAGGCACAGTTAAGAACTATACTAAACAGGAGGAAGAAATCATAATAGGATCTGTCAAGTATTAGATGCAAAATGTTCCTGTATTAATTTTAAATTTATATAAATACAAATAGGAAGAAAAAGACTTAACTTCATACACTTCACTTGATGCAATATATAGTCAGGCTGTTTTTGCCTTAATTGATATTTCCACAGCTATTGTCTAGTTAGTGCTGCAAACAGTGAAAATGTAGAACAGTAATCTATTCCCCAGAGCTGAGGTATGCTCTCCTATTTAAGTCTAAGTTTAAACATATACTTCCCTCCTAAATCCTTTATATTTCTTCCTGAAAACTGTGTGGTAGTAGAGACCTTACTTTTTAAAGCATAGGTAATAAGATGAGCTTCATCCAATTATTTTGCCTTTTGTATTGCTCTTTACTCAGTGGAGGCAGTGATGTTGTCAAGCTTCTATGGAAAAACGCAATGTCAGGACTGACATGTTGAATTTTCTGAGTGCCAACAGAAACCTCAACTTGCCAGATGGAACTAAAACATTCTGTAGATCATTTTATTTCAAATGGAAACATTTTAATGATTGTTTCTCTGCTATCTGCCTTCCTGTTCAGATTTTATAAAATTCTGCACTTGAATGGCTGAGGAAGTTCAAGATCTTGCAAATGAATAGCAATTTTATCATTTGGAACCTAAGTTATGGATATAACAAAAATACAAGCAGAGAAAAAGAGAGCTGAGGGTACCTTGATTTCATAGGAGAACTCATGGGTGGAGCTGTGCATTCTGTAAAGGCAAAAATGCCTTTGCACTAAGATTAAGTCAAAGTTCAAAATATAATAAAGAAATGGCTCAGTACCAGAACCTTCATATCTGAAAATCGCACAGCCTTTGGAATTTGAAGTTCATGGTATTAATCTAATTAGTTCTAGCTGAATAGTCAGCCCTTTGTGTGCTGACAACTGTCTGTTTTGAGTGAGAGGATGTTTGATAGGGTAAAAGGATATACTGCACTTCTCTACTTCTGAAATGGTGGCGCCTTTCTAACTGGTACTAGTGCAGGAGTAAAGGTGCAACTGGGGAGTTATAGCATTTTATCATACACTTCTACATTTACTTGGAGTTTAAGAATCTCTATTCTTCCTTTTTATAGGTCACATGATAGAAATGGCCAATATTCCAATCTCAGTTCAGTGTAAATTTGTTATAATTTAACTACCTTTTCATATATGAAAATTTACATGATTGGAAAAAAAATGTTATTCGACTAGCTATGTGATTGCAACAAAAAGAATACAAACAACAAAAGGAATTCATTTTTAAGGCTTTCTTTGACTTTATGCACATCCCCTTTTGTGTGTGATGATTGGGTAAAATATTTAAGAAAAACAAAGACTGCAGCACTTATAGAGAGTGCAGTTTAAATTAGCATGTGTAAAGTGACTATGTATTCATAAAGTCTAAACTAGAAATAATTCTATTTGACCAGGCTGTTGACCAACTGTTGAATATTCACATTTAATCATCAGAGAGGTTGTACAAAGATATCTTATATAAAACTTTGTACATTGACTATGTTTGAGTAAATTCTAACTACTCAGACATACCCTGGACAAAAGGACCACTGTACATAAATAATTGTTGGAAATCACTTCCCAGATATCTGACATGCTAGTATGCTAGCTCTATTTAATAATGAGAAAGACAGTGAACAAATTACACAAGTAATGCAGATCCCTAGAAAAACAATAAACACAATCTCTTCTCTATGTTACTTTGTTCTATATCTGGGATTCTTATGAAGATTACTGTGCTTTCCCCAGTAGTCACAGAAATCAGAGATTTGTGTGATTCAACGATTGAACTGTAGATAAACAAGGACAAAAGTGTGATGGGCTGTGAGATAAGCCTGAGAGCTGAGGCAGAGATGCCTGCATTGTGCTTATGCTTTTATTTACATAGAGTTTTTTTTGATGGAACATGTTAGATAGCAGTGAAAAAGAGGCATTATACTTACGGAGTAAGTCTCTTGGGTTAAAAATGCACTTATTTTTTCCAAGAGAAAAGAAGAATCTTTTAATCTATTTATTTCCTTATAGTCACCATAGCTTCCCTTTGTTCATGTCTAAATAGTTACTTTTTGTTGATTACCCTAGTTTTTTTATTACATCTATTTCTATTCAAAGGCATTTTTTATTTGAAATTCCCTGAGGTACTGGCAAGCTCAGGTTTGCAGTTCATGTGCTTTATACTTTTGGTGTTTCCTTCTGGAGTCTGCCTATCTCAGAGAGGAGCCTGCTGTGTTCTGCTAAGTGATGTCAGTTCAGAAAGCAGTGCCCCTTACGCCACAGTTTCATGTCTGAAAAGCAGCAAAAATGGATCTGCAGGTGTAAGCTGGCACCCTGCCCACTCCAGTCCTGATAACTTCATAAATCCTGACCCTGTCATAGGCCTAGAATTACATTTCATGACACAAAGCCAAGCTCTGTTATTCACCCAATGCCCTAATTTACATTTCCCGAGACAAAAGAACATACAGATAGTGTTTCAGTGCTGTCTTTACTTTTACATTTGTTTAAAGGTTAGTTTCAGGTCAAGTACAAGGACCTTGGCAAAGGTGATAGTGGTGAATAAACTTTACAATGAATTAAACCAAAATTATGATTAAGAAAAATACATGCCTAAACTCCCATTGTTCCTGTGCCAGCTGAAACTGTAGATCAGTGTATATTCTAATATCAGAAAAGAGCAGCTGCTATTTCTTTTGTAGATGAGAAAATGACTATTATGCTCTTTTTGCTGCTCTTGATGAAAGGCAAACTTGCCTTCTCTGTAAGTCCTTGGTTTCATATTTGTGCTTAGAGCACCTTAAGCAAGGGATGACTCTACTTGAAATGTTCTGGGAAAAGCACATAGCTGCATGTCGCCAGATACTTCAATAGGTCTGGGATTTACATTGCGAAACTTGAGACATCTGCATCACAGAAATTTGCTTTTTCATTGCTAGTCTGACCTCTTAGTAATCCATAGGAAGAAAAAAATCCATCTTGGGCACGATTCACATCTGTCACAGAGATCTATTTTAGATGAGATGAACTGTATGAACTGAGAGCTGTTGTTCCCCTGATGTCCATATGGGAGTCTAGCAACTAGTGCAGAGGGCGATATCTGCACTGGAGATGTCCAGTACAGAGTGACTCAAATGCCACTCTGTCCTATTATGCCAAATGCAACAGAATTTCCAATGAGAAACTTTAAAGCTGTAAAAAAGGCCTTAGCAGCAATTAGAATTCAGGTATTTTTCATTTGAGGAGTTTTGGTCAATATTGTCATGCTGTATTTTACAACTACTAATTTTACCAAATTACTGCGGCCCCTAGGGACTACACATGAATTGAGATTTGCCTGAGCTGAGACCACCATAAAGCCATAAAGCCTTTGGTTTCTGCCCAGTTTACAATATCAGGCCTATCAGGAAGACTGGGAGTCAAAGACAACAGGGAAGCTAAAATTAGCTAAAATTAGCAGCTATTAGGTTGGATACATCTAGCAGTAAGACATTATCCAGTAAAACATTATCCCCAAAACATTTAGGGGATTGTTTGAAGGAAGATTATGAGGTAGCTTTGAGGTTTTACAAGGAATTTCTCCCAAGTCTGAAAGAGATCCTGGAGAAAAGCCTGAAATAGCTTTTATGAACATTCACCAAATGATACTGAATGAGGTCTTCATGAGCTAGAGGTGGGTTTTGATCTCTCAAAGCTGAGGGAGAGATGAAAAGCCCCTTATAGGGTGGCAGAGAAGGGAGAGGTTGTGATGTAAAGTGAAGCTTTGCTTCTTCTACTCAGTGAGCTGGAGATAGCACTTTGCAAGTACAGTATTTCAAACACATGAATGTGGTGAGGTTTCTTTTGTGAATCCCAAAGGCAAGAATGCCCCAGTAATTGAGAGTTTACTAGGGCCACCTGGACAAAACTTTTAGCTGTATGGATAGGTGCAAAAAGGTATATTTAGAAATGTTATGTGGAAATAGTCTGAAAGACCTTAGACATAATCCTGATGTTTGAAGCCGAAAAGGAATCCAAGTTGAGGGTGACACCTGAGTGATATGAATACAGATAATATGATTGCAGATAGTGATAGAGTAAGAAAATAGAAGAATGCCTCAGGAAGAAGATATAACTATTTTGAGGTTAATTTGACAGTTATCCACCGGAGGTCAAAGTGACATGCTGAAAGATTATTTTGGAAGGCAGTAAGGTCTGGAATTAAAAAGTATATTTGTGACTCTGCAATGTGGAGATTGTGGCTGAATTTCCCAATAGTATGATGGATGTGAGGGTCAGAAAAAGAGTGGAGAGTATTAGGAAGCCCGAAAATGAAATTAGGTTTTGGGATGGGAGCATACTGGGGTATGTCTAGGGGAATAAAAGACATTTGTGCTTCACATTTATGATTGCCTCCATGCTAGAAAAATTTGGATGCATTTTTAAAATAATACACACCACGGCATTTTCTGTTTCTGCTGACATTATCTGCAGTGGATGAAAACAAGCTTCCAGGAGATGAAAATCTCCTAAAAAAAGAATGGAAAGACTGTAAAGGCTTTTAATGATGTGAAGGAAAATATACTAGCAAATACAGTGCTCTAGGCTGATTGTAATGTGGGGGATTGGACCTGATGCTCCAGAATCCAGGCCTTTGGCCCATGTGTCATACTGTAATGTAAAAAGGCTCATTTATTGCTTAAATCTACAGTTCAGGCAGCAAAACGCTCAAAGGAAGAGAACTGGCAATTTGGATAGAATTAACTGCTTTTTATTTTCAACAGTTGTCTATCTAATGAAGATTGTTTTTTAAATGCATCCCATCTCTATTTGGAGGGAATGAGGCCAAGATCAGAGGCTTCCAGGACTAAAAGCAGATAAATGACTATGTGAGTAAGTGTCCTCAAGTGCTTGGAATGCAGGGAATACCATGTGAAACAAGTAAAGCCATTACATTCATTGTTAACAGAATTAGGCATCACAGATGTTTCTGTAATGCACGAATTGCTGCCATCTCAAAGCTGCTTTTCAGCTGTCCTTGCAATTTTAAGAGTAAAATATTCTATTAAAAGAACAAGTGAAAATAAATGAAACATATCATTACTTTTACAATGGACAAATTGTTGATTTGTCAAACCACAGAGACAAGAACTCTAAGTTATAATTCTCTTTCCCATTTAAGAATGTATTTAGAGAAATAATTAGAAAAATACAAGCCACTCCCTTTCTTTCAATGTTTCCAGAAGGCTCCTTTACAGATCCATTTAATATATTTTTTTTAATCTCTCCATGGTTTAGCATAGGGATCATTGCAGTTGAAAATGAGCAATCCCATTTAGGGGTGTTCATTTAACTGGTCATCTGAAAAGTGAGCACATAGTGGGCTTGTACAAATGCCTTGCGACTTGGGTATGCCAGATATTTACAGCTGCATTCTTCTTTATTAACTTATCAAAACCATTTAGTGCTATTTTTCAGAGAAGAAATGAATTATTTATACCCTTGCATTTGGATGTTTTTACAAATGTCAATGTGACTGCCATGTGCAGTGAAGCCAATCTCTTCACTGCCCCCTCCATGATATGAAATAATAGTGCATCTTTCGTGTGAACACTAGTGATGCAGAAGAGAACGAGTCATAGAATCAAGGTGTGAATCACAGTAGGAGTGTCTGCTATCTTCCCCCCTTTTCCTTTTTAGACATTTTTTTGGAGCCAGGTTCTGATTATATATTCTTATAGACTTTGTGCAATCTCTCTTTATTACACATGCTCCTGCTGTCATTTTAAGTCATTAGAGTTTAGCTTAAAACTGTATTTTGTAAGTGTTGTCTTTAAAGGAAGCAAAAAAAATTATTTCTCTTTTTCCATCACGTGTCATATCTTTTTTTCTTTTGTTGAAAATCTAGTTCCATCCCTAGATGGTTTTTGCGTTATGAGGAAGAGAAAGAAGAGCAGATTGTAATGGGGTCAACATTGCTGCTAAAACTGCAAAGAAAACTGTGTAGTCTGGTAACTAATATGAGCCTGGAAACTCTGAAGTGATGTTAGTTGTGATTGCCAACAAAACAATTGTGATCTAGTCATCTAGTGATGCCAACAAGACAAAACTAGTGATGCCAAGAAGACAATTGTGAAGATGGGATTAATTCAATTCAAAAGTGTTCTATTATGATGGAAATGCTTGTGAATATTATGTGTTATTTTGGATAATATTGATAGTAAGTCGGGAAGATGGATCAAAATGAACCTTCCAACATCTGCAATGACTTTTGCTTGATGATTTGATGTTAATAGCAAACCAGTCCAATAAATATGTGAACTGAGAGTAAGAGCAGAGCATTTCAAAAAGGTAGTGTTCTTATAACCTCATTTACAACCATTTCACATTCGCTAGTGTACCTTGCAGCTTGGTAGGGTACATGCAGCACAGAAACCTGCAACCTCAGTGTTGCACGCAGGCCAGCGACCAACCTTAGCCATGTGCCCACTCTGCTTCCATTTCTGCTGAGCTCCCAAGCAGGACTTCTTGGGTCTGTCTCCTGAACTGTGCAGTCCAGATCTGCCACAAGATGTGCTAGGAGTCAGCTCCTGCCTCAGGGCAGGATGATCTGTTGAGGTCCACCCTGGTCTGACATCTCTGTGATTATATATAATTCACTGTTAAAGCTTCCCTTTGTTAGAAAGTGGTTTTAGTGTTCTGCTTTTTCTGACTCTCTCATAATAAATACTTTTTGGCCAGCAGTGTTGTAACAAACCACATGCTGGGAGGCAGCAAGAGGAGCAGTACCATCCTCTTTTGAAGAAAACTTTTTGAAGAAAACTGAAGGGTTTTCATTGTACTCACGGTAATTTAGCCTTTCTGTGTGTCTGCTGCAGGAAGAGAGTTGTGCTGTTGAACTCTACTTGCAGAAAATGGCTGGAGGAATGTATACCAGAAGCAACGGGATCCATAACTCTGATTAAAGAGGTCAGTGTCTTATCTCTCAGCTTAGCACAAAAGTCACTTTTAGGGCAGTGATGCCAAACCAAAGGAGTAAATTTTCTAGCTGGTCCACTTATTATTGCTACAATTCTCAGTTATCGGGATTATTGATCATTGCCTTCTTGTCCTTATTGGATAAAGTAGATTTTTATTTCTTTTTTAAGCCCTTTCTGTGACTCTCAACTCCATGTCAAATGTGTTTACAAATTGCTCACCTATTGCTGCTGTATTCAAGTTGAAATAGAGATATCAGTTAGGCCATGGCCTCCACTATTACAGTTCTTCTTGGAGAAAGACTTTGTGACAGCTACTAGACTCACTATCTCCTTGTCTCACTATCTACTCTATCTTGTAGAAAAGAGTATCTGAAACATCCCAGATTCCTTTCCTTTCTATTGTAAAAATTCCTTCTCATAAAAAACTATAGTGGGCTGGATGTTTTAGGTTCTCCATTGTATTTACTATCACATATAGATTTTGTAGCATTGGAAAAAATTCAGGGCATTATTTAACCTTTATCTTATGTGTTTAGAAGATCTCATCAGTTTTTTACCTAGTTCAAAATGTATCCAATTGAAAACAAACAAACAAAGTAGTTGTTGACTGTGAAGTATATATTTGCTTGGCCTGTTTTTCAAAGCTCCTGGTTCCACTTTTGATCCTGGTCTTTCACTTTGGGGCAATTGAGAGGGCTGCCATTGATCTGAGTAGGTCATTCCCAAAATAGAGAGAACTTACCATCAAGACTGACAGATTTTCAGCTAACTTCTTTTAGTAAAAAGCTGATTCAGTGAAAGAAATTCATATGTGATTCAACAGGTGTCCATTGGTGCTCACCAGTCTTTAAGTCAGAAGTGAAAGAATCACAGGCTTTCCACCTGCACTGGCAGTAAGAGCATAGATAATTCCTGCCACTAGCATCATAATGAAAAACTGCTCTGGGACATTGTATATCAGTGTTTTTCAGTGGTCTCCTACAGTTTTTCTATTTTCATAGGTTCTTCAGAAGAGCTTGTCTTCTTTATGATAGAAACTATCTCCATCAATCTAGTCACTTTCTTTATATTCTTCCCAAAGTATTCTATTGATTTTGCTAAGTCCTTCATTAAAAAAAGATTTTAACCTTCAAACCTGTGTACAAACTTCTAAGTGCTTTTCTTAGAGCAGAAGTCTTTTGAGTACGGTAAGATATCAATAAACTGGAAAGCATTTGACCTAGCAAGGTGAAATGCTGCTAGAAAACATCTTCAAATACACCAAAAAAGAAAAACATATAAGAGAAAATCCCATAAACCTTTTGAACTGCAGGCTTTCAATTGGAAACTTCCATCTTTAAACATGAAAGACAGATCAGACATTATATAGCTGGCACTAATGCAATGTTGATTCCTCAGACTGTTCCTGAAGAACTACCTCTTCATAGAGAAAATAGGTTTTCGGAGATTTTGGAAATTGCATAACTAATATTTCATAGCTTTGAACTATGTTTATTCACACCAAGCACCAAATTTGCAGTTCCACTACAGACTTTATTCCCAGTCTACCTATTATGAGAAAAGAGGTGTTAGAATTTTTTTATAAGGACTGGTATGCAACCTTAAGAAACAGTGGTATATTGCACTGCTTCTCATTCTGAAATTACCAGTGGTTCTACTAAGCATCTACTTACCTAAGTTTATTTATATTCCTTCTGCACTCATCAATACCTCCCATTGAAAGACTGGTAAAATGGGAATGATTTTTAATTTGAGCTCTTTCTCTGGTTAATAACTGTGCGTGCATGAGGTTTCCAAAATCAACTGCTTGACTAACAGAAGCAGAGCACCATTTTAGCTCATGTTACCAGCAGTGAGATCCCATCTCACTAGAAAGGCTCAGCCAGGCTCTCAGGAGGATCAGCAGATATGTTTTGCAAAGTTGATGCAACCAGACCAAGATGGAAGAGCAACATGCTGAGGATGGGTAAAATTGTAAGGAAAAATAAGAAGGGAAAGAAGGGAATACTTTTTTTTATAAGCAAGTAGAAATGCATGCCTAGCGGAGTCAATATACTGAGTGCTTCTTAGTATAGACCTTCTTGTTCATTTCTCAGAAGTACAGACAAATATTCAGCCACTGGGCTAGCAAAAAAAATTAAACCAGTTACTTCACAAAGGAAAGTCCACTTTGAATTTAGTTCATTGCAGTAAGAAGTTTTTTGTCTTTTTTCCCACCTTCCTTTAATTCATGGCTATTTCTGTTTAAGTGAAAGAGAATAAAACATTAACATTGCCAAGAGGATCCTGTCCAATACACATGAATAAAGAGATTACTTTCCAACTGCAGACTTACAGTTTGCAAACTGAAAACCAGCTAGGGAGGATTTGATGGTTAGTTTAAAATTCTTAGGATCACATTGTGGTAGAGCACTGAAGTTCAGATTTGTAAATTTTGGAGGAAAAAAAGTGCCATAGGAAACTTTTATCTGCCTTAGATGAGAAGTCTACTTTGAATACCAGAAGTACGTGTCAGGACAAACACTCTCAAAGATAAGTGAATGAATTAGACCATAGTGTTTTGGATGGCTTGCTCCCAGCCTGTTTCATGTTCTTACCAGGAAACACTGTATATGTTATGAATTTTATTGAAAGGCCACAGGATGATGCTCCTTCAAGAAAAGTGTTTATGGGAAAACCCCTGGGGACTTTTAAACCCGTGGGACTTTTAAACTCTCTTTGAATGAGCAGGGACATAAAAGAGGCTTTCAGGTTCATTGAACATGCCCGAAACCTCCAAACCAGATCAAGTAAAGGTACTATTGTTATTGGTCCAGGAAATAAAGGTTTCTAAAGCAAGCCAGCCTTGACTTGTGTGCAGTGGGAAGATCTCCGTTACGGGATGCAGTGCCCAGGATATCTTAAGTGACTGGGCATTTTCTTTGTTTACACGGTGGAGGGAAAGTGACAGACCACTTCCTTTCCCCCATGCCAGCACTTCCTGGCAGTCCTGGGTTTATTGCACTAACTCCATAAAGCCAAGATGAGCCAGTGTCCTGGATCTAGTGCGTCAGCTCTACAGAGCTGCTCTGAGCTCAGTAAAATGCCACAACATGGTTAGGGAAGGTGGTAGCAGGGAGCAGGCTCTAGTGATTGCTCAAATATTCTGGTATGGTGTTTGCTACTCTGAAAATCTCTTGCTCTTTTTTTTTTTCTTTTTAAGCATTACATATTGAATATAGTGCTCTCTGACTATGTGCCATGTTTTAATAGCTGTGAATATAAGAGATTTATGGTGAGGAATTTAGAAGTTTAGACATATGCTGCTTCTTTGCGTCTCAGAAACTGGTGAAAAAAAAAGATATCAAAGTGCCCTGAAGCCAATCCTTGATGATTAAGATCCTAAGCCCCATTTACAGCAACTGAATATGGTTTAGTTACTAGGTTATTGTGAGCATTTTGATGTTACAATTTGGAAGGACTTTTTTTGCTAGACTTTTGTCTTGGAAGGATGACTGATAGCAAGGAGAGCAAATAGGAGAGAGGAGGAATCTGGGCCAGGGGCTGCCTCACGCCTTATAGAGAGTTGGTGGGAGCAGACATGGAGTAAAACAGCTCTAGGCAGAGGCTGTAAGTGCAGATAACTTTGCACCCTGCATCACTGATGCGACTTGCACCCCAAGCCCGTGCGTTCCCTGGACCAGTTCTCACCAGACTTCCCATCACAGCTCCTGGGGAGAGGATCCAGTGTTTCCTTCCCTTGAAATATCCACTTGTGCCATTACATCCTTACTGCTTCTTTGTACATATCTAATTTGTCCTTAGCTGGAGACTGAGGTAGTAGTGCTGCTAGGCATTCACAAATGCTGTTTGTGCTAAAAATTAAAATAAATACATAAATAAAAGTCCTTTTTTAGGAAGTGGCTGAGCGTATGTTTAGTCCCTGAGCCTGTCAGGGTGTTTTCCTCTTCATCTGGTTAGTATTTATCTAACCACTGGTTTGCATTTAATAAAAAGTCTTGCCTTTTTGTCCCAAAGGGAAGGATGGCATGGCCAGCAGGTGGATCACATGAAATGTCATTAGCCACTTAGGGTATCTCAACATCATGCTGAAGATTGCTTTATTATCAGTGGGATGAGATTGCTCAGCTCCCTGCCTGGCATCTAATACTGTGTTGACAGTGCTATTATTACGACAAATATTATGAAATGTAGGTTTGAGTTGCTGAGAGAGAGTTCTTCAGATTAAAATCTCTATGTATATATGATTGAAGGAGTTAGCCTTTGAGATCACTGCCCAAGGCCAAACTCATGTTAATTGATAAAGATTAGTTGTAGACAAAATACAATTTTTAAGCCTTTTTTTGTGATTCTGCTGGTTAATGAGTTAACTTCATTATGAATTGCCAAATAACAAAGGTGTGCACAGGGAATTTTCTCAAGTTTGTTTTCCTTATGTACTCAGCATGGAATATAAATTTCAATTAATTCTCTGTGTTAATGACTTTTTAAATGAGCATAATATAACATATTGGCAATGGAATAGTGAGCAAAAAACTTCACAAAAGCTAGAAGAGGGTATTGGACTGGCCTGAAAATGAGATTTCCAAAAGAATATTTGGCTTTTAGGATGTTTGCCTGTGCAATGGTAGAAAAATCAGATTTTCCAATTTGTTTTTGAAATATAGAACATTAACAACTGGAGGGTTGTACCCTGTCCTTCATGAGCGGGCCCTTTGGCTGCCTTAGGGGTGCTGGGACGCTGTTCTCTCTCCTCTCCGTTCCTTGTTTTGCTCAGAAATTCCCCTCTTGGCTAAGAGCACTGTCTGACCATATGGCATTTGCAAGAAAAGAGATATTAGCTAAAATCTGTCATCTAGCTCTAATAAGTGTGGATATACCCAAACATTTCAAATAAAGCCTGCTCCAAACCTGAGCGAAATATGCCACCTTACAAAAGGTGCCTGAATGAAGAACAAAGCTGAACAATTGGATCTTTTTCCAGACCTGAGGCCAGGAACTGTATACTTCCTCACTAATATGCTACAACAGTTAGATCTTTATTGCAGTCTCCAAGCACAGTTTTGAGAAGACACATGTGGTACTGCAGGAGAACTGAAGCATATGTGTCAGCTCCTGCTGCCAGACAAAGTTGTTCTTGGCATAAAGTCATTTGCCTGTGAACTGTGATTGAAGCTGCTGTCCAAAGCCAGCGGCCGGCAATCAGACAGAAACTGCTGAAGAGCTAAAGAGCTGAACTGATGGAGCTTGACTTTTTGAAACACCAGTCATGTGCCATAGCCTTTTCAAATAGCATTTTCTGCACTGTGCTCAAAATTCCTAGCATTTTCCAGTGAATAATTTTCAGTTTCCTACTACTGTGCTAATGGAATCTCCTGCAAAACTTATCACTCTCTTTCCCACCTTCTCCTTAATTTTAAAATGTTTTCATTTTTTTTCCAAAGCTTTTACTGGCATGAGTATAAAAATGATTCTATATTTGAGAAAAATTATTTCCATTTTCAAGTTTCTATCAATACTGCAAACAAATTTTAATTGAATGGATTTTTAGAGTAAATATATTGACACTTCCTTTTCTTCTTAAGTGTGTATAATAATGTACAGAATTCTTTTCTATCATAGACTCTATTTATTATCCCTGAAGCAGGGCTGCTAAAAATATTTCATAATAGTGATATTATTTGCCTGTCCACCTGAAGGATGTCAAAGCATTGTGTGAACTACACTTTTGCGTATGTTCTGCTGAATTACAGGTCTTGAATGAAGTTAGTAATATTGAATTAGTTTTCTAAGTCCACAGCTTACTAGGAGGCACTAGTAGTGTCTATCTAATTTCTGTTGTGCTATAGGAAAGTGTCAGTTTTTTTTGGGCCAAACTCAAAGTAACACAAAATAATGAGTATTTTGCAAAAAAAAATGCTTTCATATCTGTGCTAAAGTCCTTTTGCAAAGTCTTCTTCAACACCTCTAGCAAGCATATATTATTTTTTACTTTAGTTGAATGAAGTGTTTGGTAGAGTCCTCACTCAGAACCAACATAATATGTAGTATCTGTGTAATACTCATTGTAAAGATGATGGGCTATTTATTAGAGACAAGTTATGGGATTTCCTTAGTGAGGTTGTGCCGAATTCTATTCAAAAACATATTATGTTGTCCTTTGGATGTTACAAAGTAGACTAGGAAAATGTAATTCTCATTTTCTGTTGGTGAAGGATGAATCTAATGCTATGGCTACTCTGCTCCATTTTCTGCATTTGATTTCTTTTTCTGCATTCTGATTTTCTTTTCTTACCTTAGTAAGAAAATAGAATTTACAGATGATAACAGCACTGTATTTTAAGTAGCAATACATAAAAGTATACCTATCAAATTGTGGCTAAAGACTGCTTAACAGTAATGACAGTGACCACAGCTTAAAAAACAGCAGCCACAAATACTCTTGTTCTCTTCATGAAACTTAATATTAACACTAGAAAATCAAGTGATTGCATGCATAAAAGTACTTGAATATTTGCCATGCTTTTGAAATGTTCTCTCTCATAATAGCTTACATGGAAAAATGTAAAGTCTGGCAATCCTAACTGATACTTGTGAATTATTGTAAGCATTCCTACCGTTTAGAGCCATGAAAGTGTTGCCCAGGATAAGTATATTTGCACTGCAATAAAAGAAATAAAAGGTTTAGAATCTCTTTAACATATTTCAGAGCATATTAGCTTTCATTACATTGTATTTCTCTTAGTCTCTATAACTGTGTAACATTGAATCTATTGCTATTTCTATGTGAAACCAGTAGCTTGCCATATTTTACTGTCCTCATCTTGGTTAGTGTGACATTTTATTGGCAAAGTTTACTCATACAAACTTTACTTTCTCAAACTAATGCACACAAAATTACCAATCAAATACATGAAAGAGGAATAGAGAGTTACGTGGATTTAAGTAAAGACTAATACATTTTACATTTTTCATGCTTGCTTCTTTGTCTCATTCTGCATGCATGACTGTCATAAGTCACTGAGTGCTTTGAATTTTAAGTAAAATCTTAAAAAGTTATTCTGCTCTGCATGTGGTGTGTTACAAATATTAATCTGTGTCTCCCTTATTGAGACAAATCCACTAAACCTGCTGGCAGAAAAAGGAGACCTGTGCACTACCTGATAAGTTCTTCATGCTTTGCCATCAGATCTTGCAATATAAAGTGTATTTGTGCATGAAGGTCAAAATAGAGGTGTGTTAGAAAAAGGTGAGAAAAAGAACTGATAGCCAGACTAAACCAAAAAGCAGAGTGCCTGGTGCTTGAAAGAAAGAAAAGTCTCTCTGGTAGGAGGCCAAGAATAGGCTTTGCATTCCTTCTTAACTGCTTGAGTGTTTGTGAGAAGCCTTGTAAAAGGGAAGGGAAAAATACCACTAACGCTGTAAAACTATAAAAATTACAAACTTATCCATAGAAGAAGAAGACTGATGACTTCAGCCAGGGCTATATATATAACACAAAGGAGATAAGTGTTCTGCTGCTCAGGACAAGCATCCTGTGTTGTTTACTAACTAGTCTTTAGTTCCGTTTCTGCGATTTCCACTGGTTCTTCTGCATGAAGGTTTAGGCTTTAGCTAAATGTGTCCTTTGCTGCACGGATCATTTGCACCAAGCTCTTTTTGCTGCAGCTACATTAAGGCACTCAGGATGTTTTTGTTTTTCTTGTGCCTTTTCAATAATTTGACCAAAAGCATCTCCACTACACTTGAACTCATGATATGTTTTACAGGTTTACATGCCAGGTTTCACCAACAGAGAAAGCCTACTCTTAACCCGAGTCCTAAAATATGGACTGCTGTGAGAGACATGGAAAAGCTCGATAAGGCAGTGGCACCACCTTTCCTGTCCGGTTCATAAGGTCAACAAATTGAATGCTCAAATATTTCCAAGGGCATGATCCTATCTCCGACTGGCAGAGACTGAGAAGAAGGCCAGTGCTTGCTCTGTTTTCTCTCTCTGCCTGACACTTATCAGAAGAATGTAGAATGGGAGCTGCTGATAGAAAGGCAGAATGTGAGAAGCTCACATAGTGCATGTGCTGGAAGGAGGAATAATTCTTGAGGCTTTTCACTAGCAGTTAGCAAAGAGAAAAGACAAAAAATGAAATAGGGTTGTTTCAGTACTTAAATCCCTGGTGCTAGAACACAGAGTGGGGTGGGGTGAGATGGTGTCCCACTGAAGCAAGCATCATGAAAAAGCGACCTTGCTTCCTCCTCAGGGGAGCTGCTGGGCTAGCTGGTGTGGTAGGTGCCTGGAGAACCAGCTTTTATGGGTAAATGAATCCCAAGATCTGCTCTTTCCTGTTATTATCTCTGGATGGTGGCCATGCTGGGCACCTTTCCTGTCTTGGCACAAACCTAGTACACTGAGAGCAACAAGCAGTGGCTGTAACTGCTAACAGTGTTCTGCCCATTCAGAACTATCGGGCTTTATTATTTTGAACACAAACCTCTATTTTGAGGATAGACTGGTGCGGTTCTAGCTCATCATTTACAAAGAGATTTTCTTTTAATTCCAGACGTACCTGCAAGGATGTACACTGCGCTCTAAGAAGTAGGGTTTCTCAAAAAAATATGCATACACGCATGGATGCACGAACATTTTTAATTGCTTGGTGTTTCTTAAATAAATGATTCATAAGATTAAGTTCGGCAGGAAAATGAAGCTGCTCTGAAGTCCTTGCTGTGCATACAGAGGCTTTTTTTGACACTGACACTGACATCATTTACAGCATCTGAATCCTCATTACTGCACTCAGCAGGCAATAGGAAACTGCTATACTGATAACATTCCTGTTATCTGTTTTAATAAAAACTTAATTTCCTTTTTTTCTCCCTACTCTTACAGAATTTTTAGATGATTTATTTTTCTGACTGCTGCTGGTCATCTTGCAAGCATCCAAATCATATTGTCTTAATCCCTGGAGAAAGGAATAGAACAAAGATCAATTTTACTGTAAAGCTGAGCCCAGACTGCACAAGCAGAAATTCTCCGAGTCTTTGACAGTTTATCACAAAGAAAATGTTCTTGGGCTATCCTTGGCATGCACAAGTCTGTCAGATGCTTTGCCATACATTAGGAAAGTGGTAATCAAAGGCAATGCAAAAATGAGAATAAAATATATTCTGTAGTTTTTTTGCTGTTTATTTATTTATTTATTTATTTACAGGTAATATTTTTAAGATGCTATTTGAATGACTTAATGATCAGAATAGTTTAATAATCAGCATTCTTTAATAGTCCTGACTGGGTATGTACTAGATGTGAGGAATCTTCAGATATGTTCTGATAGGTCTTTTTTATATTTTATTTTATAATTATATGACTTGACAGAATTGAACTGACCAAGGTGATCTAGTGCCAAAAATACATCTGAATAGATGCCATGAATGTTTCTTTGCTAAGCTATAATTTTGGTGATGTTAGTCTTCAAGGAGTCATTTCAGATCAATTATTCATTTCTGTAGCTCTCTACATTCCAGGAAAAGCAGATCTCTTTTCCATGGCCCACTTGCTTTTCCAATGTGTGAATGTGTGAGGCAACACACCAGTACATATAGTCACCCCCTGATGGGCCTATTTATTCATTTTGATCTTAGTCCCAGTTGGTTTTCATATAGGTGTAATTTCTCAAGCTCAAGTGTATTTACCTTTGATTTATACTGGCAAATCCACCACATTGGGCATTCACAGTCCATTTACTGCTTGTGAAACCTGGGCAGTTGTTTCATTCATTGTATTTTAAAATGCCAGGATAAAATTCTAGGCTTTCTGAAATCAAAGGAAAAACTCTCATTGATTGACCAGGGCCAGAAATCTATCTTCATGTTAAGCCAAACTACATCTGAAACACTCAGATCTTCTAGCGATGCAAAATCAGACCGAAAATGAATCTAACCATAGTCAGGGACTAGTGGGACTTTGAGGACTTCATTTTATTGATTTTTCACTGACTGCAGTTCTTCCAAAACTTGTCTTTGTGAAGCAGCACTTCAATATGCCAACTCTAAACAGTCAGAAGTGAGAATATGGAAAAAAAAATGCAAAAAAACCAAAACCACTTTAAAGTAAATAATGTTAATCCAAACTTTTTTTTTGATGCTGGTTGGAGGTAGGTGTGGAGAGATTTTTCTCTTCTTTCCAATCTGCTTCCTGCTAAACCTATTCCTAGTTCTTGGTCTGATAATTCCTAGACTTCCTAGTTCTTGATCTGATAATTTTAAAGGAAGAAATTTATTTGATTTGGCAAACCTTTGGCATCTCTGGTTATATCATTGACTCAGCAAACTGAGTGAAACCTCACCTATTTAACATAAACATTTAGCAAATATCTTCATCACAAGCCTATGATTGAGCTTCCTCTTTGTGATATGTATATCTGCTCCAGGGAATCTTTATCATCTGAACAGGTCAGACTACTGGTAAAGCTGCAATCAATAAGCATCTGAAAATGATGAAAATATATCTCAAAACATTTATAAAATTAATTGCATATTTTTATCCAACTGAGAAAACACTGTAGCAAAAAAAAGGAATTTATCTTCTCAGGAATTGGAAGTGCTTTTGAAGGAGAGCAAATGAGCAGTGTACTGCTTTTTTGTTATACACAGCCTAGTTAGAACCTATTAATTTAGAGCTCATCTGGGGGGCCAGAGGGAAAAATTCTATTTCCCCTAGCTCCCAGAAAAATAAATCACAGAAAAGTGAGTGAAAACACACAGTCTTGTTATTTCATTCCATAGTCTGATTTGAAATGAACCAACATTGGAACTTTTTTGCTCATTAAACTTCCTCTAGCTCCTATGAAATCATCAAATAAAACACATTTTACCTTCACTGAAAATTGTCCTTCTGAAGAAGCAGTGGAAAGCAGGAGAAAGTCCTTAATGAAGACTTGAAAGGAAGGCTTGGCAGCAGTTTTCATGGTCGTCATCATTTGGATGACTTTATTATCATTCTGCGTTAATGCTCAAAATAGACTTGTCTCAGTCTTGTGCAGGAGGATCACTGTGAGACAAGCAAGGAAACTCATTTTTTTAAAAAAACAACCTTTGTGAAAGTCCAGCAAAAGGCAAGAATTTTTATATGTATTCATACACAAGAGGATATCTTTTTTTTTTTTTTTTGGTAGTAAAAGTGTAGAGAGGGCGTCCTCAGAATTTTAGCCTAAAGAAATTGGCCAGGCTTTAAGAAACGTCCTTTTAAAGTTTCCTTATTAATGATAGCAGCCTGCAGATAAGGTACATCAATGACTTTGGCTTAGGCAGTTGGGATTTGAATGTGCCTGCCACTCTTGCCCGTCCTTTTCAAGCAAACTATTCAGATAATAAAGCTTTCTCTTTCTCCTATTTTTTTTCTTCTTTTTTTTTTTTTTTTTTGATAGGGGAAGTGCTATCAAACTGGGCCTTCTTAATTTAAAAGGATTCCTCTTTTCTTTCTCTCTCTAAACCCTGGTATGAGGCATAAGAATAACACAATGTGAAACTGATTTCCCCCAAAAGATAGAGCAGCTATGTAATGAAACTGGAGCTGTGGTGTTGGAGATTGTAATCCTTCAAAAGGAGGGAAAGAAAAAAAAGACCAACCTGAAAGGCAAGAGCTGGCATTCGCTGCCTGAGATGAAAGTGGTTGGGGCAGGTATTGGTATTTTGACCTAATGGGAGAGGTAAAGCATAATGAGGTTACATGACCCGGCACTAGTTTTAAGCAACTGCTTTCTTAAAGAAGCATTTCAGTTGCAGCAGCTGTCTACTAGTTATATCATCTAATAAAATACACCCCTCTTCCCCACCAGCTCTTGAAACTAGTGGTCTCTCTTGCTGTCTTTCTGCACTTAAAAAGAAAATCAGAAGAAAGGCTTCATTTAAACTTAAAGCTTGCTTTAGCTGGATTTAAAAGAGGTTAATTTGAAATGACAGTAAATAACTCTCCACCATTCAGTCATTGGTTTTACATTTCTCTGTAATTATCATTGAATAAGCTTCTTTTTAAGCATGCTTAATGCATACTCTTTTTTTTTTTTTAAAAGTCTTCCTTTACTGCCTTATGCCTCAGATTGAAACGACATTTCTGTAAGGAAATCTACGACACTATTCTTTGCCTTTAGGGACCTGTTCAAGGATACTTATGAATTGTTCAGGTATTGTAAGTGCCAGACGATGCAGATTTTAACTGTGCTTCCTCGCCCTGCAACCCTCCTACTGCTTCAAAGAAAATAGTTCTGTCCTGCCTGTCAGCATTTGATCAATGTCTTTACGATGCCACAAGAAGCTTCACAGAGATAGCAAGGGAAAAGATGGAGATGTGTAAAGCTAGCGCAAACTGCAGCAGGAAAAGATGAGGCAAAAAAAAGGGAAAATACATCTACCCCCATTCGAACACTCCAACAGATGAGTGGGTTATCACTGGACATGTGACCTCTTACTCCAATTATAAAATTAGGCAGGGAATATCCTGCTTTACTTCCACCTGTAAACAGCATTCCTAATTCCTTACTATTAATTATGCTCCAATACATGACTCAGTCTTTCTGTAAAAGGAAGGAGTTCACACAGCTCATTTTTCTCAGGCTCTTAAGGGTCATTAGTCTAGCACTGCAGCAAATGTATTATTCATTTTGCCATAGCCCAATTTTTCTGCTGAGACTTTTGTAGCCAAGTGCTACAGTGCTGAGCAGAGAGGTGATTGATGAAGCAAGAGGGAGAAGAATCTGGGCGCCCTGCTAAAATTTGCTTGGATTCTGCTCAGTTAACATCCATCAGTTTTATTTACGTAGTACCACTTAAATGCCAACTAGGCAATGTCATCCAATGACAAAAAAAAAGTGATAATGCTCTTATGTTAATATTATTTGAACATTTAATTTTAGGTAATTTGTTAATGGTGGTGAGCCTCTGCCTCTTTACGACTTTTTTTTTTGAGGAGATTTGTTGAGAGTTGTCTTGATGTTGGTCTAACACAGGAAGACATTGTTCTCTGTGAGTGAACACAGCCAGTAGCAAAGATGATTTCTGGGTGGGTCCGTAAGTCTCTCTGCCTCTCAGTGAGATGAAGGCAAATGATAAAAGTATAATTTTACTAGCAACGGTGCATCCACCTCAGAGGCTGCACTGCCTTAGTCTGAGCTTGCTGCTTTTCAGTCAGGCACAGACCCAGCTGCACAGTTGGGTTCCCCCAGCACATGCAGCACCAGCCACCAAAACGTGCCCAGACTGCTGAACCCTGTTGACCTCCAAATCCCAGCCTATGCGTAACCAGGCTCTCATCAATGCAGCTACAAAAATGCCCATTATCCTGTTTGTTTTGTCCTAGCAGGAGTGCTTGTTTTATTCTACAGAGCAGCTTTTCCAAGCAGTGTATCCACTTGCAGGAGGAAAAGCAGGAACCTCTTTAGCTAAACAGCAACACCGATTGAGCTACTGTGGATTGAACAGGAAAAAAACAACCTAATTCTTAAACTAAGGAGTAAATCTCTGCAACTGGACCAGGTAACGTATGATGCTACAGGAATTAGCAATTCCTTTTTTAGATTCTGGTATAAATTACTCAGTTCTGCATGTTCAACTAAATCTCTCTCATAACATTGAATTTTTTAAGGCCTATCCATTGAGCACTGGCATAGGTGGAATTTTAATTTTTATATAATTAAAAAAATGAAATTGCTACACAATTTTTTTTTAGCAATGGTCAAGTACCGACTACCATGCAACAATTATTTGCTTACAGGAACTGAATGCCTTTTTTGCAGGTGGTCAATGTAGTAGCTCTTCCCTGCTATTTTTGCATTTATCTCCTTTGAAATATTCACTTCAGCTCTCTAAGAAACATTTTTAACTCTACTGTTCATTTTTGACTGGAAAAGAAAAAAAAGGAATGAAAAATCTAATTCTCATGAATTTGATTGAGGAGAATGTGATAGAGTTTGGATTGAATGTGCTCTGGGCCTCCTTAGGTGCACTTGAGCCAAATAGAATTGATTTGTATTGGACATATGTGTAAAATTATATAATGGACTGACCTTTGTTACAGAAAAATATGGTTCATTCTGAGGTGCAGATTTCCCAATGATAATATATTTTTTAAAAGAAAATAGGGGGAAAAGGTAACCAGATCACATCAGTCAAAGTAGCTGAACTGCGCCAGGAATGTGTCAGCTTGAATTTCCTTCTTGTCAGAAAACACCCTATATTATCAGCAAAGAGGAAAACCTATTACCATTACTTTTACATTTCTACATGATGTATAAAAAAAGAGAGAAAGAGAGAGAAAATAAAAATCCTTTATGATACACTTGGTTAAAAGCCTGCATTGGACCAGAAAGAATTTTTTCACCTCATGAAACGCGAATGTTTTTAAAGAGCTGCATTTGAGTAGTTGTTTCTTACACAGACTTGTTCAATGAAAATATTTGACAGCTGTTAGGAGAGGAAAGGCTGTTGTGTGCTGCAAAGCTCCATCTGTGACAGTGGCAACAGATACCCGATACTCACTGGCCTGCAAATGCCTGCATCTCTCAGCGACAGGCTTGGGGTACATTTGCCTTCATAAAGGGCTTTCTTGCTATCTGCAAGCATGGATGGTCATGCCTTGGGGCACATCAGGATGACCCAAGGAACATGTTCTGTGCCTGCTGAGCAGTGCTGGCTGCATGAAGCTGTCTTTGGGCTGCAGTCAACAGGATGATGTTTTACAGGTCTGATCTTGGCGTTGCACCGCTGGCATTGTCCTACAAATGTTCCACCAGTGTAATTTTATGAGTAAGTTAATGTAATTGTCCTCAAATTTGAAATCTTCAGCAGCAGAAGGGAAAAAAGTGGCACCCATAAAGGATTCACCCGTAACTCTTGAGTGCAGTATGCAGAGCTTTTTGATGTGGCCTCTCTTTTGCTTGCTTCTGGGTAATTTTTCACATCACTATGGACTTGATCAAGATGTGTGACTGATTTGTGTGCCTCCAAACTCATAACTCTACATCTGGTATGTGTGAGTGGTGGTCCAGTTGGGATCTGTTCCATGCATCCAGGTATTCTGTAGAGTCACTTCATCTTTGCTGACTGGTGATCATTCATGCATGGAGATAACCTCTCTCACTCTTTCCCAAGCACGTGGCAAAGCCAAAAAAACAAGCCAACCTCATGACTGAGATAAATCTCTCATCCTTGCTTCTAAAAGTCCATTTCAGAATTTCCTATGAACTAGATCTTGTTTCAGATGCTTAGATGTCTAGATCTAGTCTTATAACATGACGTGAAGTCTGAAGTCGCAGAAGACATGCGAAGATAAGGTAAACTGATCTGTTTGGCAAGAGGAAAATAATAGGCTCCTGTTGGGTAACCATAGGATTATATGTAGGTATGTTCAGTTCCCAAGGACAGGAAACTATTTCATAGCAGTACAATATCATTTATTAATTCCACCACTAACTTTTATTCCTGTTATGATTAGCTTTTTTCCTTTTGCAATGTCTCATAAAATTTCTTGTGCAATACCAAAGACAAGGGAGGAGTCAAGTCAGAAACTGAAGGTGGATTATTTCAAGTTGATGCAGCGATGGTGACCTTGTTATAGGAATAGTCTTTCACACATGCTAAGTATTTCATCGAGAGACTGTCCAGAAAGCAAGCAAAGATCTTAGAAGTGATCCTGAGAGAAAAAAGTTTAAGAATAGTTCATGACTGTATGAACTGTTGACAAGAGAGGCAGAAAACTATATGGTCTTTTATCTAAAGTTTTAAAAAATGATACCAAGGGAATTTTCCTGTTTTTTCAGCCTGTTGTTCTGGAAAATCTCTGTTTCTTTGAAATTAAGACCTTTAAAGACAGGAGCTGATGGTTACAATTTTGCTTTAAAAAGCAAGAACAATGGTGAGGAAAGTTTCTTGCAGACACAGATGAAGATATCATGTATATTTCTCATAGTAGGACACAATGAGCTCAAGGATTGGGCAGAGGATACTGCCTGCCCACAGGAAGCAACTAGGGTTGCACTTCACACTGGGGTCTTTGTTGTAGGTTACTATGGGCTAAGGTAACGTGCTGCCAGGCAGTGGTTATCTCTATAGAATCTAACAGACTGCAGATCAAGGCACAAATCATCTGAAATACCAGGTTCTCTGCTTAGTAGAAAAATGACCTTTTCACAAGTTAAATGTACCTCCTCAGATGACAGTTCATGCAATGAGAGTTAGCAGACTTGAGAACCTTGCTGACAAATGCCATCCTTGTTTAATTTCAAGCATCCAGGGCAAAGGGCATGTTGGAAATTATTAGCCTAGAAAAAAAAAAAAGAAAAGAAAGAGAAAGAAGATGACAAACCACATAGGCAGATATTTAAGCTCCACAAAGGACTTTTGGAGAAAATCATTTAATTCCCATATTAAAGTTATAGTCGGCAGCTTTGATATGTAATAATTTCTTAAACTAATGTCTTTAAGTTTCAAAATATTCAGTATAGATTCTAAAGGCAGGAGAATTCTCTTAATTGGAGCTGCCTGGAGATCAGTCTATCATTCTGATTAAGAAAAGGCGCTACTAACAACAAGTCTGACTGGAAGCAGAATTGCTCTTGAAAGTTTTGCCTGGCAGGATTAATTTTCTGACCTCCTTAAGAGTGTTGGAAATTTACTGACATAATAGCAGCTGTAATGCAACTGGGCAGAGCAGGCTCTCAGAAGCCAGAAGAAATACTGTGTGATATATCATAAAGACTTTTTTAAGGCAGAAAATGCTATAGGAAGGGACAAACATACACAATTTGATGCCTACTGGATTTATTTAACCTAATGCACATTGAATTTTCTAAAATAAAGATCATGCTAGCAATGCCTACATTTTCAGGCTAACTGTAAAGACAATTAGAATTCTTTAGTATTTGTCTGAGATTTTGATTTTCAGCAAAGTGGATTTGTAACTGTAAGGCGATTTCTACTTTTTCAAGTGGCTGTCTGGAACACTTATGTAACAATATCACGTAACTATCATACGACTGCAGAGCACTGAAGATTTTTTGCAGTCATTTGATAGACATGGAAGAGAGGATTCTGGTCATTACCACAATAGGCAGTATCTACTCTTATTAAACTGAAATTATTTTCACAGAATACATGTTATTCATTCAAATAGCATTGGAATATATTTCAGTTACAATGAAATGAGGCATACTGTGACAATAGCTAAACAAGATGTAAGTAAGAGACATAGAAATATTAACAAGATAGCTTCCATTCCAGTAGTAATGAACATTAGCATTAACCCTCTGGACACATGCCAGAAGCAAAGCAAATAAAAAAAAATTCAATGGACCTAAAACTATATCTTTCAACAGACTATATTGACACTTAGCTTTTGGGGATGGTTTGTCCAAAGAATTAGCCAGGCCATGTTTTATGTCATGTTTTATGCCAAAACACACATTTTATGTAAGGTCTTTAAACTATAGCCAAATCCTCACATCAAATATATACATGTCTGAGAGATAAACAGATCTAACAACTCTATGAAATCTAATCCTATCACTTACTGCCTTCCATCTGTCCCTTAAAAAAAAAGTATACTGCATTTTGTTCAAAGTAAAAGCAATTTTGTTTACCCTACTCATAAATTAGACTTATTCCTAAAGCTATATACCTCTGAATTAGACTTATTCCTAAAGCTATATACCTCTGTAGAGAGAGAGAAAAAATGAAAATTACACAAATATATTGTAGTGCAAAGGTATTGTGTACCATCCTACACACTCTTTATGTAGTTAACTTTCAACACCTTATGCTGATAGGAATGTGAATATTTTGTGAATAAAGATGTGAATATTTTGTACAGAATTACTGCCTGAGGATAAGAAGATGCTGCTGCTACCTTTACAATAGATGCAGGTGATATTTTTTAACAAATCATTATTAGTTTTTCTTAACAGCTTGACTGGAAGTATTGCTCCATCAGAAAATTGAGCACATTTCCATGTGGACTGTTTTAGTTAAGTCTAGCCTAAATGTACTTTTATCCTATTTTAGATAAATCTATGGAAAGACTTTTTGAAAACATTGGCTTCAAGAGTGGTTGGCATGTCTTTATGAAGAAGGAAAGAGGATTTCCTGCTGTTGAGGTTGTAAGTGGCTGCTGTGCCGGAGCTTTTGGCGTGGCTGGAGGGCTTACAGGCTGCCAGGCGTAATATTCATGTGCCACCACCGGTCTTCTGTCCGCTCACATTGGATCATGCCTCAATCCCAGGTTGCTGATTGTGAAGAAGTAAGTCTGAGCTGAGAAGAAAGGTACAAAACATGGGACCTAGAAAGCCTTCACCAGGATGGGGTGGAGGTGTCACAGCTGCTGTGGCTCTAGCCTTCACTGCTGTGTGGAAAAATCTCACTGTCCAAGAACTGAATGTCCAAAAGGAGACAGAGGAGACCCAAAACTTTATTCAAATAAAGGGAGAGTCCACCGGCCATATCCCTGTGGGGTCTCTTAGTTTGCCTGGGCATGCAATCCCCCTTATATTCTAATCTCCCAGCAGCGATAGGCCTCTCCTTTTCCCCTTTGGCCAAGTGACTCAGAAGTTACAGCCTGCCCAACCACCTACACCCAACTCGGTGCCTCCTCCCACGTGTTCGCACCTCAGGTCACTTGGCTTGTTGGTGTCTCCCTCGCTCCAGGTTCCCCGCAGTCTCTCTCCCCACCTCTGGCTCCACTCAGTCTCCCACCTGTCTGGATTCCCTTGTCCTGCTCATTAAAGATAGAAACTTGTGGTGTGTATTCTGCTCAAGCCCAAACTTCTTGTGTGTGTTTTCCACTCAGGATAACTCTTAACCTGTGTTGTGGTGTGAAGTTCTTCCTACAAAGCAACTGTACACATGACAGATAGCTTTTTTTATGTGTGGTTTTAAGCCCTAACCACATTTTCTCTGGTTTATATTTTTGAATAACCTTTTGGCTGTCTGGGAAACATTGATACAAATTCCTTGACAGTGGATCAGCCTGTACTTTACAGTTTTGGGGGATATAAGTCTGACAGATTTTTGCTTTAAGTTCTATGTTATTTTAAAATGCTTGTTATAAGAGTAAGAAAAAAGGAGGACTCAGGAGATCCATTAAGGACAAGAAAGTGTATTCAAATTATAAACAGAACAGTTTAATGCATAAAAATGTTAAGACACATTATAAAAATGTATTTGTTAATTATCAGCTTAAAATGATTTTCTGAACTTGCAAGTTCAGAGATGTTTTAAATTTTGTGCTCAATGGAAAGATGCAACTGTATTCTCCTCCCAAGTGACTCTGGGTACCATGCTTTTGAATGCATCATGAAACCTGGGAATGATAATATTTTGAAAATTAAAAGAAATCACTCTTGATATCACTGTGCTCTTTAGCTCTTTATCACTAATAATGGGCAATATAAGCTGATTTTTCAGTAATTTCAGTCAAAGTTTTATTTGTGTCAATTTGTGTCAAGTCATTTAAGATATTTATAAAAAGATGTTTTGCATGCTTAAGAAATTTTTTAGATATACCTGGCTTTCAACATGAGTGAAAGGACTAATTTTGTGGACACTTCTGTATTTTCTGACTCCAAAATATTTCCTTTGTAAAACTATTCTTATACCTATGTAGTTTCACTTATGCCTAGACCATGGAATAAAGGATGGTTCATAGCTTCTAAAACTTGTCTCCCATACAGTAGCAGAAGAAAGGTCATTGTCTGCTCAGTGTGGTCCCTTGGTGGCTGCAGCTTTGCAATCACCTGATGGCAGGAAAAAATGTGTGTGTTTTTATTTGATGGTTTTCAATTTGGCACCTATAAATCTAATAGGTGTCTTCTGTGAGAAATAGTTCCTCTTTGCTCCTCCTCCAAAAGGCAGTTAGGTGACATGGAAGATATTTTCTATTCAAAATGTCTTATTAATTATTTAATCATTAGGAGCTACAGAGCTATAGTAAATAAATAAATGAAATCCATAACAATACATGGTATAATTAATTTATTTCTCTTTTAAAATTCAACCATTGACATACCATTTTTTCTTTTATTAGCATCTATGCTGAAATACTGTACACCATTGTTTGGTCCCTTACCTATTCTTATAGGTCTTCTGAAGCAACTATTAATGATAGAAAGTCAGAAAAATTCTTAATAGTACCAAAATAGAAATAATAATATGAATGTGACCCTGAAGAATAGTAATTTGTCGTTCCTCTGCGGTACTGCTGTAGAGCTCTTCATCAGACACAATTAGCTGCATACACAGGAGAATTTTAAGCAGATGACCTAGGGCGAGCTTGTGGGCAAGCTCTGCGTGAAACACTGTTGTGAGGTTTCTTGAAACTACTACCAGAAGTTTGGGGGAAATAGACACCAGCACTTCAAGCCTTGTTTAGCTTGAGCAGCCACAAAGGACTTTTTGTACTTTGTGCCTAATAGATTTTGCTCTGAAAATCCTTAGCCTTTAGCGTGCCAAATACTCTCCTCCTCCCGCAGCATATTATGTTCAGCAATTGCATTAGTTTAATAAATCCCATGTTCCCTTGAAATCCCCTCTGCCTTGGCCCAAGGCTGTGACTATGAGTTATGAGGGTATTAGGGTTACAGTAATTTTCCCAACACCCTTGGTTCTAAGTTTAGAAAAATATATAGAACTGTAGAAAACTGCTGCTCAGTAACACATAGCCCTCTTCTCTTCATTGTCTCTTCATTCAATCAGCACAGCTTATAAATGCCTCTATCTCTCTCTTTTTTTTTAAAAAAAAAACTAAAATCAGGTAGTGACAGCACGCAGGAAATGTCTACAGCTCTTTGATCATCTTCACCTGAACTGCACTGTCTGGCTTGCTTTATTTGACAGGATCAGCGTGAAAGGCACAATAAAAAGAAAACGGGATTTCAAAATACAGGCAGCAAGAGTGCTTGTATTGAAAGAGAGGGATCCACAGGCTGGGTCTCACATGCACAACTACAGACTAAAAATGAGGACAACCATGCAGACACACACTGCTCTCTCTGTGTATCATTTTCTTCTTTTTTATAGGCTGTAATGTAAATCTGTCTGTTGCTTTTGTGTCCCCTGAGTTTATTCAGGTGGAGGTATAAAACTGATAAAACTGAGGAGGATTGGAGAAGGTCAGTGTTACATATTCATTTTATTTTAAATAATTGATGATGTTTCCCATTACTGCTTGCATTAATTGCTCTCAGGTGTTAGCGAATTGCTCAGCAAGTTGCCTTTTAATTTGTTTCTTTAGAAAAGCCGTGTGTTGCTGTGCAGCATGCTAGAAGTGATGTGTTGCAGGCAGTGCTTCCTAACTGAGGTTAATAGGGGTAGGTTTGATGTGGGCTTTAGTGCTGCAAACTTCTCCACACGTGTGTATATGTGCCGGAAGAGAGGAGGATGAGGCAGAGGCGTGCAAACAGGAAAGAGATTCGGATACTGAGACACTGCTGATTTTTCAAAAGGTAATTTATGCTCTCCTGACATTTAAGTCTATACGTTAAGACTCTGATCTGAGAGAGCGCTGAGTTCTCAGTCGCTCTTCATTTCAGAAGAGTTGATGTTACTGAAAACCTGCAAGAGAAGGATCACAGGTAACACTGCTTTGATTGTTTTTCAGGTGGCAGGCTTAGTTCCACCATGTCATTTATCAGTTTTGCTACAGGAACAACAAAACAAGACTTACAAACCCATTTTGCCTGACAACTCAAATTGTTTTACAGTTATTTTATCTATAAAATAAGAGATTACTATTATTAATTTTTCTTATTTCCTATGTCCTTTTCTTATGCAAATATAGCACTTTTACAGTCTGTAACTTATATGCCAAGGAGGTTCAAAAGATGTTTAAGAAGTGTTTAAGGATGAGAAATATCCTTATACTGGGGTAATTCCTATTGATTCCACCTACTGAAATCCACATTATTATTGGTTTACTTTACTATGGAAGATCATATTGGAACATTAAGTTGCAAATATTGCATGATTTTTGAAGGGTTAATTTGAATCTCATCTTACCATTTCCATTTTTCTGTGCTTGCAAATAGCATGCCTGGTATCTTTCTATTTCTATATTGTTTGTGTCACCACTATAGGCTGAAATTGGCCATATTTTACTGTGTTCCAGAGGGAATATGTACATTTCCCCTCTAAACCATTTACAATCTCATGTTGCTCTATTTGCATACATTGAGGGAGTCCCTAGGCCTTTCTCTTCCCTTCCACCAGTTTTATGGTCTCTGACTAGGAAAAAAATGCTGGCTTAGCCCAGGGAAAACATATGGCAATTTCTGAGAACTCGACATCAAATGTGTATTGGTGCTGATAAGTCAGCCATGGTGGCCCCCCATACACTATTTTAAAGCCAACAACAGTTGCATACCCGATCATAGATATTTCCCTCGCGTGGGTGGTGGAGAACGAATGTCATCTTAGAGCCCTTCACTGCTAAAAGTATTGTCAAGAAAATTTCTAGTGCTCCAGCCAACATCTCTTAGTCCACTGTAGACTAAGAGATTCCATGAGTCTAATTGCTCATGGAATGACAGGAGCACAGGAAAGCTGTGCTAGAGCATGAGACTTTTTTTGGATAGGAGAAGAAGGCATATTGGGTCAATTATTAATTAGTGTGCCTGAGCTTGGTCTTACAGTTTGATTAGGATAGGATTCTTCTAAAACTGAAGAATTACGCCTGCAGCATGACCATAACTGCTCTGATTCACAGTAGCTCAGATTCTAAACCTGTCCCAGTGACCAAAGGCAGTAGGGACTCTGGTGATCCCCCAGATATGCCAGTTGCTTGCATACATAACCCTGGTGGATTTGTGAAGAGAACTTTGCAAATGAACATGCTAGAATTCAATGTTGTAGAGAAGAAGCAATTTGGAATATATGTGCACATTATATAGTGCATGGGTGTTCTTTTTCTTTTTTTTTAAATGAATCTATATTTTGTTGTAGACAGAGAGTGCAGTCAATGTAGTCCTAAACATAGGTTTCAATCCTGACTCAGTTTGTTGGTGCAACAGAAAAACATACAGCAAAATCTGCCACACTGAAGGGTTTGCTGACACCAGCTTCCCACTGCTTGCCATTTTGACCTTGCATCAGCCAAGATGTTCCTTGCTTATGGCAAGGTCCTCAGCTGCTGGGAAAGGTGCTGGTTCAGGACTTTCTGGTGCCACCTCTGCCAGTGCATTGGCAGCCTCATGAAGGGTGTCAGCAGCAAAGCCACCTGCTTGTGCCAGAAGAGCTGTGGCCAGTCTAGCTCCTCTCGCAGGAGTGCTAGAGGAGCTAGTGCTATCTCTTTAAGTGCTATCTCTTTCCCCTGTAAAGGTAATTCTGTCTCCTTCAGCTGTGAGAGTAAATGTTAGCCTGATCTATGTCATCTATTTTTTCTTTATATCCATATCATCTACTGTGTCTGAATATCCACCCAAACACACTACAAGTGAATAAGCCCAGCTGTTTGACATTATTTACATTATACTGGCATCTCTGCTGACCTAAAGAGCAAAAGAAAATAGAAGGACATATTTGAGGCTTAATAAAACATTGCAGTAGGGAGTCCTCTCTCAACCATTACAAGCATTTGCTGGAAGTGCATTTGCTGATTTAACAAACTGGTTAGGACAAATGTTTAACATGCTGTTGTAATGATGTTCAGATGCTTTTCTTAGCATTTGTTGATCTGTGAAAATGTGTCCTTGCCCAATTGCACTAGAGAGTAGGATTAAATAAATAAATAAGTGCAATGTGATGCGCTTGCACAAAAGCGGAGCAGTGACTGCCCCTGACAGATGGAAAAAAAGTCAATATGATGTCTGAGACAGCCCAGGCTCTGCACTGCAGAATAAATTACATGATTCGCTGAATGCCTGGGCTTCACACAGACATACACAAAATTGGAAAGATAAAAGCTTGCATTGGCTTCAGATGATATTTACTGCTTGATGGATTTACTAGCAGCCCCAGTACAGTCATACTGTATTGAATTATTGGCCTCTATTTAGCTGTGTGTCCGTCGAAGCTTGAGTGTCCATTTAAGCGTAAGTGAGCTGGAGCCCTGCCAAGGCTTTTGGAAGCTTTGTGTACAGAGGAAGATGCGAGTTAATGGCTACTGGCTTGAATAACAGGGAACTTAAGAATGCTGGGGGTAGCAACAAAGCATAAGGTGAATTCGTATCAATATTAATGCTAGTATAAATATTAATGCAGGCTACCCGGCACCTCATTTTTGAATGATTCTTGTTTTCTCTGTATTTTAACACAAATGGCTGGAAATGACTGTGATTTCTCTCCATCTTTCTCGCTCTCAGAAGGGGGAGTTTAAGAAAGACCATTAGCTTTACAGCCTGCCATTGTCACAGCAGCGGGATTTCTACAGGGCTAAGGAGGCAAATGAAATACTAGCTTTGAGAAGCACGCTGCTCCCAATAAAATATCTGATTAGAATAGCAATGTACTGTACAAAGCTATTGTTAGGGATTCATTATTACATTGTGCCCTGGCAGCTCAGTTAGGAGGCAGCATTTCATTTGCAGGAGCCCCATGAGACAGTCCTCGCGTTGCTGTAGCTACGGCGGAGGGCAGGCGGGCTAAGCGCTTAGCTGCTTAATGCATTGGCTCAGTCTGTGTGAAGCCTCAGGTATATTTTGTGGCCAGGTCCAGGCACATGATGCGTTTAGCTCTTGTAATGCCCTGGCATGTGAAGGGAGGGGGACTCTGCGGAGAAATGTCCGTCCGTGGCAATGCTGTGAGCACAGTGTTTATCCAGTTAACCATGCTTTGAGGAAAGGACTGTGATCCACATTGTGCTCTGCAGCTGAATCGGCAAACAAAATTAGCAGGGTTTTGCTCTAGGTGAATTAGTTGCAGCCACAGTGCAAGGGAAGGAGATGATTAGAAAAGAAAGATGTGACCATGGGGGCAAAGAGGCATGGAGACCTCAAAAAGATGCTTTGAGTCTTGAATAAAATAGCTTCCAAAACCACATCTTCCTAGAGAAAACATGTCCACAAGCAGGACTCATGATCTCAAGCTATTGGTGCCAGGGATATTTTAAAATTTGTTGCCCTCAGCTGTGTCTTTGAGCCTCCACCAAAGGTCAGAGCCCTGGAGTGGGCCTAGCAGATGTGAGTGCCACTGGCTCTTCAGCTGCCCCTGTTCACATCCCATAGGCTAAGCCTAGTCCAAGCCACATGTCAAGCCCCAGCAAACCTGGTGGAGATGGTCCAAGTACTCAGTTTTGCCATTCACTTCTGGAACAAGCAGAGAGTTAAACAGCTGTTTTCTCCCAAGTTTCAGGAGTAAATTTAGGCACCATAACATAAAGCTCACTGTGAACTTTTTGAGCCATCAACATGAAAAGGCTATCATATCAAAGCATATTAAAAGATTTCTAGGAGGAGCAACATCAAGACAGAATGATAGCTATGAATGTCATCTGGAAAAATATTTTTCACATTTTTAGCTGATGGTAGGTGTCATAGTGATGTATATTAATACATTTATAAGAGAAATAGAACTATACAGTCTTTGGTAACCTATGAAATAGTATGGAATTCTCCATAATGCTGGAAATTATGATTGATTCTCATTTTTTGTTGCCATCCCTGCAGTGTTCTTCACAATGAAAGAGACACAGAACAGTGCAAATTGAATAAGAATCTGACTCTTTAATTTTTTTCCCAGTGCCAAATCCATCTATTCTTTGTCATGAGTAAGAAGAGAAATTATAGCTCCATTGTCTTGGTCCAAATGCCTGTGACTTCACGAACATTTCAAGGTCAAATGAGAGTCTCTAGCCTTCTAGAGTGCATGACAATAGATGCTTTCAGATTTAATACATGCAATCTACTCTAATTATCTTTTTAAAAAATTCAAAATATATTTTGCTCAGGAGGGAAACGAAATCAAAAGTCCCAAGCAAATCTTAAGCAGCATATTAATGAAACAAGGCTAATTGCTGTGAAAGGAAGAGTTATCTAGGTTTGAAGATTAGTTACATGTGCTCTGGTTAATAAGATGAAAACCTTACACATATTGGAAAGTGCTTTGTCTCATCCAGCTATTTCCAGGTTGCCTGTCATTTCTATGCCAAAAAAAAAATACTTAGAAAGACAGGGAGTGTCTTCTTACAGAAATACTATATTTACACAATCTGATACTCTCTTATTCCCTGTCCTGCCACAAATAAGCTTGTGAGTAATAGAATTCCCCGATTCTAAACCCACTTTTCCCTTCTCACTACTTGAAAATTAATTGTAAGCACTTGAAAATTAATTGTAGTAGTTTGGTCTGACTTGGCTTGTCTTGAATGGAGTTTCTTTTATTTCTGTGGAATATGTCTTAATCATTTCTTGGAATGAAATTGAAAAAAAATATATATTGTTTTGCCTGTGTTAAATAAACTCCACTAAATTTCCCTCTGAAATTTTATCACTGTACATGATGAAGGGCAAAACTGACATTTGGAATATTTGGGGGAATATTGGAATACAGCGTGTTTTGCCATTGCTATGAACATTTATTAAGTACCAGACTTTGAAAAAAAATATTTCTTCTAATAAGGAATGGAGCTTTCTGGGTTAGTTGGAATTCCTGCAACACTGAGAAGACCTTACTCAAGGGCTTCTCAAGTAAATACTGTGCAGCTCTGACCATTTAAAACATGAGCAAAGACTTACTTTCATACTTCTCTTGGTCCTAGGTAATGCAGGAAAGAATGTTCCTAAATCTGAAAGCTAAGAGGCTAAGAATATGTTTGGATGCTGCAGTTTCCTAGCAGTACTGCTGGGTATCACTTACACACATGCCTAACTTTTGTCAAATATGTCTTTAGGAAAGATTTTTCCCAAGATTGTACTGGCAGGGCTATTGCAGTTGTTTTGCCTTCCTCTTTGGCATAATCTATCTTCTAGAGTCATCTGGTGATTTCCCCATTTCCTGCTACTTCATAGCTTTAGTGGTTTTAAAGCATCCTGTTCTTTTCTACTTCGTTTCCTGTGACATAGCTCTTGTGGCTTCAGTTTTGTCTTAGAGTTTTTAATTTTGCTGCAGGATGTTGGAAAGTTTTGCTTGCTTGCATGTTTGGTTGGTTGGTTTATGGCTTATGGAGTCACAAAAAATCCATGGATTCTTTTGGTGACTTACTGATCCCGTAAGCGTCAGGGTTCATGAGACGGTGGAGGTGGTTCCTGCATCTCCCTGCAGGTGACACCTTGTAGAGGTGGAAGTAAGCTTCAGGAAATACCTCTGAGCCTTTTCAGGCTTTCTTCAAGCTCCTGCTGCCTTTCTTGTTGGAAATCAGCATAACCTGCCCATAAGCTGTGGCTCCTGCCTCATGTTTCGCATGCCTCCTCTCTCCATGGCCAATGGAGTGTAAGGCTCACGAAGAATGAAAGTCTGTTATAAATTTCCTAAGTGACATGATGGTCTGTAGACTCCAAACCAAATAATATATCTGAAGATATAAAGTAATAAGTATTGCAAGTTCATAAATCCACAAAGTATGCAAGTTTATAAATCCCTGAATTATGCTTAGAGAAAAGCTATTAAATTGAGCCACTCTTCTAGTTGAGTAGGAGATAGGATAACTGTGAAGGTCTCTTATGATTTGGCTATTGAATAATATATCCCAGAAGTAGAGCTCTTTTCTTATATATGATTATGATCTTTTCTGTTCATAAATACACAGTGTATTTATAACACTCTTTGGGTTTCTGTGACTTGCAAAACTTTCTGCAAGTTCTGTGACGCATCACTAAGCGTAGCACAAGTTTTAGAGTTAGATGTCCAGATGTAGTCATAAGCCACAAATACACATTCTGTGTTGCTCCATAGTGCTAACTAAATGCTAACTAGACTGCATATTCAGAATATCATAACTAAAGTTCTGTCATGGAAATTATGCAACTTCTGAAAAAAAGAAGGGAAATAGAGCAAATGACTCATTCCCAGCAATCAAAAAAGATGGTAGTGTTTAAGCTGGTTATTAATAAGCTGGTAGAAATGGGAAGTGTGGTGAAGGAAGTGCAAACAATAGATACCACAAGCACTAAATATATTAAGTAGTGAAGATGATAGCTCATTAGCAGAGGAAATGCAACACGACCACATACAGTGAAGGAAGATTTCTGACCACTGCTAGGGTCTGCTTTTGCCATTGCTTCTTCAGGAACAACACAGGTATCACTGTGAACACTGTGAAGATGTCTGCTTGGTGCACACTGGTGCTCGTAAAAGTGAGTAAGAGCTCTGCCTAGGGTAAATTTGCTGCGATGGCTGCCAGTCCATAGAGGCCATCCAAGACCAATGAACTATGCAGCTATAGACTACGCTAACTGAAAAACTATATCCTCTCTAGAAAGGTCTAAAATAGTGCCTCGGTGTGTAAGGATTGCCCTTCCTTTGGCCAGATGTCGTAAAATATGTCAAGCTCAATTGAAATCAAGTTTTCACTGCAGAAACGTGGGTTGTTGCTGCTCAGTTTACCCTGCGGCAATCTAATATGGGGAACAGATTGTCCTAAGCTAATTAGATGCTTTCTTACCAAGTGTCTTGCCAGCCTCTGCCATGGGCAATTGCCCTTTGAAAACGCAGGGGCTCATAAAGGATTAGCATCTAGTTGGTCTCTGCAGCTCTATCCTACATGACTCATAAGCAGGGCTGAATTTTTTCTTCTGCTATAGCAGTCGAAGGAAAGACAAGTGATAAAACAGCTTGATCACAGAGGAAACTATGTGGATTTGGGTTTTTTATTCCTCGCGAGGATAGGGTCAGCTCTAGTAAGAGCATTGCTACCATGGTAGGGAAAGCAGGGGGCAAGGCTTTTTGTGTTTGCCTGTGTTTGAAGCAAGGAGGATGCCATTCAGCTGCAGGATACTTACATGTGCAGTTCAGTTCTCGTCTTGTGACTACAGCCTGTTAAGAAAGTATCCAAATGGAAGCCAGTAAAAAAAAAGAAGAAAGAAAAGAAAAACAAAAGAAAAACAAACACTAAAAAAAGTGACACTATCTCCTCAAACACAAGTAGCTGCAGCTGCAGCTGTGGCTAGGCAAGAAGTCTAATGGTGAGGCTCAGCATGGCAAATTTTCACAAGGCCTCCTCAGGCCCCTCTGCTACCAAGGACTAACTATCTCCTGAATGCCAAGTTTCTGCCCTACTTTATTCTCCAATATGTTAAGTTGATTTTTGAAAAGACACAGCGATGGAATTAAAATGGGGAAAACAAAAGTGCTTATTCTGATTCTTCAAAACAGACAAACTAGCTTACTGCAATATCTGGGGAAACAAAGCTATTTCCCCTCAAATATTCCTTCAGTGTAGACTTTGGGCAGTTTTTGCTATCTGTGTTACTTGATGCTTCCTCTTGCAGTGGTTAGAATCATCCAACACTTGGAGTGGGTATACAGAAGGCAAATGAATTAGTTCATTCTGTGTTTCTGGAACACTTTTTTCAATAAGACATATATGTATATAGTAGCTTTCTTTTCGGTGTAATTGCAGTTATATTTTTAAACAGTGAAATATTTCACCCTGGAGAAAATAATAAATATGTTAGTTCAAAGCAAGCCCAAATGTTTAATGCATACAAGAAAGAAATAGGAACAAAAGAAATACATCATTGTATCACGAGCATTTCCAACAGAATCCTTTCCAAAGTAAATCAAAAATCTTATTGAAATTGTTTCTAGTTATCATGATCTCACTGGAAAATGAAAGGATTTTCTTCAATAGCCTGCTATAACTCAGTCATTATACCATAGTGAGGTAATTTGCTAAAACAGCTGCCTCTAATGAGCAAACCTTTCCATTTGGCAGAGCCCAAATAGACACAAACAAACTCATGTCAGTTTTTCTTACCAAAATATAAAATCAAAATAAGCTCCTTCTGCTCTGATGGAAAGGGTCTTTGAACTGCAGGAATTACTATTTGTTTCTTTTTTGATGCCCTTTCTCTTAGCCTCCTACCCTTAGCCTTGGCCCTGGCTGAGGGAATGTTGATATCATGCCACCTCTGAGATGGATTACAGCATTGCTGGGAATATGTTTGCAATATAAACCTTCCACAAAGAAACCAGACAAAATTAACAGTTGTTAGAGCTTGTTAGCTTTAGCAAGACAGCACTTGTGGATAGTTTGTTTTCATAGTAGTTTTTTTTTTCTTTGAAATCTCTCTCTCTTTTTTTTAACATGTTAAGGAAATTTCCATTAATTCTTAATAAAACCCAGGTACTGCTGCCCAGATGAATCACTAACAGTTCAGCCTGCACATCCCACAAAGGAGCAACGAATGAAAGGACTGACATAAGTTTTGTGGTCTCTGGAGAGCTGTACAGAGCCATAATCTCTTAAATTACTACTGAACGTGACCTGGCTTTGAATGCGTCAATTGTTTTTTTTCTAAACCATACAAATATTGCTGCTTATCCGTGAACATTTAGTAAAATTTTCCTAGGATTTTTTAAAATCCTATTTTTTTTGTTTCTTGCAATCTCAGGAGTGCATGTATAATAAATGAGTATATGCATTTTGTATGAACATTTTAATTTGTAGCTGGAAAAGACTTTGCAATAAATTACACAGGCAGACAAAATTCATATTCAGAAAGACATTTTGCTTTATTAGCTCTTCTTCTGAATGGAAAATATTCTAAGGAGAGTTTAAAAACATGTTTATCAAAATAAGTGATGGGCTGAACTCCTTTGTCTAAATATTTTCTCAACCAAGAGCCTGATGTTCTTTGGGTGAAGTCAGTGGAAATTCTCCCACTGGCTTTGACAGAAGTTACATCAAGTACCAGACAGGAAAAACTTGGATCCTTGTGTAGCTCTGGATCCAAGTATTGCACTTATGTCCCATTTCTGTAATAAGTGGTGCCAAAAGTACTAATTCTAGAACGTCTTATACTCCTAAGAAGTTCAGCAAGGGATTTGTATCCATCTCTGCACAATATTAACTCTCAGAGATCAAAATCTTCACCTATGGAAAAGCTTTTCCTAGTACACAATATTATCAATATGGGTAAAATTATTAAGATCCTTAACAGAATCTCGACCTCAACAGAATAACAAGATCCTTCAACACGACAGTGATGAAAACACAGGGACAGTAACACACACAAAAAAGATCAAAGAGGTACTTGTGTGGAAAATCTGACCTTTGATAAATGGCTGTGCACATTGACCTGTCAACTTTCCTCCCTTGCCAACTGGATTTTGCCACACTCTATAACCTCTGCCTTGTAGAAGACTTGCAGTACAAGAAATTCAATCAACAAGCATTAACAAAGCCCTGCTCTGGCTAAAATTGCAGAAGTCCATATAGTGTAAAACTACATCAGTGCTTTTGCAGAACAAACCAATACATTTCAGTCATCAATATATTTCACATACTCCTTGAGTGTTGAGTATAATGTAGGTTAAATGTACAATATGATGAAGTTACAAACCTCCACATTGTCCAAAATTATCAGTCACCTCTTATGCTTCTTTCACTCACATGCTGCCTATTGCTGGTAATGTGGATACGTGATCAGAAGCAAATTTCTGTTGATGGCATCAGCCTTGTGCCGGGAATAACTAATGGCAAGGTTGTGTTTGACTTCAGAATGAGAAAGACCACTCTTAAAAGCAGGAAACGCTACCATAAGGCTAGCAGTCAGTGACACCAAAGTAAGGTAAGAAAGAAGCTTGTGTCAATCAGTCTGCTGCTAAGAGAGTTATGAAACATGTTTTGCAAGAACAAACCCTCCTCGCTAAACACAAACAGATCTAGAAAAGATTAAAAAGAAAACACTGTGTTTACTGATGCTTAATATGCAAGGCCCTAACTGTGTACACCTGTTTATCAGGTTCCTCTTGTTAAGAGTACTTCCTTCAGACTCAAGTGACTCTATATTCATGTAGTTGAGTCGTCTGTTTATACAAAGTATATCCTCCTTGCTCTTTGGTAAACCACACTGAATAAAGGCAGAATTCAGTTTGTATATTTTCTAAATGACTTTGTACAGCAAACAGACCTATAGGTATGAGATGGATGGGGATTCGGAAAAGTGTTATTTGGAACATAACTGACGTGCTAGTCTTAGCGCTGTTGTTTTTAATCCACAGAAGGAATTAAAGAGCTATTTAGATGAAGTTAGTGTTTATTCACAGCACAAAAGGTAGCACTGTGTAATATCTGCGGTCAGTGTTTATTGTTCTGTTTTATGTTAGCTGCAATAAATACTGTAATCATATTGCATCTTAATTTTTCTTGAAACTTTCCAAACACAGCTGTGGTCAAGCTTAAAGAAAGTAGTTAGCAGCAGGTTTCTTAAATATTTTGGCAGCAGTAGCAATAAAATAGCTACTGCATGCACATCTATATGCTCTTTTCTGCATATGTGTTTCATTTTATATTTGTTACAGTAGTTAGCCTATAGAATCTAAAATTTGTGGAAAGGAGGTTATCATTGCCCCCAGATGCTGGTGAGCAACAGAGAAAGTAGTTTTCTGCCACTAAGATCTTTCATAAAATTGGCAGCCTTGGGGAAAGACGTGCTGACTTCTTCTAGTTCTTAATAACCATAATGTTTCTTTTCCTTATTGTGGTGAAAGATCACTTTGGCTGAAACTAAGGACTGACAAAAATAGCATATTTAAGACCCAGCTTCCTCTTGGCCACAAAGACAGCTGGGAAAATACACCCAGTTCCATTTTGGAGGCTTAAGCATTTCGGTGTACTTTTCACTATGGCCTTTAATCTTTTATTGGACACTCTGATCTTCTTCTGATTTTAAAATCACTAATATTGGGTGAGAGCCAGAAAGCTAGAAGGGCTTGTTAATTAAGAAAGAAATCTCAGTGATTCATTTTCTGAGACAAGTGAGTTCTGACATATTTCTAATGCTTTTTCCCCAAGATTACTCATACTTCTGATAGACATTTCTGGAGAGGAGGTTAGAATTAATTATAGGAAACTCAAGAGAAATCTGTAGGGAGAAATACTAAGTTCTCTCAGGCTAGCACTCCAGAAGGCTAGGCTTGATTTTGAATTTCCTCACTCTCAGTTATTTATATCACAATGTTAAATTTATTATTTTTTTTCTGGCCATTCGAAATGGGCTCAGAGCTCCAGTTTTGAATTCAGCTTTGAAACATTCCAAAGTTCATGGAAGTTCAACTCTGAGAGTTTTGTTTGGCTTCTTATAAAGAGCAAAATTCAGACTTGGCTTTGAATTTTGACACACCCAGTAGCTGGATATTGCTTTTGGCTTGAAACCTTTTCTACTTCCAATGTAGCTCAGGGGATTGGATCTCCAGAGCTTTGCATACTTACAGTATGCATAATTACTCCACAGTGTTTACAAAATGCTATTATTCTGATTTGCACATGATTGTGCAAGGGGAAATGAACAGTCAAGCCCCTGTTTTATGTTTATTTAATGCTTGAAAATATTTGGCAACCCTTGTGAAAGCATGGTTACCCTTTCAGCAAGAATGTTTTTACACAATGGGTGCATCCAGGTTTTGAAATCCAGGTTTGAAGTTTCCTTGCAAAGGAAAGTCTTCTGGGAGCATGGCTGTAACCAGACAGCCTCCTTATGCCTTCATGTTGGCCAGCTCTGTGATTGGGCTCATGAGAAAATAAGCAGAGTGAGCAAACATAACGTTTTTTATGTACTTTCCAGAAAGCCTGGATCTGTCAGAGAGCACCAGCCAGAATAAACCTCCCAGAAATATGCTGTCACCTGTCCCAGCAGCTTTGGGAACATCACAATTGCCAGCTGCATCCATCTGCCCTGACAAGGGAGGAATCCAGCTCGGTGCACCAAGTGTACTTAGTTCTTGGCAAAATGCCTAGCATATTTTCTTTTCTTTTTTTAACTTGGGCCCAAAGATCATCCAGACAATTTAGAGGTCAGTCATGAATATGTGGTAATTTAAAAATGATTAACTGCACTTTCAACTGTAATTTTGAGATCGGAAAACTGCTTGGCTCAGGGAGCAATTTTATTGGCTGTTAAAACATTTTTAAATTGTAGAATAATATATAAGGCTAGCTCTGCTGCAAAATACCTGTAATAGTCATTTTTCCTTTAATCAGCTTCTATAATATTCATTTTCTCAAGAATAACAGTACTTAATTATAAGAACTTTAATAAACCAATTCTGTTGGTTGTAGATGTCTTGGGATATTCAAAGTCTCAGGGGTAGAGAGGTGTTTTGCTTCTGTCTCATAATTGGCCAAGATTGTGATTATTTTATGATAAAAAGGCACCTCCTGCTAGGTTGAACTGCTTAATTAATGCACTCTTTTCCAAAGAACTAAGCAGCCATGAGAAACAGGGCTGTCCTGGTATTAGATTTGTACTACTGGAACTATTTAACTTGTAGGAAACGGTTTGTTTCCATCCTCAAAGTGAAAAGTTTTGTTTCTTAGCACACCAAGGAAAGCCAATCTTCTGCTCTTCCTTATTTTTCTTATTTTACAGTTTCTTGTTTACTGGAGTGTAGCATGCAACATTTTTATTTAAATGCTTCAAACTCCTATGAGGGTATGGAATGAAAAGTTCAGTCTGTAGTCCAATTAGAGACAAGAGCACATAAATGTCAAAGACCAATTAATTTTAGCCTTTAAGATCTATCACTGGGAAGAAGTGAGCAAAGAACTCAGGGAATCTGCTGTGTCAAGCTAGGCTTTACCTCCATGCAGAGGCTGCCAGAAGGCACGTTGGAGGACACTGCTACTCTGTTAGTGCTTGCATAGGCAGAACCTCAGCACGTTTCACCTGATGACACCAATGATAGCAGCTCCACACTGTATCGCCAACCACCTGACCCACCGACAGCATTGACAAAGCACATTTGCATAAACAGAGTGATGGGTTTCTAGTGGGCCACCTCTTGACTGTTGAAGGATTAAGTGGATAAAGGACTCCAGGGCCCTCTGTAAGCCTCTGAGGACTCTGCTTCTGCCCGGCCTGATGGTCTCTGCACTGTTCTTCAGTAGCTTCTATGTTGGAGAAAGAGAGAAAAAATAACCCTGCAATAAGTAAATCTGTGTAATGCCCCGCACTGATGGAATAGTGATGGATTTATAACTTTCACACTTGTAAAAATGAAATGTTTTGACCTACTGTTAGATTGGTTGAAGACTTCTTCAAAAAAACTCCCATTTATAAATATTATGTTGAGAGTGTGCCGATACCATCAGTGATAGTGGCAACCTTTGAAACAGAAATGCCTGACATAAGCACATTTTGAAAATAACGTTGCTACCTAAAAGCTTCTCTCCTGAAGAAAATGGTTTGTATGATAGCTTATCAGTTGGACAAGAGTGTATGGGAGATACAAAAAAAAAAGGGAGAAATAAAAATAATAAGAGCCACCCCTGTGTAGCACATTAGAAATGTGGCACTAACAAAGACTTCCTTCCATTCCACCTAGAATTAGTGCTGGCACAGGAACCTCACAGGGCTGTGGGTGTACTGAGCTGTGCAGAGCTGATTATAGAAGATGAAAGAGCCTGGCAATTTATTTCATCTTGAACTGAAGCACTGCTGACAACTGAAAGTGAGGACAGAAGGATTCATTTGTTCAACTTCTGTTTTAGAAAGCAGCCTTCAAATGATACTGCAGAGAATGCAGAGGGAAATGCTGTGGTGTAATAAAATGTCTATTTTTTATTTCACTGACTCTGAGATTTATATTTTTAGCTGCTGGGGAGTGTTTTTTAAGATGGGAAGGAGAGTTGGTGTTTAAGATTTGGAATACCAGGTTACTTTTGAAAAAAAAATAGATGTCATCAGCCTAGCTAAATACGTGTAATCATAATACATAATACTTATATACACATGCAAATGTGCAAACAAGGAAACTATAAGTAGATCTACTTATATATGTATAACACCTTTCTTTCCATTCTGTTGAACTACTGTGGCCTCAAGAGTTTCATAATCTTTTTCAGTCCTGAGATATTTAAACTGAGATATTTAATTGTGGTATTAAAATTACCCAGCAACCATAATAGTATGTAATTCTTGGCAAATCAGATGACATTTGCTTTATTCTTAGTGCTTTTTCATGCAATAAAACCTCAGGGATAGATGGTGGGAGCTGTTAAGAAGGGGAAACATGCAGGTGAGCAGTACAAGAAGCAGGTAGGGTATGAAACTGCTGTCTGAAGAAGTAATCCAGACTCCACTTTCCTCTCATCGTCTGTGCATGTGGCAGGTGAAATGAGAACCAGCAGACTTAATTTGTGAATGGAAAAAGTCATATTAGAAAAACTTTCAAAGGATATATGAAGCATGGGAGAGGAGTGCCTGGAGACGCCATGGAGCTTTCCTCCTTGAGAGTTCCTCATTGAACTAGACTAAAGTCTGTCAAGATTGACAGTAGTGTAATTGATCCTGCCTTGGGGCAGGAACAAAAGCAGATGATGTCTTGGGCTTCCCATGATGCTATGTGTGTGTTGGTTATTTTTAAGGACTCCATCTTTATTTTTATATCATACCGAGCTTGTTCTTTCCCTCTGGTGCTAAAATACAGTTTACAAGTGGTAATAGGTTGCCTTTATCAGTACCAGAAAAAAAATTTGCTAAGCTGGTTGTTACATTGAAATCTGGTTAAAATCTTACCTTACCTACAGAATATGTTCTAAGTTTTAGCTGCAATCTGTAGGATTTAGTATCTTAGAGGGCAAAATAATTGCATAGCTCAGACTTGATAATTCAGGACTCAATAGAGAAGACATATATCCTGAGATTTTATTACAATTGTGTGCTTCATTGCAGGGTTTTAGAATAATTCAAGTCAGATTCTCATCCTTTGAACTCCAAATTCCCATTTATTTATTTGTTTATTTAGTGCCTACAATTACAATAGAGTCAGACACACAGCTAAGGTGCTATCCTAGAATATAAGCTATATGAGTACAATCATTTTTTTTTACTTTCTAGTCTAACAGGAAAGTAATAATAATAAACTTAAAATTGAGCCTAAGTAGAAAAAAAAAAGATTTTTTCTCATCAAATGAGAATTCAATAAAAATTCAATAGGAAATGAGATTCAATAATATCAATATGTAGTTTAAACACTTTCCAAATTAAGTATTAAAATGTCATCTTACAATTATTTGAAAAAAATATGATCTTTTTTTTAAGATTTTATTAACTAAAAATATATGAACATAACAAAGCTCAAAAAAATTCTACTTGCCCTGTTTTCCATGGAAAGGAGAAGGTTGAGAGGGCATCTTATCAACATGTACAAATACCTGAGAGGAGAATGTAGAGAGGAAGGGGACAAACTGTTTTCAGTGGTGACCAATGACAAGACAAGGGGCAATAGGTGTAAATTAAAACACAGGAAGTCTCATCTCCATATGAGGAAGAACTTCTTTCCTGTGAGGATGCCAGAGCCCTGGAACAGGCTGCCCAGAGAGGTTGTGGAGTCTTCTTCTCTGGAGATCTTCAAATGTGCCTAGATGCCACCCTGTGCTCTGGGTGTCCCTGCTGGAGCAGGGGGTTGGGCTAGATGATCTCTGGAGGTCCCATTAAGGTCCCAACCTGAATGATGCTGTGATTCTGTGATTTTGTTATTCAGTTTTTAATTTTAGGTTAAAATTTGCATCCACCTGGGTCAAACATCAAGTCTACATCCAGCTACACAGAGGTTGTGAAAACACACATGAAAATATTGATGATAAAAGAGAAATTATGCTGAAAAGTGATTTAGGGAGAAACATATAGATAGTGCATCAAATCAAAATAATGCTAGTGGAGGACTATGTTATACAAGATTAAAATACTTATATAATTGTAACCCATTGTTGTTCCCTTTTGCTGTATGTGAAAGTCTGACAGCCACATCCTTAAGATGAATATACTACATTATGCCTCAATATTACATTGCAGCACAATAGTATAAAGACCAGTATTTTCAACAGACCTCCTTTTTTACTAACTGTAACAGAAAGTATATTTGCTTAGTTGCATTATTTCCAGGAACTGAAATGTTGGAGCTTTCAGGGATGGTGCTTCTCAGGGAAGAGAAAGTGCTGTGTTAATATTTTTCACAGCACGTTGCCAGGTAGACAGACATTTGTCATTCCATATTTTTACATATAAAAATTAGTTAAATATTAACCTGCCAATACTCTCAATTGCTGCTGCCTGGACCCTTTACAAAATGCAGTGGTACAAGAGATAAAAAAAAAATAGAAAAATGATTGGGAAAAGGCTCACTGATTAATGAAGGAATGGTATACCAAACTGCAGTTTGACTAATGCAGATGATAAGGAGAGAAAGAGATGTTGTTTGCCTGAATCATAACTCTTTCCTAATGGTTATAGTCAGGGTATGTGCACCCAAACCTGAACTCTTTGCATGAAGCCTCTGCCTAGCCAAATTAAAAAGCAAGATGTAGTTCTCTCTTCTCTTTTTACATAATAGAGGGCTACTTAGAGCTTCTAAGTAGTCTATAATTACTACAGTGTTATCAGATACATGCATGGCAAAATGTGAATCGTATGTTTTCTTGGCTCCTCCTAGGTTAACCATTTTCTGTTCTAAAGCACTAAGAAAAAAATGGAGATGAAAAAGCCTTGGTATGTAGCATGCATTTTAAGAACACAGACTGTGATGCTGGATGGCAGATCTAACTACAGACATCTATTGAACACACACATTTTCTTTGTACATGGTGTATCTAGCTCTCCATTTGACTCCAGAGAAGATGACTGGTTTGCTATCCATTACCTTTTAAACATTACATTGTAGACTATATATTATTACAGAAAAATTACAAGGTTGTGATCTAGCTAAGAGAGTATCCACTTTTTTAATGAATGTGATTTCATAAAGAAAAGTGTTGATAACACCTTCTTTCAGATGATGTGTATTTTATGAAGCAGTAGCCTATTGTTAGAAATTGCATATGAAAGACTACCCTGGATGATAAAATAATATTTAACTACTATATTAGTTCAACAGCTTTCAAGATAAACTCTTCTCCTATGGAACAATTAAGTTTACAATAAACTGTAACATTGATGGTGTTAACATAAATTATCCTGAAAAAATATTCTCCTTTCAAAATAGCAGTATCAATATTGACATCATGTGATGCAGTCTGTGAGGGGAAAAGGTGTCTTTTAGAAAAAAAAAAAAAAGGAAAAGAAAAAAAAAAACTCATATAACTATTGCCCATCTGTATCTTGGAAGTCCTGTCTACCTAAGTCCCAGGCTGGTTTTCAGGATTATATTGGGAATTTTTTTATGTGGATGGGCAAATCAAAGTAAGTCCTGTGAGAACTTCACCTGAGGTAAGAATTTGGGAAATTTTGAGAAGAATATAAGGGAAGAGAGCTCGAAACAATACATAAAGAGGATCAAAAAGTAAAATAGCAGTTCGGTCAGTAGTGAATCTTCTCAGCAGTTCCAAATCCCGAGTCTTCTTCTGAAATGTTCCAGACTGATAAGCCTGAATGACTTCTCAAGTAGTCATATGTTTTGAAAGCATTTGAACTCATTAAAAAGGGCAAAATTACAAAATACCACTGCCTCTCAAAAGACACTGAAAACTTAAAAAAAGGAAAGGAGTTGCTGTTTTAAAATTTTTTATATTGATCTTGAATGGAAAAGGTGAATTGTGCAAATCTTTAACTCACACTTTAGGAAAGTTTCTCAATATAACAGTAAATTATTAAAGGTATTTGTGCCACCACCAGCTAGTATTATAATTCCCAGTCATTCCTGTTTTGAGCCTAATAATATGCCTTTTTCTTCCAATTTTATAGGCCTTAGAATAATGTGAAATGATGTCTGTACACTAGAAGAGCAGAAGGGCAAGAGGAAGATAATTTAATAATAAACTCTACATGTTTTAAAGAGGCATTCTATATATAAAAATATATACAGTTCTGGTGACTATCTGTCACCAGATGCATGTTGACGCCCTAGCAGACTTGGACTGTGAATAGTGCTAAGGGGGAAAAAATACAGTCATCAAAACTGTACAGTCCAATCTGTGTTCAAAAAACAGCTGGGAAAAAATGAATTTGAGTTACTGCCAGAAATAAAATCTGGTCCAAGTTAAGCTGATGGTAGTTTGGATACTTCATCAGATGTCTGAAATCTGTGTAATAAATTTTTACCTTCCCAGTACATTTTAATCTAGTAGTAGGAATGAACATTGCCTTATGAGAAAATAAAGAAGTAATGATTATTCCTTTCATAATGTTGCTGTTTCTATTCCTTTCTCCAGCTCTACTACATATCAGCAGTGAAAACAGGATGTCTAGGATGCATGAGGTTACTTAGAATAAGAAACTGGCATAAACTTCTATTTAAGAGATAAAGGTGATGATAGATGTAGGAAAAAAAAATTGATCAGTTAATATGGAAAGATGTGTGATGTAGAAAGGTGTATGATGTTTTAAGTTGGGAATTATCAGTGAAATTTAAAAAATGGAATGAGGAAAAAGGCTCTGTGAGATTAATTGGACTGTGGTCTTCTCCTGTGGTAGGTAGTTCTGTAAGGAGATGCATCTCCTGCAGTATTTCCTTTGCAGAAGGCAGGCATTTACCAGTGTTCAGCCCTTGATTACCCTAACAAGGGAGCAAATCATGAGTATCTGAGTGTATCCTAGTGTATGTAAGTGGGGAATACAGTTTCATAGGAAATTTGGGCCTAATTCCCAGTCCTATCATTGGCTATAGTTTGTGGAACTCTTTTAATAAATTCTTTTCTCATTTTCCCATCTGTTTTAGTGCTTCCCTATCTCACAAAAGCATCGAAAGAAATATATATTCTTTTAGCTGCTGGGATGAAGTCTGGAAACTGCTGTGTCTTGATGTTTGATTTTCATGTTACAGTGGTCTCTACCATGCTTTTAGCCCTTAGGAAATATCATTCAACCAAAGTGACATTGGACAGAAATTGAATACAATGGCTGAAGCAGGATCCAGATTTTCAGGATTCCCAATCTGCTGTCTAGCCTTCTTGTCTGCTTCTTCCCCAAATCTTTAGCTAGGTCTTATTTCCAGTTCCCAAAGCTCTCATAGGTAATTGCAAGAGGGGAGAAAAGTACCAGCAGAGGTGATTAAAATGAACTGCTAATTTTCCTGAGCCACATTAATGAGAATGGCTCTAAATGTGATTCTATGATTCTATGATTCTGCAAATGGAAACACAGAATGAAAGAACCTGCACTGCAAATGTGTCTCTTTTTACTAACACTGACAAGTGATAGTGTAGTTTACTAATAATATAGCTATGAAATGTTATTGCACATGCAGAGGAATTTCAAAACATTTAGCTGAACTTGCAAAAGCCCTCCAAGTATACAGTTATTTTCTATACATTACTGATGCTGCAGTCTCCATCTCATCCTAAATTGCTTTTAGGAATGGTTTACATTCCCTAATAAAGACAGAAAAAATAGATTAGGCTCAGAGTCTGTATAAGCCTTTACAAATTCCATGTTTTTCAGCTGGCATCTTAGACTTTTTCTTTTTTTTTCTGTGAGGGTTGATGTAGGTACCTGCTTATGTTTAACCCTTTTACAATTCTTTGTCCTCAGACAAATAATCATGAAAGCACATCAAATAATAACAGCAGGGGAAGCACTATGCTGCCAAAAGGTTCCCATCAAGCTGCTAGATTGTAGTCATCATTATAATCATTTTGAGATACTGAATGTGGTTAAGCCAGCTAGCTCAGCTCTTCAGAAATTTCGGAATCTATTATCCTATGAGTAAAGAAAGATCCACATATAAATAAGGATAGGAAAAGTGCAACAAAGAGAAAAGGAAAAGCTGTGTGAAACTGCATAGATACATACATGTGTACATGCATGCTATATACGCATGTGTTTCCGTTTTTGTGCATGTGCATACATCTGTGTGTATGTATATGTCTGGCTTCACAACTGTGAAATAAATCTATTTTTAAAGGTTTAGATAATTCATTACATCATTTTGGCTATACTTAAAGGTGAATATGTGGAAAACATAACAAGAAAGGGATGTCTGCTTTGGCCTTTTTTAACTTTTTCATCTCCCTCTGCTCCTGTTGGTGTGGTGCTATGCAGAGATGCTGTAAATCAGCGGAGGACATTGTGTGTCCTAGATGAAAACTAATTCCAGTTAACTGACTCTGAGCAGCAAATTGTTGTACTGCTTTGTGCCCTCCTATAACCATTTGTAAAGTGAAATTGTATGATTCTTCCTCTCAGAAATTCAATGATACTTGCCATATAATTCTGAGTTCATTTAAAAGAGAGAAATTACCTATAGGTGCTAAGTGTTATGTCAGTGCTGCTGTTAAATTAGTTGTAGGAGTGTGTTTTGTCTTTGGCCTTTGAATCCTAATGGTAGTGGCAGAGACATCTGCATTTATCACCTTCCTGCTGAAGAGTCATTTCACATTTTTAATTTCTACTGTGAGAAAATTTTATTCGTAACTCCCAATTTCAATTGGACTTATTTTTTAAACTTTTATTTCCTTGTTCACTCTCTCTGCTGGTTGATTCTTCTAAGCTACTTATTAAAGTTATATCTCCAAACTACTCAGATCCTTTTCTCCTAAATTCTCATTGCACTTCCAGAAATATTTTGTGTTAAAGTCTATTCTGCTTCCCCCTCCAACAACACTGTGGCTGGCTTACAAGTCCCCACACTCTTGTTAGGTCTTATTCCCCTAACAGATGGAGAGTCGTGTTGGGGAAAAGGAAGCATTGGGCAATATGCTGGTTATGGTTTAGAAATACCTGAGGTAAATAACATTAGTGTTAAGGCACTATGAAATGCAGAGTTCAATTACAGTCAGTCTTGCTATTATTTGTCCTCTGTGGCAAATGGTGGAGTATTTGCATACGAACCAAGCTGCAGAAAAAGGGACATCTCCCTCCGGGGGTTTCATTATATTTCTGACATTGCTTCCAAGTTCTGCATTGTCTCTTTAGTGCTTTTACACTTAACAAATACAACGGGAAGAAATATATCATAAAGAGATAAGCCTGCAGTGTCTACACTTCACTATAATGCATTTGGCATATCCCTTTTCACCTCTTGGAAGATGTTTGGCGAGCTGTACATTTCACAGACTATACCACAGGGTGTTTGCCATGAAATATTATCATAAGACATTAAGCAACCATTGTGTAAATAAATGAACAGCAGAAGTGTACAGTGTCTCAGCCTTAATTTCTTTCCTTTATTCACTCAGCTGACGATTTGTAAAAGGTGATTTAGGTACAAGTGTATCTTATAATTCCATCACTCTAGGGGAATTGAGCTTCTTCAGAAAATATAAATCATCAGCTTGCTGGAGAACCTGTTCTTCCCAGGGTCGTGATTAAAGTTCAAAAAGCATAAGGAAACTCTATCAAAATAGCAATGGGGGTGCTATGTTATATTTCCAAAATACCATATATATGGTATTTTGTTTGCTATGCAGAGTGTGCTAAGCCTAAGTCTGACATCTGAAAGAGGAGATAGACAAATCCCTTGATTCTCCAGTTCAGCAAGTCTTTATGCAGGTAAGTGGTGCTCATTCACTGACTGACCAGGTGGCTTGCAACAAAGTTTTCAAGATCCTATACCAATGACAATGTGAATGGGACCCAAGTTCTTAATTCCCTTTTATTTATTCATCACAGAGAGGGTTGCCACCAGCCACCTTCAGGCATCTTTATGTGCTCAAGTGACCACCCTAATTACTCTTGGATAGGTAGTTCATTCTGGAAAGAGGAAAGATCCAAGCCTTTTACTTCAGACCTGCTCTGTGTCAAAGAGCCCTTTGGAGCTGACTAGCCCTTTGCAGGAATGTGACAGATAGCCTGGAATGACTTTGGCTCCTGACTTTGCTGTCTCAGGCAGGCGCTTGAAGGTGGGTTGTATGAATTGCCTCTTTGTGTCTGGTCCTGCCTTCTCTGAAAGTATTAGGAATCCTTTTGTTCATTTGAATAGGAGTAGAAATGACTTTAGCTCTCTGGCTGGTATGCAATCCATAAGCAGAATTTAAGATAGTCTTGAATTTCTTGAGCTACTTTTTTCTGCAATTCAAATGAGCCTTTTTTAAGCCTCAGCACTTTCTGATATTGCTGCTAGAATGACAGTGGTTTTCTTCTTTGAAAACTCATTAGTAAGGTTGTGAAACATCCTGTTTGTGAAAGCTTTCCTTTTATCCATCATAACAAATGAGTGAGTTACCAGATTTCAGATTTCACTTGTAGGGTGAGATTTAGGACTCCCATTAAATACTAAGCCCTATTTGCAAGAACTGTGCACCTGTCTTCAAGTATTCAGATTACAGTATGCTTTCTTCAGATTTTCAGATTAGTGAGATCCACCAACTAAAAAAATATAGGAAAAGTATTACACTAATTTGAAATGGGGCAGTCTAAAGGTGAAATCCGAAGATTGATTATTTTAACTCTCCAGTGCCCCCAACAAAGTTCAGGAAGGATGAGAATATAATATGGGAAAAAAATGGACTGAAGTACAGAAAAGATTAAGTGAGCCAACTGTATAATCATGACCCTTGTGTATAATAAAAGCATTTTCTGGGTAAAATTAAGGCTGCTGTTAGATGTGCATGTACAGATTGACTGCAGATATATACAGCAGTGTAATTTTTGTCCACTCTGACTTTTCTACTGCTTGATTAAAAGACTAGACATTTCCCCTTGAGATTCCCTCCTCTGCCTAATGTGCTGTAATTGCAAGAGAGTGCTTGGTACAGCAGCAACGAGCACTATTCTGTAATAAATTTAGGTCACTGCAGAGTTCATCATGTAGTCCATGGCAACAGAAGATAAAGCACTAGTTAGTTCATCTCTAGCTTTTAGCTGCAATGTCACTGATTCTCCTATATAATGATATTAAAAGTGCTAAATGTAGGCAAATCATCCAAGTCCCAGGGTCTCTTCCTACCTACTGTGTATGTAATATTTCAGTGAAAGAAAACAGAACTTAGCAGCATTATAACAGAAATGTGAACCAGAAGAGCTCTTAGCCAAGAAAAAGACAATAATGTTTTACGTTCATGCATTCCTTTCCTATTACCATGTAATCCTTCAGATCAATATTTTTGAAATCCTTTTGTTTTTACAAACCCCTACACTTATTTCTTATTTCTCTAGTGAAAACCAGAAGGAAATTGTATAAGGCTTTCAGAAATGCTGATTGCAATTGCTAAGTATTTGGAATGAGTTTGGGGAGCACTTTAAGTCTGAGGAATTTTTCTGTCGGTTTATTTGCTCGACCTTGTGCTCGAGGAGATTTTATTCATTGAGTTTATTTGCAAAGTGGCCATTCAGATTAAATCCTAGCTGCTGACTGATTCTAGTTTTTTTTCCTCTTTAAACTTTTTAAGTTTTATTCCTTCATCATATGACAAAGAGCACTAAAAGACTCTTTCTGCTTTCATGCTATATTAGGAATATTGGTAGGACTAAAATACGGTATCCTGGTTTGCATAAAATTGTACAGGACTGATTGTTTTCTTCATTTAGTAATGTATTTTATCCCTGTACTGTTATTACTGGTAGCCCCTGTTAACTCCCATATCTCTTGTAAAAGGGTTAACAGGAAAGTTTAAGGCACTGAAGCTTAAATAAAAAGCAATAGGATTAAAAAGAAAAGGGCAGGAGGTTTGAATTTATCTATAGCGTATTTATACCTATAGAACTGTGCAAGATAAGGTGTGATGGGCTGCAGAAGCTGAACTTTTTTTTTAGCTTTGAAGATAGCCTTAAATATCTCAAATATTTTTGAAAATTTTGGCAACAATTTTACTTAGAACAATTGTGACAATGTAGTAGAGTTGTGATTGCTGTTTCATAGGTGTGAATAACAAGAACAGCAAGAAAACGTGTTTTGGAAGTACTTGGAAAGGTATTAGTAAGCTTGGACCTATGTCTACAAAAATAATGACATCATTATTTTTGCAACAGTCTTAGATTTTTGATTTGTGGTAAAACAAGGTACTGAGTCTGCACTAGTAAGATGAATATTTTGAAGGGAATCTGGGGAGGCCATAAGCTATAACCCATATGTTCATGAACACTCATTATACCATCTGGAATTTCACTGTAAAAATTTTCCCATGTATGCTCCTAAACCTGAGCTCTTTTAAATCCAGAAGTTAATTTTATTTGAGTGTCTAACCTGACACATGAAAAGTAAAATCCGAACCATTATATATGTGGTACTATATGATCAATGGTGTAGCTGACTGATTTTCTCTGAAATTCGTAGGTATTTATTTATTCATTTATTACAGTAGACAATTTCTCAAACACATGGACTCTAATATTATTCATCAGTCATAAATTATATTCATTCTAATGAAGCACATGGAGCTACAAGAATTTATATCAGTAAATGATCTGGGCCATATTTATTTACACTGCTCTTGCTTATGAAGAGCAGTAAGAATTTTAACATATTAGGAAAACCTCTTGGATAGTCCATGAAGGTGTTTTTTCCTGAAAAAATACAGATATGAAACAGAAATAATCAAGGAAATTACAGTTCTGTTTATATATTACTGAAATAAGTTATTTGGTGCAGAAATGCACTGGTCCTTTCAAGCTCCCTACATTTCGCTGAATGTAGCTTTGACCTGAATCTACAGCCATATGACACTCCTCTTCAAACCAGTACTGGACTGGTTATGGCTCTTGAATTTCATTCCAGTTCTGTGGTGTAACAATAATTCTGAGTGAAGTTGGTGAGCGGTACTGAGATCTTGCAGAGAGTGTCAGATCATGGGTTTTCCACGATGCTTTTGTTTTCCACTTCCAAGGGTTCAGAGTAATTTCTTTAATATGATTTTTTCATCCCTACCTTTTTTGCTTCCTCTAACTTTATGTAATATTTAGGATAAGATTTTTGTGAGCTGTTTTTTTTCTTGTATTCCAGCTGCACTTACAGTGCTATCTTAAGAGCCCCATTTTCCAGATATCTCTGCTGTCAATTTACTTCTATTTTCATTCAGTCTTTTTGTCAAGTAAGGATATAGTTACAGACCTGATGATTTGTCTCTAGATAATCCTATCCCCAGCGATCATGACCATTTCATTGTACATTTTATTGCAAAATTAAAAACCTAAAACCAACTTTCTTGCTTTAGCTTTCCTTTTTACTATACAATGTAGGTTTTCTTGAATGTTTTCAATCTGCTGCAATTTGATTCTCAGATCAGGCAAACAGCTCAGACTATGATGTTCTGCTGATCATCTACAGATTTCTAAGCTCATATTGATGTGAATATTCAGGTCACTGGCAAGACAATCCTGAAGAGAGTCTATAATTCAAGAACTTAAAATAGATATAGATTGAGCATTCAGAATGGCTCTTTGGTGAGATTTGTTCTTTATGAAGGCAGCTGGTAGATTGGTGACAGCCTCCTGTAATGAAGTCTTTGTGAGGTGCTACTATCAGAATAGAGAACATTAATGATAAGCTTTGGAATTTAATATCCTGGTGCCTTATCACTTATCATGGTAAGAATAAAAACAGATTATCCCCTAACAAACAATACTGCATGAAGAGAAAGCTTGTGAAGTTATGATAATTGCATAAAATAATTGATTTTTGGTAGACATTGTATTGCCAATGGAATTCAAGATATTTTATGAACGAAAGAAGGGAAGCTTCACTGAAGGAGCCTTTCTTGCAGAAAATCATCTGGGGATTTGATCTGGTGTTTTAGATGTTTTACATAGTTAAACTTCTTTCGCTGGTTTTTATTTAACCAGGAGTCAAGCTTTTCAGAACAATGAACAAAAGCTGAATGACAGATTCTTCTGTGCTACAACAGAAGGTTTCTGAAGTCTTTTGGTTTTACATATCTTAGATATTTTTGGAAGCCTGAGCGGAAATTACTACCTGGAGACGGGCTGTTGTTTTTCTGCTTAGAAATCTTGGAGATGGCCAGAATCCAGATATCCAAATGAGCTATCTAGAGGATGACAAGATTATGCAAAGCTTATTACCAGACTGGAGGAAATGGGAAGAAATATTAAACACCTGATGATCAAGTGTATTTTTATAAACTTGCAGAGATTTCAAGATTTTGATACTTGCTGAGATTAATTGAAATAACTGAGTTGAAAGGTAATACATTTCCACTAAACTTTTCCTTTTTTTTTCAACTTTCTAGTGTAACTCTTCATTTTATAGTTAAAAAAACGGTAAAAGGCAAATATAGGTGTCTGAGCGTCAAGCACTTCTCCTATGCTTAGAGTAAGATTAACTCTGATTTTCAGATAACACTTAATGGATAGTAAATATTATTGAGATACTGTCATATTACATGGTTATTTTTAAATATAGATTGCATAAATAACTGAAATAAAAATTATGCATTCCCTTAAGTTATTGTGACCTATAAAGCTGAATTCTTTCACCTATGGACATCTTACCCTAAGTAAGAGGTACTATGCTGTACTTTGACTGTAGGAAATGAACTGATCATTTCATCCCTGGAAACTGCTAGAAAATATCAGCTTAATGTGTCCTTAGAATAATGCTGATTTTGGAAAAATTGTAACGTCTATGAGTTGAAGAGATTATCTGTTTTTTATGGTGCTTGTTGCAGTTTTGTTCTTAGTATATGATTTTGTTTCTTTCGGTATTTTCAGTACTGCTTTGTTTTTCAACCAATCTTACTTGCCTAAGCAAGTAAATATGCTTAAAAGTTGAGATTTTACTCAGAAGAAAAAAAAAAGCAATGATGTGGAGATAACATCTGCCAAACAAAAGATATCCTTAGCAGCAGAAGTGGCAAGAGGACTCTCAATCCTAAGCAAGGACACTAGTGGCTCATTTGTTGGCTACACTCTTTAAACTGGTCAGCTAGATGAGCTCCTGTGAATCTTGAGTCCAAAATCCATTGCCAAAATAGTAGTCTGTAGACTTTGTGTCAGATGAAGACAGGTCTAGATTGATGTGTCTCTCTACATCTCTTTTCCTCCTTTCTGGCATAACTACTAGCCATGCTAAATGCTCCCTGTAGATGGAGAGGAGAAACTACTCTCAATATTTTGATGATCCATTAGCACTGCTCCTATCGGATTAAATTCTCTGCTTGTTCACTTCAAATGTAACACTTGGTGACCTTGAAATATGAGTGCTAAAGACAGGATACCTTGTCTTGTTGCATGTCACTGTCACCAAATAAAGCTTCTATTATGGGTCCTTTGAAATGAGTGGGTGGTGAAAAGAGAACCTCCACTGTCAAACCTACCTTAACACAAAGTCTGTGTTATTTATTTATGCTGTTACATGAATCATCTGCACTTTCTCTGATAAGCCCAGGGCTGTGTGTCTTTCATTTCATCTGACATTTTGCTGCCATTTGCCAGGCTAAGTTACTACTATGCAATCACTCCAAGCTGATGCATGGTCATTGTTTGGCACAAAGTGGATATTTAAGTCAGCTGAAAGACTTGGTTGAAGAATATAATTTGACAGAGTACAATTTTGCTCGTATAAGAGAAATCAAGGAGCTCTGTACTAAAAATATTTTTGAGATAGCTAGAAGGATTTCAGCAGAGAATTTGACAGAGTATTTTACTTCAGCGCATAAAGGAAAAATTGATTAGTTTTGAACAAAAAGGATTTCTCGAGGCACTGAAAATCTTTTATTTGGAATTAAATATATTCTTAGCCTTGCTTAATAAGGTGTTTGAAAGATGTGTCTTTGTAAAGACAAATAGCTGTCACTTATATGTTTTCTGAATATATTAAAAATGATCTAATAAAATTGCATTTTCTTCACCTTATATTTGGTTCTGCTCCAGAGATCTGATTCTCAATTGCAGTCCCAATCCTTGGTATTCCTTCTGCATTGCTCAGTTCTTTAGTGTGCTCATCAAGCCCTGGAAATGACAGAATCACTGAATGTGCTGTGCATAGAGTAACTGGACATTTTTTGCCCTGCAACTGTAAGAGGCAGTAAGTAAACCAAGCACAATTCAAGGATAAGAAGTTTTTCCTGAATGTATTTAGTTGCTAGGAAAATTTGCTGACAGGTTTGCTTGGATGCATGCACTTGTATTTAAGCCAAAAAAAAAAAGGAATAAAAAAGAGAGAAAAATATGCAAGCCATACAAAAATGGACTAGAATTGTCCACAACTGACAAGCTACTGACAGTTAGAGATTTAGAGCCTCGTGGTTAATAATTTATGAGCTTCTTAGGCAGTACCCTATGTGACGTTCATTTTCTTGTTCATGGAGCATATCAAATGCAAGGTGTTACTTATAGGTCTGGACAGATCTTATCTCCTTTTTTTCTCTTCCAATTATTTGTTAAAGGCCTGGTCTGTTATGCAGAACTGAGAGGGCAAAGGCAAACAATTCTAGCCTGAGAAAATGTCATCATGGCATTCATCATAATTTTGTGACATTTGCTGTCCTTTTTAAACTCCCTGGCATTTCATGAAACCATGCCCACACTAATTGTACTGTCATAAACTGTTGTTTTCCACTATTATATGATTTGATGGTGTTTTCCATGCAGGAACATCATCATATTTAATAAGCACCGATGAATAAAGCTTTGAAGCACATCCTGATGCAGTGCAGGAGTGCCTGTCCTCAAGTTAGTCTGAGACACTCTTTTTGATGACACATTTGTGGGTATCATATATGTTCAATCCAATTTTGATGATATTATCAATTTGAATGAATGATTCATTTCTATTTGATGGACTTTTCTCAGTTCCCCCAGATTGTCTTGACTTTGGTTGAAAGATTTCCCTCCCTTTCTCCTTTGCTGTGCCTTGCCATTCTCTGCTAGTGTGTAGTCTTCAGTAAAAGCTAAGGCTAAATGTGCCAAGTTGGATGCAGTAGAATTTTTGTTTGATATGACATTTATTTTCCTGTACCCACAGGATGATTCCTGTTATTCAGCTCCTTTGTTACAGATTTTAACTAAAGTTCATATTCCCTTGCAGAAAACCAGCATTAGCAGATTTTTTTGTTTCAAGGGCAATAAGCTAAGGAGGCTTTGGGATAAGGTCCTCTTATGGTGGCCTCCAGTGAGCTTGTGAAAGAGGCTGTAAACCATGGATTTCAGTTGAAGCTGAGATCTGCTCCTTCATCCAATGCCCTGTTACAGATTTGATCCTGTGGACTGACATGTTGTGAGTGTAAGAGCCACACAAACTATGTGGTTGGATACACTAGTCCTTAATGTTTAGCATAAGCCTTGGAATCCTGTGGACCAAAGGTAGGGACAGCAGTGCGAGTACCTGCTTCCCAGTACCTTGTCCTGCAGCAGCATGAACTGCTTTTATTTGGTCCTTTAGGACTCACTGGAAAGCTGGATTTTGCTTTTACTTAACAAAAACACTTCACAGAGGCATTGCATGAAAACACGTAGAGCCATTTCTCTGAGGAAGACGTTTACAGCATATATCCCAACCTTAGAATTTAGATGAAATTTTCAAACTATGAATTCATTGGGAATAGATTATGGATGCGAACACCAATCTCTGGCAAAGGCAGAAATGTTAGTCATTTGTTAGTCATGTAAAAATTAACATGAGGCAAATAATCTTACGTGCTTACTATCTTGTCAAAAATAATTGGCTCATTAATCTTAGCTATGTTAATTTAGTTGTATTATGAAGGTCAAATGCAAGAAGATCCTTTTGGGTTCTCATCATGCTAAACATAGCTCTGTATATACTTACCAGTGTTATTTTTCTCTCTAAAAATAAAATTTCAATAACACCTTGAACAATTTAATTAGGGAAAATAATCGGGGATGTACCAAGAGACGCAATGAGAAAGCAAAATGACTACTACCACAAGGAGAAATAAACAGCACCAAACACATTGCTCATGTACATGATTTGATATAAGAATAATATTACCAGACCACTACACACATTCAAATCTGTCTATGACATCTGCATTACAACAAATTGAGGACAGGAAAGCAAGCATAATTTGGGAATATGTACAATTTTCAAAAATAAGAGAAAAACTGATCTAGCTGAGCAATCTTCATAGCTGTGCTTTGCCTTATAGATAGTAATGACTCTTGACTGCAGCTTAAACTTTGAGAAAGAGTAGGTTATTAAAATACATCTCTAAACCCCCCTCTCTACTAAGCCTCAAACAACATCCTTCTGACCTGATTCATAAAAAAGCAAGATAAGAAGTTTTGACACAATAGAAGATAATTTATGAGTGATATAACAGCTTAGAGGGGAAAAGTAAATTTGGCAGCCAGCACTGAAGTTCATGGGTGGAATCATTTGAATTCTCATATGTAAAACTTGAATTTTAGGTAGTTGGTTCTGGTTTAGTTGCTTAGAAACTCATTCTTTTAGTCTGAATCCACAAAGCAGCATTTCTCTTATATATGTATTTTATATTTTCTCCTTGTGCTCTTTCCATCCATGTGATTTTAAGCATCCTAAATTTTATGGTAATGCTTTTTGACAGTCATAAGTTTTTGTGTGGTTCTCTGAAAAGGCATTGCCTAGGACAGATACTTTCTTCCCTCATGAGATTCACCTAGGACCGGGTTTCTTATGGTCACTGCATGCACATTTACTCCTATTTCAAGACTATTTCAGCTTGCTGCCATCAAAACTTGCAAATTCACTTGTTGTTGCAGAAAATCCAGTCCGTTTTTCTGGCACATTTGACCAAGTTAAATTTTCTTTAACTTGGCTGTCTTTTATGCTTTCAACAGTAATTTATGCTACATTCATACAGACTAGTGTGAATCCTGAACTCTCCCATGCTGGATAACACAAGCCAATAGAGAAGACCAGTCATGGTAATGCAGGAAAAGAAAAGGAGAATGTGAGATGACAGTTAAACTGGGGATGTGAGACAACAGTTTTAAGAGTGGCTGTGCCTGTGCTTGCATGTATTTCGTTACTCTCATATACTGTAAAGCAGATGCAGCTGAGTTGTCAGACTGCTCGAGAGAATGATTGCAGCTCTCTGGCAGAGCTAGGGGTCCAGGCCTCAAGAGCCGTGCTGCAAGGGAAGTGCCACTGGGCTATGCAACCTGGACTACGGCTCCCAGGTTGAGTCCAAAGAGCTGAAAGGCTCTTTGTGACTGTGTTGGTCAAAGGTGACTGACACTTGAAAAACATTTCAAGTTTCCAAGTACCTCAAGTGGTCTTGCCAACTGTACATGGCCAATAAAGATAATATCTACACTGCATGAAGTGCTGTTGCGGAGAAATAACTCAAATCTTCTAAAATTGCTGTTAAATTGGGAAAAAAATGCCAGAAGTAATTTGTACAGTCTCTCCTCTCATACTTTGCACCTTGACAGTTGCTATCATATTGCTTATTATGCAACTGAATGCTAATTACTTTTTCATTGAAGTTTTCTCTGACAATTTTTTAGACCAGGCTGATTTACTGTTTAGTCATATTTAGTTCCCCAGATGCTGCATGCTGTCACCTTTGTCACTTCATATCTGATTTATGTTCTTCCAGATCATGACAAACATTTGGAAGTACCCAGTTGGGTGTATTATGCATGGAGAGCTCTCAAGAAAGGCCAGCTAGAATTAAAGCACAACTTGACTCAAACTCACAGAGAGCAGATAGAAGCAGTCCATGCTGCTGTCCAATTGGTCTCTTCATTCTCAGGCCCAGTACATTCCTACACCTCACCCTGTGTGTTTTTGTATAAGCAGTAAATCTGCGGGTCCTAATGCAAGGGATCTTTCGAGTACTGCATCAGTAGAGGCTGAGTAGAGTTTAGAAGTGTCTCTACAGCTACATTTACTTCCCCCTGCACATGAGTGGTAAGTTCAGAGATACAAACTTTCTTTTAAATGATAAGAATAAGGAGCATTGCCTGTTTCCTGCAGATAATTATTAGCGTGATCTTCTTTTGTCTCAAATGTAAGACATATAAGGTTTAGTCATTACATAATTTTGTTTCATGCACATATAGGGTGAGATGCAAAATATATTCATGCACAATTACTTTCAAATCAGGTAGGTACCATGTCTCTATATTCCTGTGCATTGTAGTGAATTCTTTTAAAACAGAATACTACTGTTAAATAGTAGACTGAGCCTTTCCCACAGAGAAGTTTTGGAAACCCAGAAAAAAAAGAGATTTTTCCCAATCCTTCCCATTTCCGCACTTTGGATTTCTTACTTTCGAATGAGACATTGCTACCTGGCCTAGTCTTTCTTTTTTTTGAAAGTGAGTCTCAAATACAATTTGGGAAGTGAGTCACAACATTGTTGTGTCTGCCTTGTTGTGCTCCCAATTAACTCTTAATTCTACTCCTGAAGGGGCCAGCAGAAGCATGTGTTCCGAATAAACATGACAACATGAAATTAATCTCATTTCTATGGCTTCATTCAATTTTTACAATTTTATATTTGGCAGTGATGGATATACTATCACCTGAAATATGCACTCTACTTAAGAAAAATGCTGGTGCAAAGTGTACTATGGGGAGTGATAATAAGACTTTCAGCCTTTACGTCATTCGCTTAGCTCAGGGTTGTGGATTCGTAGGGCAGTGAGTATAATTCTTTTTTATGTTGAATTTAAAGGAGGCTGTGTGAGTGTTGTAGTCAATGAGCCTTATTAAGATAGTAGATTAACCTGGAAGTGAAAAAGAGTATAAAATAACTGCAGAAGTTAAAATTTACAGAAAGGAACATTTGAGGGTTTGTGTTCACTTAGCTTTTCCAGACCTAGCAAAACTATTTTCCTTTAAAATATTCAGACCTAGCTCTCTAGTAAGTAGTGTAAATTGTAAATTAGGTTTCTTTCTGTGTATTTTGCCATTCTAGTCAGGCAATTTCTCCTAAGTGCTAACCTTGCAGCAGTTTCCAATAGGTAATAGATTACTAAAATATGGTCATTTTGAAAATGATATATCTTGTATAGAGCCTTTTATACTGCTTTATAAGCAGGTACAGCTTGCCTATCCTTCCACTGAGTGCGTACAGGGTGAGTGCTGGAGAAAATCAAGCTGGAGAAAAGTAATTTATTACAAGGAGACTTAATTCCCTAGAACATTTGCAGCAAAAAAATTGCATGTAAAGGAAAATTAGTACCATGTCTTTCTGTTAGATCTGTTAAAACATGATAGTAAAATGTCTTTCTGCCAGTGTCATTTCACAGCTTGCATTTGCTAGGTAATACTGTTTTATTAGCATGTTGCCTCAGTCTACGAGACCACCACAGTGTAAATCACTGGTCCACTGACAGTTTTACTTAAGTCATTTTGCTGTGATTCATTTTGATCTAAGATCTTTGTTCTTTTTACATGGAGAAGTGAACAAATATATTTGTTTTCTTCTTCCTTCATGAATATTTCCCAATACAGTTCAGTATTTAGTAATTTGCATTATGATTGGTCTATTGCTGTTCAGTGATACAGGGGAGAGGACTTTACAAGAGCAATCTTCTGGTTTCAGTTCCTGCTACCACCATACAATGAAAGTTGGTATATTCTTAAAAATTGAACGGAACAGCTCTGATTCAGGTAGCTTTTGACACTCTTTTCAAGAGCAATGATAGCCACTGTATCCTCAGTAAATTCTGCCTGCTCTTAGTCTTATTGCTGCTTCAAATAGAGATGATATTTCTTCTTTCCCATCATCATACATGAGTGTGCTTTTGTGGGGGAAAGTGGCTACAAAATACATCTATTCTTTGTTGAAATAGCAAAACCTTTACGTGGGATCTGAGGCATGGCTGGAAATGTGAACTAGAGGCATCTTGTTTTATTTGCAGAGACGTATGGACAGCAGGCAACCAGAGGCAGGCAACATTTATTTCTGTTTGTATTTAATACTGTGCGCTATAGCACTCCTGCTGCTACTGCTGTTGCTTTCAGAAGCACTTGGCATTTTGTGCAACACAGGTCCTGAGTAGAGCAAGTAAGGCATTAATATTAAGAGAGAATGTTTTGTTGATTATTTTATTATTTAAAGGATCTGTGGGAAGCACTGCAGGTTAAAAGGATTGAATTTACTCTCTTCTGCCCTTATATCTTCCCCATATTCAAGTCTCCTTTAGCAAAAATGTGTCAGTAAGTTGCTTAAGGCACCGCCTTATCTTTGCAGTCTTCCCAATTCTTTCTCTTTCCCACTACAAACAGCAAGTTACAGCCTCTCTCCACCAGACCATTGATCTGTCTTTTGTTTAAAGAGCTTTTGTCCACAGCTTGGGATGATGCTAAAGCAAAAAGAAAAGAGACTTACCTAATAATATATGGCCCCTGATGCTAAGTCCCATTGTCCTAGGTGGTTGATGGTACAACGAGTGCCCTTTCCCCTGCAGCTCAGAGTGCTGTTAAGCTGCCAGCCAGCAGAAAATTAATAATGTCCTCTGCTCTCCATGATCTCTGCTTCCATCGGTTAAACACTTTCTCCTTAGGAATCAAAAGGGAGGGGAAAGAAAAAAAGGAGGACTTAACTGATTTTTAAGTGAATTTCTCTTCACATTAGATGACTCACATCAATGCCAATGGTATTTTTAAATACTGTACTCTTGATTGTTTCTTAGTAACTGCAGAGCAGTCCATCTGATCCCTTTAAGTGTGACTTATTCACTAGGAGCTTTTCCCACAGCGTGAAAACACACATTGCTCAGCTATTTCTACAGATTATGTGTGTTGTTCTGCTTTTCTCCTGGCTTTCAATCAATGTGTCATCAAGTAGAGGATGGTATTTACATCCCCCATGGTAACTGAAATGTAGACTTTAAAAGCTGAAGTGGATATTCTGCTAAGGAGTAGCTGCAGTCTTGATGAGAATGAGGTGGGTTGAGCCCACCTTATTGGTATGGACTGTGTGGTCAGAAGGAGATGTGACATCCTTGGGCAAACATCTTGGCACAAAAGGAGCTCAAATCTGCAGCTCCTTAGATCAGACTTTCTCTCAAACACCTTTAGGGGGGACACCAGACCTGACTTTCTACCCCCAAACCATCCGTAGTCTTGAATAAAGGTGCCAGATGTTGTCCACTGCTCTCCTCCCAAAGAACAGTCGCTGTCAGGATTCCAAGGAAATGTAGATGATACCAGTGTGTTTGTAGGATTGAAAGAATTAAGATCTATTGCAGATGTTAAAGGGTCCTTAGCTCTTTACTCTTCCCTTAATCTGTGGCAGGTTGCAGCCAAAAGACTGGAAATGATGCAACTTCTCTTAAAGAGTTCCCTCTTTAAATACCCTGTGTTTGGTACACAACCCCATAAGGTTTCCCACAAAAAGCCGTGGACCACTTTCCACTATTTCTTCTTGCTTCTGAACACCATCTATTTTTCCTTTCCCACAAAGAGCATGCAGCTGGAAAGGAATTTTTCAGATGTGGTAAAAAATGTGCCAAATCTGCTGCCATCAAAGCTGATAGAAAAATCTTGACTCTTGACAGTTCCAAGAATTTACGCCAATATTGAGAATTGTAAAAACTTTTTCTTTGGTGTTGTTTGGCGTTTGCTTTTGTTTATTTCTTAGTAGGATAATAACATTTGTTTGTTGTGTTCCTACTGGGAAATAAATTCAAAGAGAGGCAACATTTTTGCTTTTTTTATTGCTGATTTTTACCATTAAATGTTTTGTGTACTATTTTGATATAGGACATTTTTTTGCTTACCTTGTATTAAAACTAGCCTTATGTAAACAATGCTCTTGTCCAATCTTCTCACAGTCTTTTCTGAAATAATACATAATGCCTCTATATTGTGCATATCGGGGGACAGTTCTCACTCATTTCTCACATATTACTGTGAAAGAATTAGTTATTTACTGTGCAGCCCAGGAGGATAATGTTAATCCTGACTATTTACCATCCTATTGTCCTTGTACCCTAATAAAGACGAGCAGCATTTAACTGCCAGGCATCAGAGATCTCTTTATTTTAATTAGCATGGGTACTTTGCCTATTATTTTCCTGGGAACAAAATACATCCTGAAAGATCCCTTGCTCGGCTCGCCTGGCTGATGATTTAGAGTGAATTAAAGGAAACATACTGTGAAAGGTGAATGGCTGGGGAAAAAAATAAAGTATAACATTAAACAATATAAATGTTCAAGCCTTTTTGCTCTATCAAACCTCAGGGCAATGTCTTTTCAATGTCATGCTTTAGTAAAAGTCTTTTTAGGCAATGCATGTCTTTCTAAACAAGACAGACAAAAGCTCTTATTTTAAAAGCAAACAGCTAAGTGATTTGCTGTACACTTGCCATGAATAGTAACGAGTAGATTTGTGGTGTGTTCCTCTTTTTAATTAGCACATAGCTATAACCTGACTGCTGTTGTTGCTGTATGGATGAGCGCTGTCTTATTACAATGTGTCTAGAGGATACCACTTGGAGCAGTTCATGAAACAAGTTAGAAAAAAATACCATAGAGTATTCTTGGAATTAAAATATTTTTACATTATACACCCTTTTTTTCATGATGGAACTAGCTCTTAAAGCTGAAAGCAAATCCAGTTGTGGACATAGAGTTGTATAAAAATAAATTTAAAATAGATTTTTCATGAGTTTAGGTAAGAAAAGATTATTTTCCTGAATTGGAATATGAAGTGTGTAAGCTGTTTTGGGACAAAAGCATTGCTAGGCTCAGCTGCCTAATATAGAAACCATTTCCATTGTCTTAAATATAGTTGCACTTTATGTTTTGCAATTGAATAAGAGGAAAAGGAGGACTTTAAAATAATACCATACAAATACATTCATACATATCATACCAACATATACCATACCATTATGTAACAAATCATAAAAATAAAATGGTATGACTAAATCTAATGTTAGCTTCTTCTCTTGACTCAGCTATTGCAGATATATCCTCTGATAGGAGAGGTATGAGGATTTGCAAATACAATGAGGATTTGCATTTCTTGCTGCCTTGGTAGTCAGAGGATGTTCAGAATTTTCTCTTGTCTTTCTACATAGCTTTTGCAGACACCAAATGGCTCCTGTCTCTGAGGATTTCCTGCCCCTGGAATTTCTTTTGCCGCTGCCTGTGCAATATGATAGGTCGGAGCATGGCTACATAGGAGTGGCTGAAACTGGGAAATGGGACATGAAAATGGCTCAGTGTCGTCTGATTTTGTGTTTCTTAAGAGCTCCTAGTGGATCCTCGTTAGTAAGGCATAGGAAGCCTCTCTGTTACTCTATGAGGAACATAGCCCCCTGAGTTATGACTAACACTCATACCTCTAATACAGTAACCAGTATTTGAAACAAATTGCTATGAAAATATCAGAAATATTCAAACAGCTATCATGAGCTGGATACTGTCAAGGGTAACTAGAAAATGGTATCTTCTTATGAGCTAAATCAGTGTTAAATGTTGAAATACCACAGAGAAATTTTTGAGAAATTTAGCAGCCTTTGCTGTGAAATTCTTTTTTCTTTGACCTAACTTATTGGTCTCCAGTGAGATCCAGTGACAGTAAAAGATTTATGAAATGTTTTTCTGTATTGGTCACAGTTTCTCTTTCTTTCTTTTCTTTCTTTTCTTTCTTTTCTTTCTTTTCTTTCTTTCTTTCTTTCTTTCTTTCTTTCTTTCTTT
>JAUBOD010000024.1:1068187-1106083 GCA_032353885.1 Nothura maculosa
TTCTTTCTTTCTTTCTTTCTTTCTTTCTTTCTTTCTTTCTTTCTTTCTTTCTTTCTTTCTTTCTTTCTTTTTCTCTTCATGAGAGAATCTGAGGAGTCCTGTGTAAAAAGCATAAATGAAAGACCAGGGGTAATACAGAAAATGCAGAACACACTCCAGCAGTAATTAAAAGTAATTCTAAAGCAATGTGAAGTCCAAAGAGCCATTGTTTCTTGTGACATATGTATATTAACTTAAATTTTTCAGAAGAATTGTTAAGAAAAAAAAGAACTGATCTCCATTCTGTACAATGTAAGGGACGTTTTTAGATTTGACATCATTTTGGAATGTAGGAAACTCCTTTGTATTTATTCAGCATAATTGTGTATCTTGCTGAAAGATATATCAAGTTGAAAGATCTTGTTCAAATATGTGGAGAGAAATAAAATATGTTATTGTATTCGCTACAGATCTAATTGTTACTCATTGTTACTCATTGGTAGTGACGCCTTGATTGAATTTGCAGCCCATGAGTAATGAAATGGTTCTAAATCCTTTTGTGCTGTAACACATTGTTTATATATGGTGTGTATGCTGAAAAAAAAATTACCTATCTTAAGACTTTAAAACCATTTTTATCCCATTGGGTTTTGTAACTCATTGCCTGGAAAATCAAGAGTCTAATTATGCAAGACTGAGAATGGAAAATTTATTAAATTATTTAAATTATATTATGAAATTAATGACCGTAAAAAAGGAATTAAAATGACTTAAAATCATATACGTGATGTTTTATATACAAAGTATATGCATATATTACTTATATATAACATAGAGAAAATAAATCTTATACTTGTAAACTCTGATGTCCAGCAAGTTCTAAGAATACCAGATGTGTATCTGAATAATGTCTCTAATGCATATTTCTAATGCATATTTCTAATCCTGTAGGAGTGAGAAGCAGTGCTATTTAAACTGCTGTCACCTCAAAATGTCTTTGGCTTAGGAATAATATTATCCCAAGGTGCTCATGGAAGTGAAGAAGAAAGTATAGAAAGTTTTGCCTTTTGGAAATGAGAGGAAAAAAGTTTGCTTGCTGTTTTTCAAAAATGGAGTCTTTCTGAAGCTTCTTAGAGATTTCAAATATAGAGAATGATAATAAGGGCAGTCAGGCTGAATGATAAATAAGGAACAGATCATTCCTTGTCCTGTGCCATATATCCATTAAATTTGTCTGTATAATTGAAATACTCAGAGCCCACATTGAAGCTTTAGTCTGATTCCTCCACCACCAAGTATATCTGAGTGTGTAGGCACAGATAACATAATGTGTCTGAAATTCTTCCAGAGCTAGATTTTCCTAGCACTTCGCCCACAGCTGTAATTGATAGTGCACCACAGCGATGTGACACCTTTCCTGCAAGGTCTTTTGTGGAATACATCTGCTGTACAGCGGGGGAACAAAATATGAGTCTTGCCTGAGTCTTGTGGCAGAAAGGATTCAAACTGGGAAACTGTTCAACACAATTTGCATATTATACAGATGAAAAACCTAATGACAAAAGAGTATATTGGCACACTCTGCCTTGTTATCTGGCAATAATGTGCAGAGCAGCATGGGGTACCTCGACATAATCTCTTCTAATGTTATTTTGCAATTTAAAAACAAACAAACAAACAACAAAAACAAAGTCAGAGAAAAGCAGAGAGAGACGCATAACTGAATTGGATGCACTTGTGACGAATCCCATAATCCTGTGCAATTCAAGTAATCCAGTTCATTTTGGGACACAGGCACCAGGACTGTATGTTATTAATTCTGAATGGGGGAAGAGGGAAAGTAGCCAAGTGCTTACTGAATCTCATTTCTACTTTGAGCGGCTGCTTCTTCAGTCTTGCTTGCCAGTTCTGAGTGTATTTCAAGGAACATTACTGAGAACAAAATCGAACACCATCAATATTAATGATCTGAACTCGGAAGATAGCTTTTAGTGTGCAAATTAATTACCCTAATCACAGGGTTTTTTGTATCCATTTTAATGAAATAACTATTTATTTCACCGAGTCCTGAGCTTTTCTTTTGCAAATAAGGCACATTTACATGATAAATACATGAAATTTAAATGGATGACTAAATTAAATTGAGAGAAAAAAAGATCTTTTTAAATACAATTTTCATAGGAAAAACAGCTAGATTAATGGGTTGGTTAGCTGACTGACATCTGTGATTAAATCTTTTTAATGTATGTCAAATAGAATTTAATGGACCTCAAGAAATGTCTACATATTCAGTAATAGTAAGAGTTTAGTGAAGATGCATTTTATCTCTTGTTATTTGAAGTGTAGACAGCTGAAGGCATATTGCTTGTATTGTCCAGGACAATAAAGAGACATTACAGCATGGAAATAATAGTAACGTAAGTTCATATGACTTCTTTTGTGCGCTGCTTGCCTGCTGCTCTGAAAGTAATTAATATTTCTACCTGCAGGACTCTAAAACAAGAAGCTCCCCCTCTGGAATGGTGGTTGCTGTTTGTATGGTCTTCTGATTTAATCACCTCCTGCCCATTTCTTTCATAGTATTGTTTCCCCCAAGCCAAGAAAGGGGAAAATGCTTAGTTCAGAGGAATTTTCAATGTATCCTTTAGACGCTATGTGTTTTGAAAACTTTATTTATTGTGGCACAGCTTTGAAGGGCTCCAGATTCAACAGAGGCAAGATTTGAAACACATTCCAGCTCCTTTTTTTTTTTTTTTTTTTTTTTGATAAGAGTCCTGCAGAACAGAGCGTCTTTCTCCGCTCAGTGTTTTTTCCCAGCCGTGCCACCAGAGACATCTCCAGCTCCCTTTGATTTGCAGTGATCAATGGCAGCTGCGGCAGGCAGGCAGGGTGCCCCAGGCACAATGCAAACAAGTCTCTCTCCCAGCTCAGAAGGATTTACATTTCAATTGCTGCCACGTTTTTAAAGATAATTATAACCTTTTTATATTAATATTTTTTCCATAGCTGCTCTGATATTTTAACAACATAAATATTAATTTAGCACATCAAGGAGAACATGCTGTCTTCAGCGTGATTGCTTGTGTAGAAATCTCCTAAAAATACAGGGCATCAAACATGGCACCGTGGGCTCAGGGCACTATATGCCCCTATGAAAGGATGCATCTCCTGGATTTGATTTTACCTGGCCCTGTGCCATTTTGAAGATTACCATTTCAGGGAATAACCTTTTCCTTGACTTGAGACCAAACTGTCGGCTACAGTAGCAGAATGTGTTTGCTGTCTGAGCTGACATCTGTGACTTATGTGCCCCCAAACATTGTCCTTAGCATGGTGAGAAATACCAACTAGATACATCTCCCTTGATAAAATTGATTTTCTTAGAAAGAGAAAGGAGAAATTGCTACTGCTAGTACTGAGAATTTCTAAAGAGTTTTGCCTTTCATTAAAGCAGTGTTCTTTTATGCATATTACCACTCCAGCCCTTTATTTTCTGCCACTTGTACAGCAGGAAATCAGAGCACATAAAGCAGATATTACTCTATCCTGTTCATATGTTGGATCATAATGCATTTTTTGCAACCTGCCCTATAAATGTTTATCGTGTAGCAGGCTTGATTTTTTAAGTTCCCCACCCCATCTACTTGCTTCTTCAGTTACTGGTGCTACAGCAACCTTTCTAATTACCCTCCAGTGCCCAGTATCACTCCTGGTTTTTACATTCAAGCATACATGTGTGGGAATTATGTGCTTTCTGTAGTAACTGACAAGCAGGAGGAATTAGTGTATATTAAGAAGAAAATCAATACCAGCAGCAGTCAGATGTTAAAATCTGGTCACTCTGTCACTCTCTTTGCTGGAGTGCCGAATTACAGCCATTGCCTTGGAATGTTTTTATGGACGAGACCTTTATTTCCTAGGCACTGAAGCCAGGAGCTTGAGCATGGCTTGAAGCAGACTGGGGGAATAAAACTGCTCATGAAAAATGCATGACTAACACATATGCTGCCAGGGGAACTTAGTGTATTATGTATGACCCTTCTGTAATTGTAAGGAAATGATATTCATTTAAATGGATGTTTATCACAGTAAAAGGTACACCTAATGAGACAAAGGTCAGATGCCTAAAAACACAAGGTTAGCCTTCTATTTCTGGCCTTGTTTGAAAAGACTGTGCTTTTTTTCCTCCTTGTTTCTCCAGCACATGTGATCTTTATTTATGCAGCTTAGAAGAGTTCCTGCCTCCTATATTTGGATGCCAAATGCAGTATTAGAGTAAGTGCAATTCTAATACTATATGCATACGTCTGGGAAATATCTAGATAGCATATTAAAATTCACAAGAAACCTAGTACTGCTTTTCAATTGCTGTTGTTTGGAGAAGCCATGAATTTTATTTATTTATTTATTTACTGGTTAATTTTTATTAGTCACCTTTATGAGATTTATGTATTTTTGCTCTAAGAAAAAAAAAAACAAAAATATCTCCTAATAGGGATAGGCTTTTTGCAGTTTTAAGAGATAGCTGCAACATAGTTTTTTTATTCCGGTTTCTATCAGCCCTTCGCCATGTAAAATGTGTTTCAAGCAATATGTTTTCATTTGGATCCTCCTAATCTGTAACGTTTTTGTACTACAGATTTGGCTTTGTCATTGCATGAATACATTCTTAGAGTTCAGGGAGTGATGTTACACAGAACATTACACACAGTACCCTTCAGCTAAACTGGCTTCAGTGCAATAAATGAACCTTTTGATTAGTGCTGCAGCTCTTCACCAGAGATTGCTCTCTCTGTATCACTGGTCTCCACAAAGATGCCTGACGTTTTCTTGCCGTACTCATGAGCATGACTCTACAGCTCAACAAAACTGCCATGTCAAAGAGGGGAGAAGCTATCTATTAAAATCTGAATCTCTGGTAAGACAAGGCAGTAAGCTGTAGGACCTGTAACTACTCCAGAGAAGAGCTGAGCCTGGATTTCACTACATGTAAGAAAGACAATCAAATCTAATGCTATTGATTTAATACCTCATCATCAATGATATTGAAAGCAGTTGATAAATCTAAAAGAATTACTGTGGATACCTTATCCTGCAGGCCAAGACAATATTGACCAATACAGGACAACTGCCGCACTGGACTAGGCTTGCAGCAGACTCTCTAGGGGTTAAGCAAAGAGCCACAGATATTTCAGAAGCTATTTCTTTATACCATTTCCAGGAAAAAAAAGATGTTTGAAAAGAAGCCAGATGTCAGAAACCTCAAAAAAGATCAGCCCTCCCTCCTGCCAGTGCCCTGAGTTTCTGGAGGGGCATAGGCTTAGAGATCTCTTCTTGGCTTTTGTAGTAAATGCACTATCCTGGGCTTGCACCTGTGTAAACAAAGACAGAATTTGATCTGCTTTTTGCAGTGTCTGCAATGCTAATCTCTGAACACTGGACTGTAGATCAGCTCCAAGATATGAGGTCAAATAAAAACTGCAAAACTTCCAATATAACTTGAAGAAAATGCACCACAACTACACCAAGCACAAGCTACTTGTCGTTTCACTATGTCATCTATTTATTTGAGCAACTCCTGAAGTAAATTCATCCCATTTGCCTACTAATTTAGCCTATCAGTCTGTATTGAAGGTCTCTGAAATTCTGTCTCACATGAAATGGTAAGGAAAGAGAAGAAAAAAAATGAGAAAGAAAGAAGCTGGATACAATCATGGGTTTGTTTTACTCCACAGGCACTACCTGTTCCTCTGATTATCATCCCCAAAATACTTTTTTTTTTGTTAGACATCTGCAGCAATTCTTTATATAGCAGTTCACAAGCCCTAGCTGGTGCTGGTAAAAACAAAAACATGTAAAAAGTTCTAGGAAGCACAAGTGCAGTCATGTTGCCAAAATCCCAAAATTATGTCTGTAAACTATCTTGAAACCTGAGGAACACAAGGAAAGGAGAAGGAATGGTTTGCTGGAGAGTTTCAAAAGAATAAGGATGTTAGAATAGCTGATAAATCCTTTTCCAATGAAAATCGAAATAAGGAAAAAAAAATAGACAACCAAATGTGCTTGAGTGACCAGATTGCTCTCTCTTCAAAAACTCGGGTGTATTTTTCAAACCCTTCTTTCATGTCCTGAGTATACCTATACAGCTTGTACAGCTCAAGCTTCTTCTGAGCCTGTATTTGATGCAAATTAATTGAGCTAATTAGTCAGCAACATTGAATTCCTGCCATTAACCTGTTCCTGTCCTTAAAATAGAACCAAAATATTCCACTACAGTTAGAGGAGCAAAGGCTGATTGTTTTCTCTCTTGCTTTTTTGAGGAGAGCAGAGCAGAGCAGAGCAGAATAGATGAAAGGAGAGGAGAGGAGAGGAGAGAAGAGGAGAGGAGAGGAGAGGAGAGGAGAGGAGAGGAGAGGAGAGGAGAAGCAGAGAGGCAGAGGGAGAGGGAGAGGGAGAGGAAGAGGGAGAGGAAGAGGGAGAGGAAGAGACACTATATCTTCTTTCCGTCTTGCTACTTAAATGAAAGATGTAAGATGGCCCTAGCTCACAAGGATACTTTATGCTTTTATGCTGGGCATCCTGCATAAGAAGCTTACCCACATCAATGTGCTGCAGCCTGTCCATGGCAGTGATCCTTTTCAACAACCATAAACTCACTGCACTTTTCTTTTGCTGTGTGTGCTATTAGAAAACCAAGTGCAGAGATAAGAATGAAAAATAAGAAGTGAGAGGCCTCAGCATGATCTTGAAACATTTCATCAAATATTTTTGCCTGTACTTGTGTACATGCATAGAAAGATAGTGACCCTATGCATTCTTTATATATTCCTTAAAGAAACTCATGGCAGCATTTGCCCACCAAAAGGCCGAAGAGATGCAAATAGTATCGTATTAGTCTAACCGTATAGATCCCTACACGGACAGTCCTAGCATTATCATGATTGAACCTTTTTTTTTTTTTTTTCCTGTACTCAATTAAGAAACATCAAGCTTTTTCTTCTCAGTGCTCTCTGTTCATCTTTCGTGTTGTGATAACTTGAAGACTTTCCATGTCTTCACACTGTGGCAGTAGAGAAAACAGAATGTGCGACAAAGCTTAGTAGAACAAAGTTCCAAAAGATATGTCTTTTTCTTGTGTAGCTTCTAATGCTGCTAAAATTATAGAGAAACTACCTATCTGAAGGTATGAATTAGGTGATGTGTGCTACTGTGTAAGATTAGGTGATAGAAGCAATAGCCTGAAAGAAACAAATATATCAAATCTTCCTCAGTTGTGCTTTTCAAGTGATTTGTTTTGCTCTACTTTGTACACTTTGGCTTGTCATTTGTTTCAAACTGAAACAGCCTTTTTCTTAGTGACTTTTTAGGAGACATTGGAAGGAAAAGGAATCCTGAGCCAAAAAGGTAATGAAACGATGAACCTGAAATGCTCTGGAAAGATCCTTCTGGGGCAAGGAAAGATATTTTTTTTTTTGGTATCATCTGAGATAAAACACCCTAAATAAACAATAATTTTGCAAATGGTTCTTTCCATGCAATATTTTTGGTCCAAGCCATGATGATAAGTACTGTCTGTGCCTATAGGAGCACTACAGTTTCTTTTCAGAATCACATTTTCAAAGCAAATCTGCTGACTGCTGTCATGCCGCAGACTTCACTCTACATGGTAGATCTATGTCCATGCAGAGCTGCATTCTGAAGGGTGAACCTAATGTGCTTCAGCTGCTAATGAGCACTGAGTATATGACACCAGAGTGGAACTAGTCCAGTCCTCTTGAGCTGCAAACAGAACAGCCTTTTCCGTTTTAGCATGAACTGGTTTTTCTTACTCCTATTGAGTGTGACCTGTTGCTATGGCAGTCCACTGAACTAGAAAAGGGTATAGATCTGACTCTGTTGGAAAAGTTAGCAAAAGCTCTAGTGACATAAGCAAAACTTATACTTAATAATTATTTGCATCCTCAGCTATTAAAGCATTAACTTTAATGAAAAAAGCTTTAAATAGGGAATATGTTTTTTAGAAATTTTGTCTGAGACATTTGTATGTACAATTACAGTTTAAACCTTCATGTTAAGACCTGATTTAGCAGTCTTACTTTTTTAAAAAATGACCTTTGACGATTCCCTACTTATTCTCCGATTTATGTTATTGTTTTACATTTATTGCTCATTCACATAGACCTCCCAGTTCAAAACTGAATTTTAATTAAATATTCTTTTCACTCATGAGCTTGGTGAACTTCTTTAAGTGCTTTTTTCCTTACTAATCAGAATTTCCTGCATTCTCCTGAGTCTACTCTCAGCACTACCCATGATCTTCAGTTCATAAAAATCTATTGTCTTGCCTGTAAGAACTGTTCATTTATTCATAAGGTGCCATCAGCAGAGATGGAGCAAAAAAAAGGACAACCTGAAAGTCATCCCGAAACAGCAGCAGCAGATAACAAGCTGGGACAACCCATTATTTTATTACCTAAAGCCATATGTCAAGCGGTAACAAAGAAATCACAACAATATACTGAAGTGCTCTTGTATACAGAGTCAGAGGGAGATCTGCTGAATAGTAAACTTTGAACAATAAGCATAAGTCCTCTGAGTATTTAATCCCTGAAGATGATAGAAACTGGAGAGCAAAAGCCCCTGTAAATATGAAAGAGCTTGTAATTTCTTATCTGTCTATATTTTGCTGGACTAGCTGGAGCCAAGAGCTTTTTTGTGCTTTCTCTGAAGGATACTTTGGAAATCTACCAAGTAAGCAATACATGATGGTAGGAGGTGAGACAAGTGTGTGTGTTGCAGGGGTTAGGGGTGGCGAGGGGGAAGCTGTAGGGAATCAGTCTGGGATGAAGTGTTAGATGGATGCACATCACAAGCAGCTAAAAGATGAAACAGTAATCATCAGTAATATTAGATATTGCAGCCTATACTGATTTTCATTTTTGAGGTATAAATATAGATTGTATGATCATTTTCCTTATGTCCTTACAGAACTGCCAAATTTCTTTTCCCATGCAGTCTCTCTTCTACCTGCCATTGCAGACACACATATGCATACACACTTACATCTACCTGGGAAACCCAATTACACCCTGGATCCAATTCCTTGTAGGAGAGCTTCCTGCCAGGCGGAGGCCGCTCACACACTTCAGGACATTTATGTGGCTCCAACCGCCTCCCGGAGCCTATTCTTTCTCTCAGCAGGAAATCTTCAGGAAAGGCTCTCCAACTGGAACTAAGCAGCAGGTCCGTAAGCCTGGGGAGTTTATTTTCTCCTGTGTGCCAGGAACCATTTTGCTAGGTCTAACCAGGCTCTGGAGGCTGCTACGTCCCAGTGCCCAGCACTGGGGGTGTTTGTGACCCTCGGTTACGTAGCGGGTGAGCTCGAGGGTCCAGCAGGAACAAAAAGCGCCCCTGCAAGCCAGCCTGTCTGCATTAGCAGCACTTGATTCCAGATAGTCGCGGTGCCCCAACAATTCAAACCAGAAGAATAACAGCAGCTGAGCAGAACAAACTTCCCACTGCGCAGCAATTACAGTGCTGCTGAACGGCTGATTGCCTGCGTGTGGTCCCTTTCGCTTCCCTGCTTAGACTTCTGCAGTCAGATAAAATGGATTGCAATAAGTGCCATTGCAGAGACCTGCCAGCTGTTGCACTGCTCATAAAGCCACTATTTAGCTGTTAATGCATCCCATTCTCTGCCGCTGTGCCGTCTCAGACAGAATAGCCTTGTTTGCAGAGAGGGTGTGAGTGCACCTGCCCGGGATGTGGGAATCCGTGGCCAAGGCGAGCTTCCCTTGGTGCTCTTAAATGACAGCCCAAGCACCATGCAAAGCCCTGGCAGCCGGACCTGGCTTTGCAGGCACAGCCCTGGACAACACAATAAAATGTACAGGCTCCACAGTGAATGCCCTCCTGCTCAGGCCCATTCCTTTACTTGCCAAGACAGCCAACTTACTCCCACCATGAACATCCCTCATCAGCACTTAGTATTTCTCAGTCATTCCTAGGAAGAAAGGAAAAGCACTAAAATAGAGAACTTGAAGGGTCCCTTTTAGCATCTGTTATGCAACATTTTGCTGGAGGTTCAAGACTTGATTCTTTGTTTTTTTGAGGGAATTGAAGAAAGGGACCAAATTTTCTTCTGGCATAAAACCACTGAAGCTATCTGACATTGTTTAGAAGATATTTGTTTTTAGACTTTATTGTGTATATTTATGAGGTGGTCCTATGAACTATATTTTGTTGTGTTAATAAAAGAAAACTGATGCTAAACTGGTTTTACACACAAAAAAAAAAACAAAAGTCCTCTGAATAGTACTTGAATACTGAGTATATCAAGATACTTGAATAGTCCAAAGAAATTTAACTTCAAAAACTGTCAGAGGGCTGCAGCTGGTACTTCCTTAACCAGCCTAGATGCTAGGAGGAGATGAAGGTCACAAGTGGCTTGTAAGGATCTCAAGTTCTTTATTCAGCTCTATTTTCTTCTCCATAGTAAAATGTTGCTGTTATCATCCAGCTCAAATGTGGGAAAAGTTCATCATAATTGTCAGTGGCTACCTGTGCTATAGGTAGCTAGTGCATGTTGCTGGTCTCCTTCCACAATGATTAGGCCATCAATAAATACTTCGAAAAATCTTTTTTCTTTCTTTAGACATGCATAGGGAAAGACAAGGAACCTAGAACAGAGTGAAAAGCTATATCCTTAATATAATCCTGTTTCTAAAGCATATCAAATCACACTCTGGATCTGTTAACTAGTAATTAATGAATAACAATGTATAATGTGCTAACAGCAGACTAGATATCAGCCTGGAGCTTACTTCTGCAAATGATTATGACAAACGTTGTGAAAGACCCACTTTTTGGTCCTATGGAATATCTCAAACTGAAGAAAAAAAAAGGAAACAAATGACAGTTAAAAATCAGAGCTACCAATCTCAGATAATTGCTTTTTTAAAAAAAAACCAGGTTGATTAAACCAAATGCAAGTACAGAGAAATTGTTAATAAGATGCACTTAATAGACTGTGCTTTTTATTTAAATCTGAGGTCAAGTTTAGAAAATACGGTGTCTCAGATATGACAATTCTGAAAAACAGAAAAATGGCTACTTGGTAGATAGCCGCGGAACTATACGACCAGATTGAGTGGTAGGATACTATTAAGAAGAAAAATATTTTCATATTGTCTTTTCCGGGAACTATATGTTTTAAACTTTCCCTTTCTCAGAGGAAGTAGAGCGTATGTGTCTTGAAGTCAGTTATTTGCAAGTGTTAGCAGTATGATTTCATATTGTTTTAAGATAGTGTTGAAACATTAAATAGGAGAAAATTATACTTGTTAACAAATAACTTAAGAATTCAGTTAAAGGACATAACTACTATTAGCAAAAATAATCTTCATTTCTGGAGCTCTCTTGCTCTGGTACAACTGGTTTTCCAGTTCTGGCACTCTAGTTTTCCAAGTTCTTGCCCTTTCCTGGTTCCATCTCCTCTCTCCAAATACCTTGGCAAAATGTGGAAGTAACAGTCACAAGCCTAGTGTGAGGCTTCCTGCCCAGCAGTGTGTTTGGGGCCAGGCGTTGGGAATGTGGATGGCCATGCACTTGCCAAATTAACTCAAGAAAACACCTCATCTCCAGGATGCGGCTTCCCCTCTCCCTGTAACAAATCTGTTTTACCTTAGCCACTGCAAAGACAAACCTATTTTGTCCTTTCAGGGTCCTGTGCTTGTCTTGTCTCTTCTGGTTGTTAGCTCTTCAGAACAGGCAGTATTTCTTATTTGGGTTTGTGCAGTGATGAGTGTAATGAATCCCTATTTACAACTGAGCTCTTTTATATTAGTAAAGATACAGATAGAGATGTTAAGACATGATAAAACGTCCTTTGCACCGAACATTGATTCCTTTTCTTTCTTTTTTTTTTTGATTTTTTTTCTTGTTTTTGTGAAGAAGGAAGGAAAAAAAAGTAGTGAAGATCCTTCAAAAATGATCATATGCCATGGTAAAGTTTTGTTGTTCTGTTTAGTTTTTCTTTAGCTTCGATGTAAAAATAAATGGTAGTAAATGAATATTTTGTAGGTTGCACAAAACAGAAAGAGAGAGAGAGAGAGGGGCAAATGAAAAGTATAAATATAAAAAAGATTGCATGAGCTTCCTTTTCCCACTGACTGGGAATTTGAATTTGTCCATCCCTTGCAATTTATTTAAATGTTTCACTATTTACAAATACAAAGTATCAGCTCTCTTGTTGGGGTTTGCATTATTGATGTGCTTTTTTGTTAAACTAGGCCAGTGAAATTTTTAAACAAAGGCAGTTTGTAACATGAATAAACAGAGAACAAAATGAAAAGAATCTGTGCTGATGACTTGTGAAGGTTACATTAAACACATTTATTCTTGGTTGTGGATTGCACTTATGTGTGAGTCTCACAGCATAACTCTGGGCTCAGCTCTGCACTTGTTAAGCGGTTTTTACACTGATATAAATGCTTTGACTTCTTGGAGTTACTCCTAATTCATAGCAGTGGAAGCAAGAAGAGAGTCAGGCTGTGAATGTTTTTCCCATATCTGTAACTTGTCAAAAGATAACAGCTGAAGAATATTATCATCTCTAAAGGACTGAACAAATATTTGTAAATGTTAATATCTTGAGAGAAGATGAGATTTTACTTTTCCTTGAGGCATTTGTTTGTAACATTGACACACAGTAATAAACCCCGCAGTGAATGATAAAATGACATTTACAAATTCTGACTTTCTGAATATATACTTTTTTTATAGAATTGACAGTGAGATGATGAATAAGCCACTTGCTATAAAACATCTGGGATTAATCTTCACAAAGGAGCTAAAACTGTTCCAGCCGATGTCATTGCAAAACCTTCAATTACCTTGAAATGGAGCAGACATGGGCCACACCTCAGCATCTTCCTTTTTCATACTAGCCTGGCTACGAGATTTTCAGAGGACCGCAGTGGATTTTGTCTTATGTATGTGCTTAGCTAAATTGCATAGCTTCAGCCTTGAGTGTCTGTGCCTTCACACCACCCTGTTTGGGCCCAGTGAGTGACTGGAGCAACAAAACAGGACAAAATGTAACATGGAAAGGTTGAATCCCAGCAAGAAGAGCAATGTGGCCAAAATGCAATTCTGCTCACGACAAGCTGATCCTCTGCACTTGGCCTGGGGAGATATGCTGTGGGATGTGAGAGAGGGAGAGTGTGATGATGCCCCAAGGCTTTTGGAGAATATTTTAGCAGCACATTGCCTGTATTAAGAGAAGCAATTTCGAACTGCACATTGGCATGGCAGATGAGATAGGCAGAACATATAAACAGTTGTAATCCCAGCCTGCATTCCTGCACAATCGCGTCCTCTGTTTCTCCTGACCTCAATTCAGGAATGTACCCATGCTCTTTAATCTCTCTCGTTGCACCTGCTCTTTCAGTCATATCTGAAGTTGACTGAACTACTCATCGCAAGCGATTTATCAGATCTGCTGAGGGGATATTTTCAGAAGGGTTCAGTGAGTCAGAAGCCAGGGAGCAATTTCTGAAAGTGACCCAGGCATTTAGGAATCTGTTTCGGGAACTTCTTTACTGTGAGGGTGACAGAGCAGTGGAACAGGCTGCCCAGGGAGTTTGCGGAGTCTCCTTCTCTGGAGGTCTTCAAAACCCACCTGGATGCTGCCCCGTGCCACCTGCTCTAGGCGTGCCCGCTGGAGCGGGAAGGTTGGACCAGCTAATCTCTAGAGGTCCCTTCCAACCTTATAGATTCTGTGATTCTGTGATTCTGTGACTGTGATTTCTAAGTGTCACATTTAGAGACAGGACCTATCCTTTTGTTCCATCCTATCTCCCACTCCACAATAAACCTGGAGTGAAAAGCTTATTTTTCATTCACTTGGGTATTTCCCATAATTTATTGTCATCCATGACTTGATGGTCTTCCCATACCTGTAAAATGGGAAGTATGGGGTATATGAACTCCTTAGAAACAGTATTCCTCTGAGTTTCCAACTTGCAGTTCCTATGTTTACCCAACTCATTTCTAGGACATGACTTTTAAAATCCTTTGAAGTAGCAGAAAGTTCCTGAAGAAATCACTGAGCTTATATCTCTTAGGAAGAAGACTGGAGCATTTGGAAGAGAAAGATAGATGCATAAAATTAAGAGGCTAAGGAAGCCTTAATGGATTTACATTTTTTCCTGGGCTCTTTTCCTGTCTTCCTGTTGGCTGGTTTCCTGGAAGTGAGCTTTAAAGGACCTGGGCTCCTTACAGGTTGAGAGAGAGAGAAAGATATAAGCCTGATTTATTGACTGTCTAGCTGACTTTACTTTCAATTTTCCCTTGTCACATTTCCTATGAGTAATTGGCCATCCTAAACACAGGATGGCCAGGTAGGCACTTCCATACACTTGCTTGTCTGATAAAGATGAAGTTCATGAGCAAGTGATCCTCCTTGTGCATTTATATGAGAGGTACTTAATTAAAAGTTTCTGCCTAAGTTCTCATGCAAAATTATAATAATAAAATAGACAATGGAAAAGTGCTCAAAAATTAACCTAAACTTTTCAGATTAAAGAAAAACTGCAAATTATAGAAATATATATATATATGTATGTATATACACTTTGATCATTTGATCATTTCTGCTTTTCCTTCTCCCTTTTTCCATTTTCTTGCTCTTCTGTCTCTTCATTCATATTTTTTCCTTTGCATTCCATTTCTTTCCTGGCATTTTTATTATCTTTTTTGTAAGTCCTGTTTTCTTAACCTCCAAGAAGTTTTTTCTACAGTCTTGTAATGTCACTGATCCCCACTAGTGCAGTTCTCTGCTCCAAAGTCTAATCTGTTGCTATTTCCAAATTCCTCCAGAGTTAATTCCTCCTCCCTCTCTCAGGTTTCTAGATCTCACCACCTGTTTGCTTCCTTTGCTTCCCCCTTTTTCTCTCTCCTGATATAATGCATTCCTTAGTTTTCACATCTCCTATTTCTTGTGACCTCGCAGCTCCCAGAAAAACTCACTCAAGAAGCAGTGAAAAATGTCAAAAGTTGATGAAAACAACATGTTACAATAAAGAATACAACCAATGATGTGCTGTGAGATGGATTTAATCTGTGCATTTTCAATCCATCTGTGCATAATATTATTTTGTTTGAACTACTGCTTTTGTGATATTTATTTTACATAAGAATGTAGACAAGAAGAGTACATACCCTCACCAGGCTGCACTGGTAGCATAGCTTCTGCAGCACTTACTGGGTTGGGCAATATGCACCAAAACATAAAGCTAAAGAATCAAAATGCTTCTCTTTTGGTAACTTTGTTCAGCATCTGCACGCTTCTGCCATACTAAGGAGTTTCTTTATCTTGTGTTATGCTGTTCCCAAATCGCTTCCATTTGTAAATTATTCATATGTAGCAAAAGCTTTTAAATATGTTTGACAAGACAACTTCTTTAGCAAAGTCATTAAGATAAGAGACCTCTGCAGGGATTGAAATAACTCAGATTATATACAGAATCTCTTGTGTATATCTACTGTGAATTTTTTCCTCATTCCTCTCACTCTTCACTCCTTCCCTTCCCTGCCTTTATTTTTTTCTTAAGAAGAAGGAGTAGGAAGTGGGGGGGTGGGATGGGGTGGAGGGAGTCACTTCAACTAAATGCAGTGCAATGTAATAAATTACCATACTGCCACAAATAATGGATGCCTCTGTCATCATGCAAAGCACTTCCACTCACGAGGTTATAAAACATTGAAAGTGGAAATGTTGCCTAAAGAACTTTTGCTTTCTCAGCTCCAAGGTAATCTTAGGGACAGTGGATATTAAAAAGAAAATGTTCTACTTCCCGTTGAAAAAAGTAGGAAGTATGAAGTCACTGGACAGATTATCTAACAGAAATGGGTAGGATGAAAACCTGGACATAATGCTTGGAGGCACAAAGAGTTATGCTTTTTCCATTATCATACCAATTTCTTTCTGTTAGCGCACAGGCTAGTAGCATTCATTTGTTTAGTGATATTTAAAAAGAGAGAGAGAGAGAGAGACAAAAGACCTTTTTCTTCTCTTTTCAATCTCCAAAGAGGAAAAAAAACACAGGCCAAAAAACATGAAAGTGAAAGTGATTTTCCATCTGCTTTTTTTTCCCGGCCTGAGAATCCCTACATAATCTGAACTAAGAATTCTCTAAATCCACTCAGTGGAAGATGGGTAGCTGATAACTAAATATTGACTTACTAGATCTTAGATTGATGAATAGGATTGTTTTTTCCAGTCTGTACACTATCCATATGGCAGACCCTTCTTTCACTTGTCACATAAAAGAATTAGTATTCAAATACCCACTGTATGAGTAATAGGTAACAATAAAAACAATCTTGTGTTCCACAAATTTACTTGGAGGATTGCCCATATTGCCTCTTGTACTGGCAGACTAATTCATACCAGTGAAATACTTACTTGGAGTATATTAGAAAGATAAACATGCACTATGTAGCAAAGAGTTCGCAAAGAAAGCAGCATATACTCTACAGCTTACAGCGGCATGCGAGATGCAGTTGAATCACTCTGTGCTTTGAACAGGAACTATTTCTGTATCTCAAACATACAATCATTTTTAGTATGTGTTGTCTTTTCCAATGGCTACCTCTGTAAGTCTGATTTCAGTCTTGTCAACACTCTGTACACATTCAACCCATCATCTGCAAAGCGCTTGCGGAGCACTCCAATGGTGCTGCCTCTGCTTGCACTGTGGAGAGGGGCTACCACATTTGGTACTATCGGCATCAAGATTTTGCAGCTAGTGCAGCTATAAGGGAGCTTGGCCCAGTAGATTACTGTGAGTACAAGCAGGAAAAGAATGTGAATAAGTCCAACAAAATACAGCATAATGTGGGACTGTGGGAGAGTTAAGACACCAACCACTTTTAAATGTCTGCAAAATGTTTAGATATAGAATATGAGTTAGGGCTAAATGAATTTGTAAAAGGCTAGTTTAATACTCTGAAAGCTCTTAATTTCTACTGCGTGTGAATATCACCCAGAGCTCATTACATTTCCCAGCCTAAGCACAGAATGAGGCTGAGCAACCCTTCTTCCTGCTGTATTGTATGTTTTCAGCAGATGGGAGGCTTGGAGCAATGCGACATGTCCTGACAGCTCAGCAGTTTGCTGTGAGATGAGTTCAGGTTTGCTATTCTTTGTGGTAGCAGATGACCATGATAGCAGGTATCAAAGCCTGGAAGCAAGGGAGGGTGGTGAGGAGGGGCTTGACATCTCAGGGACTGCTGGCTTGAAGCAGTCTTAGTAATGAGGCATGAAAGGAGTTGTGGCCATAATTTTAAACAAATAAGCACTATTGTGTTTGATACTGTTATGCAATTATAATCAGCTTATTCAGGGATTGGTAGTATTCATCATGTTGTTGATATTGTAAATTTGTACAATTGTAGATAGGAGTCACGCAGCTTGGGGCCGTGTAACTTCACCTATTGTTTTCCCTGTGTTATGATAAATTTTCAGCAACACTTGATTAAAACTGCCAATTTGTTGGGTATAAAGAAAATCTCTCGACACTACCAGGACTAATTACATTGTCCTTGCCAAAGGGGTAGTTGAATAATTGCATGCGATTATTGCACAGCTATGGTGCTTTTCATGTCAGTGGCAATGCAATGAAGATTGATTCCCTTTAATTAATCATTCAGAAATAACTCCCTCGTATCATTCCCCAAATAGGAACAAACAAGTTCCTACATCTTTCTTCCAAAAGTCTCCTGGATGCAATTGGTTGCCTGACGAGATAGCATTGCAGTGCGCGTGTGCATGTCGTAGATAGGAGGGTCTGCATTATAATCATTTGGCCAATTGTCTGGTCTTATTCTTTCATATCTTCATCCTCTAATCTGGTTTCTAATTCTGAAAGCTACAAGCAGCTGAATGTAACTTTCTTATTTATCTTTGTCTATTCCTTCTCTCTCTCTCATTGAATCAACTACTCTCATGCAATCATGCAGTATTACAGACCAATTTTTTATTGCAAGGAAATATTTTCCTCATAAAATAAGAAGTCATTTGTTCCTATTCTGCTGGAACTACCACATTTACTTCAATATCTGTGACAGATATCATTAAAGAAGTAAAGCAGTTATATTTACTTCTTTTCCACTTCTAATGTTTTTCATGTTTTCTAATTTCCAGAACATTTTCTTCTGCGGAATTTGATTGTTCTAGCAGTTTTGTTTCGATACTGATACTAATGCATCTATACTAATAGGATGGCGTCATTTAAACAGATCAACCATTTCTGTATCTGATATCACAGATTTTTTTCTTTATTCCACCATTGGCTTTCCAAATCAGTTTTGGTACTGTTAAGTTCTTCCAGACAATATCTCACTTTAACTACAATGTTTAAAGTGAAGAGCTAATGAGCATGCAGATTTAGGGGCACAATTCCTGTCTATTTCTAATTAAGATTTAACTTTATCTGAGCGATTTTCATGGTTACATAAACAATGAACACAACAATTTTTCTTTATTATGAAATATGTCTGAGTCTTTTGACTCCAGAGGATATAATGAAATAGCTTGACAAGTAAAGTTGCACATAATGATACATATGCATGAATTTGAATGCTTCTAACACACTTCATAATTCAAGGCTTGGCATAAAGTTTAGTATTTCCTCTAAGTTATAACATGATAGTGTCTGTTTGCATCAGAACCTACACAGAGGCTGTTTTTGTAGTACTTCTAATCAAAGATTTAAGTTTATGCATAATTAAAATTCATTACAACAGCTAGGCTGCTGTGTAATACAGGACATACTTAAAAGTCTTTAAGCACCTGAGCCATCAAATCCAGCTTACTGCTTGTGCTGTTTTATTTTAATGCATTATATGTGGCAAGTGTTACCGAATGCTTTGCCTTCCAGCAGATGGTGTGGCCATGGGGCAGCAAGGGAAGCATGTTGCTGGGCCACACATTGCATCCGGGGAGCCAGTAGGAGATGGGTGTGAGTCTGGGCCAAATAGCTTTCAGACCATAGAAGACACTGCCTATGAAGGGGCAGTGCACAGAGAACTTTAAAACAGCCATAATGACCAGTGGTGTGGAGTCATGGGCAGGTCTCCAGTTCACAGCTGGAAGCACCAGCTCAGGCCTAGTGTATTCAGTGGACATTAAACAAGTGCCTGCAGTCCCCTGTATGATGCTCTCACAGGTCCAATAGCAGAACTTTGCTTGTCAGGGAAGATTTTCACTGTAATGAAACATGAGGGCAAATACCTTGGAGCTTCTGAATTTCTCCTGCTAGATCTCTTGTTATCACTAGGCACCTCTGAATTCGGCTGATATGGCAACATATACTTGAATGTATTCTGATAGAAACAAATCCCAAATCTACTTTTATATTCAATTTGAATTCCATTTCAGCTAGGTAAACTTCCTAACTGAGGTTATTTTGTGGGAGCGGGCTAAGATCACGCTGAGGCTTGACGAGAGCTCAGATGTCAGGTCTGATCTGGACATCCTTGTTCCCCTTGCTGGGACAACAAGATGGGAACAGCCAACAAGCCCCTACCAGGCCCACATGTTGTGATACTGCCTGGGCTACCTTGTGGGAGAGCGTCAGGGCAGTCCATGTGAAAGCTCAGCGTGAGACCAAGTGAGAACTCAATCCAAGTCACCCTAAAACAGAGATGAGCAAAGGGAAAGGTCCACTACTTGGTCTATGCTCATGTTCCCATAACCTCATCATGCACCAAACCAAGAAGACACTATCCAGAAGGATCCTTACAAATGAATTCCCTCCTTACCAGAGGATGTAAGATGTGACTCCTACGTCTATCCTCCTGCATCAAAAACAAAAATCTAGTAAGTCTAGTAAGCAGAAAAAGTTATGTTAAATGTTAAGGTTGTTACTGGAAACAAACGCATGGACATTATCCATGTCATGCCAGAAAGGAAAATAATGTTTTATCACTGCACATTCTCGTTTGCCAAATCATCCCTCTAGGGATCCTATTTAGTGGAAGGAAGATCGCAAAAGAAAGGTAGCGGTGAATGTAGATGTTGTGGATTCCTCTGGGGTTTAAGAAGATGAACCATGCATTTCATTCTTGCAAGAGCTGTTTTCTACATATGCTGATTGCACATTCATTAACTTTTAAATGTATAAAGCTTAAAAACAGAAAAAAAGCAAGCAATGAACTAAAATTTCTCCTGTAAGTTGTTGAATATTTGCAATAGATATAGAAAATCACAGCTGGAAATCTGCTAACACTGAAAAAGTAAATTGGGGCCTTAGTAGGAAATAAATTTTGTATATAAGGATTTCAGAGCTCATCAGAGTGCCAGAGAACATTTTGTGCTAAAAGAAATTATATTGCCTGTAAACTCTGCTTGTAGAATAGTACTTCAGTTGACTAATACATCAAAAGTAATTAATACTAAATTCTCTCAGTTTATGAACCAAAACTACATTTCAACTGCATTTCCTGGAAAATGGTGCTTATAAGCACCAGAATTGTTGGTTAGGTGTTTATTTATTTTTTCAGGGTGTAGCACAAAGGATTGGCATGGTATAAGTTCCTGGTTTTTGTCCCTGTTTGCCAAGTGGGGGCTTGAAATAAAAAATGAAAATGCAAGCAGTTTTATTTAATTAGGCATATATTTTTAATGGAAAAGCAGCAACTCCCTGAAGGTGCTGTGTTTCTTTCAACAGGATCTTATAAAGACTAAAAAAACATAGCTTCAGTATGGTGAGTGCAGATTCTACCTGTGGTGGTATAAATTCCCCTACAAATATATATCTGTGTACAAAGTGGCAAACCATATTTATTCGTTTTTGATTAAAAAGGTTATACATTAGTATAGGCTTAACACTAAAAATTGTGAAATAGTATTTGTATATGTGTAAAGCCCAGTATTGCAATAAAATTTGCATTAATTGTTTTAAGAAAGAAAATGGGAGATGAAGCTATATAAGAAAGGTCCTTTGTATTTTACATGCGGTACCTTAGGATGTTGACTGTATGGGGATACAATCCCCATTCATGATGCTATTACAGCCCCTATTACCATAGAAAGAGAGTGCTTTACAATTTCCATTGCAGTTGTCCTCATCACTAGAATGAATGAGAATTAAGTGCTCCTTTCTGTATTTCACAGCTCGGGAGCTGTTGCTCAAAATGGTGAAATGACCTGCTCCAGATTGCCAAGTAAAACTGTTGTGAGCTTCAGGCTCAGGTAACCCATGTACCAGGACCTGTGCTACATAGCTTTTTGGCTGAGTGGTAAAGTGGAATTTCTTTTGTATACAGATCTGCCTACATTAGTTTCCCACAAAAGTGCCTTTGCCTTCCCCAGGCTCAGTTTGTTAGTAGACCCATATTCAGAGAGGGATAGAAGGTGCTTCTGGACATGTTACTCTACCGCACATGATCAGTACAGTCTCTTGAGGAATCTACATGGCTCAAAGAGGGAATAGGATCATGTTCTCACACCTTAATCATGGTTTACCCGTGAAGGTATCCTTTTGCCTTTTGGCAGTTGTGTTACTGAGGCTCTGAACATGCTGAGCTTCTCTAGCAGGGGCAATACATCTCTCTATTTCATCTCTGGAACATGATAGTGATTTTTGCAGGTTAGAAAGTTTTTGCACATGGTCGTTTACTCGCATTAGACACCCGGGAAAGTTTCAGGGCAAGTGGAAAAACGCAGCCTGAATTAGGTAGCGTGTGAAACACAGGTGTTCTGAATTATTTATTTAGACTAAGATACTTCTTAGTTTTTGCTAGGCCATATTCTAGATGTCACAGTAAATGCACTGGAGTGCAAGCAAAAGAAAAGCTTTTAAAAGAGCTGCCTCTGCTTTCTTGAATCATGCTTGTGTCTAATCTTATTAACAGAATGATAGTAAGTAAAATTCTTCTATGTTCTCCATTCATGTGACTTTGGCAGCTGCTGCTGAAAGGTATTTTGAAGTCAATTAAATCAACATTCTTCTTTGGTAAGAGCAGTGTACATGTCTGGTAATGACATCAAGTATCTATCTTTTCACCTTGTATTTATAACATTGTGCCAAGTTCTGAATGTGATACACCTATTAGCTTTTGGTATGAGACTTGGAACAACTCCCAGACGAGTTTGATTCTCCTCTTGCTGAAGTTGTGTGTCCTTTGACTTCAGCAGGAATGCTTCAGATTTACACCAGCATAAGTGAGGTCAGAACCAATTCAGCCGTTTAAGTGAAAAAATGTAAAAGATATCTGAAATGATGCCTGTCTTTTATAAAACATGAAAATATATATATTTGGGGCTTAAACATATAGCCATATCACAAAGATATACCCAACTGTCTGTGTTGCAGGAATATTTCACTCTTTTCATTTGTTTGTAGTCAAAGTACTGAATGCACATCACTTACTCGTTTCCCATCTTCAGAGGGAGTTCTGTCTGATGTGACATGTCACTTGAAGCCAGCCAACAGGATTCTTGGCTACATTGTATGCCAGTGTCAGTTAAATAAGTGGCAAAAGAAAACCTGAATAACCACTAACCTTGTAACGATCTTGTTTTTGTTTTCCATCTCTAAGCTTTACTTTACATTAGATAAAGGTAAATAATGAGAAGCAATGAGAGAAATGTTACCCAACAATTATGGTTTTGTTGGAGTAATCAAAGTAGCTGCAATTAGGACTAAAATTACATAATAATAAAGCAATGGAATAAGTTTACAACAATTACTGTTTTTCATTAAAAAGTCATGTGGCATTATGATTGTCAATCAGCAAAGATCCAGCTGAGCAGAAGTTGCTGCAAGCAGCATAGTATCTCTGGCAAAGGCATGCTAAAAGCCATTCAATAATTTTGTGATGAGTATATTAAAAATATTCTAATGAAAGAAGAATTGACCTTGGATAAATTGCTATAATTCCGAGATATTTCTGTAAGAAATCCTTTAAAAGACAGCTGGCCCAACAGTGGTTTTTGAGGTGACAGCAAGTTTTTGCAGACAGGGTGCATATCTATTACTGATCATCAAATCATACACTCCAAATTATACTCCAGAAGTGTTTTCTAAGAGAAGACAGATGGAGAGCTACAAGCCTATTTTTGCAAATATAGCTTATTGCTTCTGCTGTTTCATCAGCTCTCAAGCTCATCTTAGAAGACTTGGATTGAGAAGGCGGCGATGGCATTTAATAGGGTGCAGAAATGCACAAGGTGACATCAGCCGGAGCTGACACAGTTGTGTGAGGCCGCACAGACTTGTTCAGAGACATTAGTCCAGTCCGGCGTCCAATAACGCTCCACTACCCTTGCACAATGTCTTGTGCTAAATCCTGCAGTCTCTTGGCATAGGCTGATGGCTTGGAGGCAGTGTCATGCTGATGCCATTCTGGTACTGCCAAACCCAAAACATTAGCAAGCTCCAAGGTGAAACTAAAATTCAGCACTTCTGCAGGGATATATTACTCTTTTAAAAAAGGAGAGCAGCACACTGAAATGGAAGAATCTAAATGATTAACCTGAGAATTCACAGTGGCATACATAAGAATAGAATTTGTTATTTCCTAGTACTGGCTCTCCACTTTTCTTACTAGATTCTCATATATACTTACACTAGAGATTCCAGCCACAAAAGAGGCAGTGTCAAGAAGGACTTAGTCACAACATCACAAGTCTGCATATGACACTACGTAACAAGTGATTTTCACCACATGAATTCTCACATTACTGTGCTGAAAAAAAGTGGCAATTACAAATGAGTGTTATTTCCATGTAGAGTAAGAAAAGAATCTGAGAGCTGCTAAAATGGAAAAGCTGTGAGGACATGACAAATTTTATTGGAAGAGATGAACAATAAATACACACAGTGGCAGCTGCAGCACTGTTTTGTAAGATGACTATGAAAAGGAAATAAGATGAACATGGGAAAATCTTGTTTGCGAGCAATAAAGGTTTGATGTATATTCTACAGAGCATTGTTTTGCAGAGCTTAAAAGAAAAACATCTGACAGTAATTCTTCAATAGATAATCTGTCATCTAACTAGTAGAATCTGAGAATACAATTAAAGATTAAGAAAAATTACATTTTACTGCATGTTTAAAATTTCGTGGGTATAATAATGAAATTCCCTATTTAATTGCCATCTGTATTTAGCTGACTATTTAAAATTAGAATCCAGCATGACATATTGATTTCCTATTGGTAGATATCATCTGTGTTCTAATAAAATGACAGGCTTTCAAAAATCTACCAGCAGAAACCTTTATACTACATGACAAGGATTAAACATATTTTATTTAATGCTAGAAAAAAATCCATTTAATCTCTCAGCCTTTTACAAAGCTACTGTAAATGCTATGGCTTCATTTTTAGATTTCAGAGTCATTTCGTTTCATTTTGAGCACACTCATATAATTCTTGGTTTTGTTCAACCAAATGTAGACTGATACTGAGCATGTAGAAAAACATGTCAAAAATATGAGATGCTTAAATTCACTGTTTGTGGATTTAGTGAAGATGTGAAAAAAAGTATTTGATGTGTGCTAAAATCACAGCAAAATGCAAATGAAACCTAACTGTAAAATGTAAATGAAGCTTAATTGTTTACCATGCACTTGTAGTTGAAATCCTGCTGTGTAATGCCTGGTAGAATCTTTTCATGATACAATAGGGCTCTAAAACAAAGTTCAAGATATTTTGCCTGTGACAAATACTCTGACTGCCCATGAGCTATACGGGAAGAATTTTGGGGGTGAAGAAATGAATCTTCTGCACTAGAAGTCTGGAAACAATACCCCAGAGAGCAAAGAGAACATTATCTATGAAGACAACACCAAGAATTAAAATTGGTTTTGATTTGCTACTCAGAGAACATTTATATAGTAAAATTTTGTTGCACATATGCTTTTGGCTCCAGAATATTTTTTTCCTTGGTTTCCAGGGGAAAGCAGCTTCCTATTAAGCATATTAGTCCAGTAAGTGTACACTTAAAAAACAGTCACTTCAGTGGAATATGCACCCTATCCCTGTGCAAAGCCTTCTAAACAACTAAAATGTCAAAGTAATAAATTAATTATGGCACCAACAATTCCTATATTACGCTGAGAAGCTGACTGCAAAATGACATCATCCCAGTTTAGATGCTGAGCTTCTAAAGATTAGGTGAAGCTAAGTGTTGGGATACAGAGGAACTTTTTCTTTGCAGTTCATTTGTGTTCCATATTATCTTATATGTTCTCTCTGAAATAAAATCATGTTAATTTCTTTAAAGATTATTTTTTCTTAAACTGGCTGTAGTGTCTAAACAAAAATATTAAATCTTCTACTGTCTAAAGGGATATTTAAATATGTTTAACCCCTGCTTCTTACTCTGTATAAACTACACTTGGACAAAGAGCAATGCCTTTTAAAAAGCAGGCAGGACTGCAGCAATAAATCACTGGCTTCAAAATCTGCTCTCAATTATGATCAGAGTTAATCTCAGCGTCTTTATATTTGACAGAGTGTGTGGCCCTGATTCTGACCCTGATCATGAGCTGTTTTTGCAGTGATGTAGCTCTCTGAGCTGCTTTGTCCTTTTATTGGTATGAGAAGGCTCTACAGCAGATACAGTGTCTTTTATAAGCAACCCAGTTTCAATGCAAAATGGGAGAATGCAGCTGGCGAAGTGTGACTCCAAAGGACAGCTGTTACCAAGTTCATTTGCAGCTGAGGGTGAAACATGCTTTTTCTTCCGCATGCTTAGTCCCACGGTGGCTTTTATATATCTACAAACTGTTTCCCTGTACTCCTGACAGAGGAAAGGATTGTATCAAGTGCTTTGCATCGCTTGTGATTTTGAGTCCATTTTGTCCTTGAGTAGAGGTGGCTGCTTAATCAGTGATTCTACCTCATCTCCTCCAGCATAGGAAAAACCATTAGTGCTCCCATCCCCATGACACAACTGTAAACAGTGGGTGGTCAGTACAAGTGTCAGACTGCAGGAATTTGTCATTATTTATTTTCCTCTCCTGCTGCAGGAGTCTCCACATGAGGAAGTGCTGGCTGGGACATGGGCACTGTGGGCTAGCAGCTGAGCTGAGCTGAGCTGAGCTGTGCTGAGCTGAGCTGGGCAGGGGTGCTCAAAGTTAGATGGAACCAGACAGAACCATCTGGAAGCAGCAGCAGTCAGTGGTGGCCACCGTGGCTCTGCCCAGCTCCTCCTGCCCTGTCTCTGTGCCAGGGCTTACATGATGTAATGCTGAAATCACTAGGATTCTCATGGCACGGAAGGGTAATCTGTTTGATGCTGAAGGTTAAGGCAATGATAAGACTTGATGTTAAAGCTTTCCTTGAGGAGGCCAAGAAGGTGTTGGGCAGATGTGTGGGTAAGTCTTGACACAGTGCTGTCCACTGGAGGTGAGGTTGCCCTGAGGGAGACACCCTTATGGAAGGAAGCCCTAGTCTGCCCTCCGTTCCTACAGCCTGTGGTGAGTTATCTTCCCTGGAGTTGCTCTGATGCCATCAGACTCCCTTATATGAGGCTCTGGCACAGGGTTGCACCTCACACCAAGGCTAGGGTGGCACCTGCTCACAGCTCTTTTGTCTCAGAGATTTTTTCCCGTGCCTTTCTTTTCCAACTAAAAGATTTATTTCCCTTTTAGGTTCTTTGGCAACCTGAGATTTTCTAAATAAACAAGGTGAAATTGTAGTCAGTCCCACAGGTAATCGCTATTCAATCATTGACATGTCTAGATGCCTGCTGCACTCCTGTTACTTCTTATGACAGAAGAACTTCTTCATCCAATCATTCTGCTAGTATTTTGTTTTATTGCATTTTACACCTATGTATTAGGTGTATTATGTTATAGTCATATAACTATTATTTCTTTGCAACATCCAGGCATAGCAGTGGTATGGATGAGACAGTTGCATGTTATCTAGGATATTCTCATTAGAATTCATATACAGTTAAAATTATAATAGTACTTTCTGCAAGTGCTTAGTAACTCCTCTGTCAACAACAACAGCAGCAGTTCATTATCATCTTTTTCCTATTCCTTTGGCATTTCTATTGTTCTATATTCTATTCTATAATTAATCTCAAAAAGGATATAGAATATTAACTAGAGGGAGCTAAACTATGGCAAAAATACTGCTTTAAGGATTTTACGTAGTAGTTTCATTGTTATAATTATTGAGAGGTTTTTTTCGTATTGACACTTGCTTTCCTGTTAATGCCAAATTATTCATATGATGATATGACTATGTACTAATTACTGTTTGTGCCTCATTCTTCTCTACCTTTCTAAAGTTTCAGGCATGCAATCAGGATACACACCAAATATCCAGTAAAACATCTCTCAGGTACTTAATCATAGACCACAAATGAGAAAAGAAAAGTGGAAAGTGTCTAAATAATCCATTGATTTAAAATTGGCCATTCAAATGATTTTGATAAATAAAGCAAACATAAAAATCAGGCCTGAGTCATAGTAAGTTTGAGTAAGATAAAGGATGAAATTTTTCAGCCCATTTATTTGCAAAGAAAGACTCAGTTAGATATAATGCAAACCTTGTCAGAAAAGATTAGTTTCATCAGTCCTGTGACTTTTGAAAAATATGTAAAACAGAGACTCTTTTGTGACTGTTGAAAGCCACATTTACATGCCACTATTACTAAATACTATTACATCATGCCTCTAAAAAGGGGCAGGCTGAGAGGTATGCAATCCATCAAATTCTATACATAAAACTCTATTTACATTCAAAATATAGTAGCTATAGTTGAGGTGTATACAATTATATGAATGAAGTGGACATATAAGTAAAATTGCCAGAATAACTGATTTTCCACAGCGACATCTAAATGAAAAACATTATTTTTTTTTCTCTGCGATTTTAACAAGCTAAGCTTTTTTTTTACCCTCCTGTCCATTTCTGAACCATTTAAATTTCTTTTCTGAACCTATGAAAATGGTCCACAATTTTAATTTATTTTCTTGATTATTCATGGTCCTTTCTTCAGGAAACTTGGTTACATTTGTCAAAGAAATGGAAAGCTGAAAATCTTCTTATTGGCAAAATAAAATATTTATGTTCCTTTTTTCTTTTTTTTACCCTAGCAAATATTCTTTTATGAATTTAATCCAAATTCACAAACTGTTTTATTTTATCAAGAATTACATTTTTAGTAAATATTTATTCAGGGAGCATTTCTCAAGTCTATACAAAGACTAGTGGGTTCTGTACAAAGACTAGTGAGTGTTTATGTAGAAATCAGAATGTCATGGCTAAATTTTAACTAGCTGCTTTTACGAACTGAGTTTTTTTCCCCGTTGTCTTCAGCTGGAAATGGTGTTACTTATTTCTGCTGTGAGCTCTTGTGCTCACTCACAGGTTGACTGAGCATTAGGTCTTTGTGTTATGTATCTGTGGAGAGGATTGTTTACAGGATTATGAGCAGCATAAGCTCAGCCAGAGCTCCAGTACACAGCTAATTTTAATAGAGCTGCATAGTTATGAATCTGTTCACCTGCAGTGTGAACCCTTGCTTAGCTATGAAAGTAATTATTATGTGTGTATAATGCTTATTTAATCAAACCTCACTTTACCTCATGTGCTTAATGCCTGTGTTAATTGGGCCTTGGGTATTTTGAAATAATTTGAAATTATCACAACCTCTTTTCAGTTTTGCTTGTTCTTCATAACATTCTTATTTTAGGAACAAAATTGCATTTGCTAATATCCAGTCATTCATTGCAAGCAGTATGTGCAGTGAATCATCAAGCTTTAGGTTTAGATAGGGAACAGTAAGATTCATTTAAAAGTACCAATGATTAAAATGACAAGTGTTAGTATTGTGTAAGACGTGTAGCTCTCAGTAATTTAGTAGGTTATACATATACCCACACACATGTATGTGTATATGCTCCTGAGTTAGCAAAGCTCTTTTACATGTGCTTAATTGTAAACACATAAATGTGTTCTTCATTTGAATGGATCTACTCACATACTTAAATTTAAGCATCTATCTAAGTATTGTGCTTAGGATTGATGTCATAGAAACAAGGATAAAAACCACAGAATTTAATTCAGCCTCTGCTGAAGCCAGTAAGGCTCTTACCGCTGCCCATGGTGTGAGCTGGACCAGATCCAATCCTGGATGAAGTTTTCAATATGATAAAAGCACTGAAATGTGCAAGATATTTGTAACTAAAATGTTTCTGAAGAAAAGGGACATTTCCTGACATGTAAACATGAGATTGCACTGAATCTGTGACACTGAAAAGCTATTATCTATATTCGTGTAATATCTGCAGGGGAAAAAAAATGGTAACCATAAAGGGAGTGAGACTTCTGAGGTTATGTGGAGGAGAGAAGAACTTAAAAAATGAAGAGGACAATAGTAACAACAGACACTTTTCCTTAAATCACACCGCATCAAGTGCATGTCTCAGTTGTTTTGTTTAGTTTTCTTTTTCTGTCAGTTGAAAGATTTTTGAATAGCTATTGCTGAATACCATAAAATAAGACATTCAAGTACTAAAAGTGAAGTCATGTTTTTCAAATGTAATACCCTCAGGTAGCTGTTAACTGTCTCTGGAAGACAAAATTATTTTGCAGTCTACTCCTTGAGGACTATCTATAAATAAATTGGATATTTCAGTGGGTTTACTTTCTGCCTTCTGGCTGCTGGGAATGGCCGTACTCTTTGTGTCCTTCATGTGATGAAGTAATTTGAGGAGCTAAAAGAAATAAAAGGTCTCTATGTGAAATTCATAAACAAAGTCTCATCTTCATCTCTCCTTGAAGCTCTCTTCTTTGCTCTCATCTTCATCCTTCATTGTCACATCTGGTCAGTTTTCTGTCAAACTAAGTTTTATCATCTACCACTTGAAGTCTTGCAGTGCATGTGTAACCAATGGAATGCACTATTTTCCATAAGCAATATTATCAATAGAAAGAAATTGGAAGATAAATCCTGATTTAGAGGTTTTCCTAAACCATGGATCACAAATGTTTGTCACTTCAGTTTGTATTCCAAACATATTTAAATGTATGTAGTATGCAGCAAATGAACAGCGAAATATGTACTATATACTATGTTTCCATAAATTGATCAATTTTAGTCTTGGAATTCAAATATTGTTGCTCCTTGGAAGAATATCCAACACATCTCAATGCAGTTCATGTGATCAGAGTAGTTTTATACCTGTAACTCCTTGAATTACTTCTAAGTTCCAATCAAAACAGACAATCACTTTAAGCATTAATATATTCTCAATGATGGTCATCCTGAAAGCAAATTAGGCATGAAAAGCTTAAAAAAATTGAAAAATTTAAGATTTTATCTTCTAAGATTCCTATGCATCTATAATCATTGTTATTTGAATTGAAGTAATTACACAGAATCACAGAACAGTTAAAGTTGGAAGGGACTTCTAGAGATCATCTAGACTAACTCTCCTGCTCGAGCAGGGACACCCAGAACATGGGGTACAGGGTAGCAACAAGGTGGATTTGGAAGATCTCCAGAGAAGGAGACTCCACAGCCTCCCTGGGCAGCCTGTGCCAGGACTCTGTCATCCTCACAGGAAAGAAGTTCTTCCTCACAAGTTCTTCCTATGTTTCAATATACATCCATTGCCCCTTGTCACTGGTCACCACTGAGAAGAGCTTGGACCCTTACTCCATGTATTCAGCCTTCATGTACTTATACATATTAATCAATTCTTATCAAACTTGCTGTTACTTGAGTTGAATTATCAATTGTGGACCCCAGTAAGGATTTAAGGACTCAGTGCTGTAAATGCTATGCACTGATATCAGATCTGAATGGGCAATTTGATTTGCTTATTTGCACATATTATTGTATTTATTGAAAAAAACTCCTTATGTTATTATGAAGAAAGCGACCTCTTCTACAGCACATTGGACTATGGTAAGAGAAATAGTTTATAGACTCCAGGAAAAAATGGATAGACCTCTTACCAAGATGTATCTTTTGGTGGAATTTAGTCTAAGTTGATGCGTGTAGTGCTGAACCAGTAAATTAAGGAGCTGGACATGTGCATGACAGTCTTTAGATGCAGCATGCATTCTGTTTGATAAGATTTGAAAGATGTCACAAGCTAATAGAAAGTTTGCATCTAAACAGCATAAATGCTCAGACTCCTGATGCTTGTATCTGTTCTCTAAGTCTTCACAGAGGTTTATAGGTGAAAGTGCAGCACTGTAGAAAACACTTTTTGAGCACTAGGAAACCAAACTATGTTTTCTGTTGACTACATAATAACAGCATATATTCCCCAATAAATTGCAACTGCCTGGTAGTGCATGTTACTTCACTATGTCATAAAACTTAATATACTTGAATTAGCAACTCACCAAAGTGTACAAGTCAAATTAATCCAAACAGGGACATTGGTAGAGCACACACACTCACTTTAAAAATACATATATATGGAGTATCGCAGAGAGAGGTAATGTTATCTTTTCTATGTTAGGCTAGCCCATGCTAGGGGACTCTATTATTATGTGGCTGGTCTTGGAGGAAAATAGGGTGCTCTTTACTTCCTCTGTTCTATTTTTCCTCTCTTCACAGAGAAATCTCTAAGCAAAGACAGCGTCATGGAAACCGTCTGAGAGGAATCAGCATAAAATGCTTCAGCAGTATTGCCTGGGTTTGTGGACTCCACACAGCTGGCCCTCCAGCTGTGGAGTTGTATCCTATGACCTATTTTGTGCAGAAGCAAATCCTGCCTCACTCTTTCCTGCTAGAGTGAGGCAAAATAGAAGAAATGACATAAAGGGAACCTTATGGTGATATCTTCCTTCAGAGCTTCCTTGGGGAAGGCAAGTAGAAGATGAGGAGAGAAAAGAGTAGTGGGAGGGACTGCTTTTGGGCAGTATGATTAAGTAAATGTAATCCACACAAATGAAATTTAAATCTCAGAGGGAGTTTATGCAGTTTATTCAGGACTGTAGTGCCAGTTTTGCAAAGTGATTCTGTGCCAGCTGGACTCTTTTAAGTTCCTCTACAAATACACAAGTTCTAATGTAAAACCCACATGATGAGATTTAGTGGCTCAAAGAGCTTTTGCCAAACAACCTATATGGTGTTATTTCTAAACTTGTACAGCTCAGTGTTCTAGGAAAAAAAAAAAACCACACACACATTTAATCAAAATTTGGCCTCTTGATATTAAGTAGATTTCAGTAATGCTGCAGTAGTTCAGGATCTTTTTAATGATGGTGAACTACTTTCTGATGCAAATATTCTGTAGTCATTTGGTAGTTACTCAGATATTTATTCAAGGACAAAAGAAAAATGAAATTCATAGAGGTGGAAAGAGCAGAAATCAGAAGTGAGACACATCATGTGTCCAAGAAACATAATTTTGGCCCAAGTAGTTTGCAGTCAGAGATAGTTTTAACTTCTAAGGCATTCAAATTCAAAACATAAAAGTAGTACTCTCCTACAAGGCCTTGCTGTTCTCAGAAAAGGCTAATTCATTTTAATTTCAAAACATTAGTCTGCTGTCTTCTAGTTACAGAGATTTGCTCATTTAGCAAAATCTACCTGCTAAAAGTAGCAATTGTTGTATGTTTTGCATTTAAAGAATGATAATTATTGTTTCCACTGCAGCCACCCTGTGCTATGATGAGCTGCTTACTCCTCTGAAAGCAAGCTTGTTTGTAATTAATGAAAGAAATGAGTGACTTATTTTTAAAGCTGACTAATAATCTGGTTTTCATGAACTGCAGCTGCGCCAGCTTTAGAATCATTGATCTGTCATGTGCACAAAGACACAATTCTTTCCACAAAAAGTGCATAAAAAGGTAAAGCAATCAAATCATTTCCTTTTGGAAACATGATCTATGCTCTAGGAATTGCTCATGAGTATCTCAGGTGGTACTGTGTAAGCAAACTCCCAAATAAATTGGCTCTTGCCCTGCTTAGCACAGGCGGTAATTCCTTTTTAGGGTACTTCATTTTTGTTTAGTCTCTGCTTCAGTTCTATGCTGACTCTTTGTATTAATGTAGACATGTTTTAATTGAACATAAACCACAATATAAATGCAACATTTCTGTCTTGAAAATTAATAACCATCATTTGTAAACCACATCATGTATTTTATTGCAGGAATAATTTACTGATAGGGTATTTTATGTTTAGCAGTGATTAAGAAACCATGCAATTTACAATAGAAACAAACAGAGTCATATAAAATGGGTAATAAAATGTGCGTGCATGTATATAAATTTGTTTATATGAAGCACAAATTAAAAATTTAAATGCTTCTGTAATACAAGACAAAGTAGGTTGTTTTATATTATTATCCTTCATACTGATATGCAACCAAATAAAAGACCCAGATTTACAGAGAATTTGTTTTATATAAAAAGAAACCCTTTCACCAGAAAGAAGCATCTGTTTCAGCCATTAATAACATGTGTAATGTATACGCTGCTTTGAACTGAACATTTCCATTATAACTGAAAGCCCATTTGCGGAGACAGAAGCAGTACCTGAGTGTGATCAGTCATAGTGTCACCCCAGCATATGATAACTGCTGCAGAGCTATGAGCTTGGGCATATGCTTCACTGAAAGCCTCTCATATCATTTTCAAACAGCAAGGGGGGAAACATTCAGCGCACCTTGGCACCATTAGTGCAGAAAGTAGTGTTAGGTCTCAAAGATTTGCCTTGTAAGTTGCACATAATGCTGAGATGTGCTTATAAAAGTTAAAGTGCTGCACTGAAACTAATGTGAAAGCTGTATCTTTGGTTTGTGCTTTATTAGTAGGATCTCTTTGTGTTCTCTCCTGACAGCAACAAAATGCTATCTTTTCCTCTTCTCCTACCCTGTTCTTTCTGCTTCTTAAGAGCTTAAGCAAAAACAATTTTTCAACAGAGCTTTAAGAAGAAGGCTACCAGGGTTTTTAAGATTTTACAACACAACTTGCATATGCGAAACCCCACACCTGCATTACTGACCTTAAATACTGTTAGTTAATGTAGTGCAAAGGCATTCAGCAGACTTCTCACACCAAAGTTTTTGGGCAACCTTCCAAAATATAGCAGTAGTTTAAAATGACCCCATTTGTGAATGTGAATAGAGCCATTATAGTGTAATCATCTTTCCCAAGCTTTGAGTTACATTTAGCAGCTTAGATTGAACTAAGGGTTTTATTTTTTATTATTTTTTTAAAATGTCAAGTTTTAACTCCTTATAAATTTAAATCTTCTGTAGGTTTTTTTCAGTAATTCACAATAAAATAATCCCTAGCTTTTCTATATGGAGAAAAATCTGCAACAGCTTGTCACATGCACATACTGTAATGCTGTCTCTGCTGAAAAACAGGATATGAATTCAAGGCTTATGTTGTTAGTATCACTTTTACAGCCTTTAATATAAAATCTCTGTTTGGCTTTGCTAGTACATGATCAAGAATGTGTTAAGCATGGGAAACTAAAACAGGTAGGGCTGGAGGAAGAGATGTGATACAATTACAAAGCTCTGTGCATAAAATCCTTTGAACTATTAACTGTAACGTGTGTTGACTAAAAAGCACGTGGGTTGATTCTCAGGATGCTTCAAACCTCTGAGCTGCATGATGAGGGTGCTGGAAACATATCTTCAACATGATTCAAAGAGTAGAGCTGCCTCAAGACATTTTGTATGGTGAAGTGATGTTTAATGCAAGCAGTGCAGCAGGTGAGCTTGTGGGACCTGACAGAGTTGCACTGAAACACTGTCCTTGTTCCAAAAGGAGTTCACAGAACTGGGAATGTGACTGTGAAGTGTACTAATCTGATCAGTGTTGTAACTTGCTGTTCTCAGAATTTCTGCACTACGATTTATGTATGTAGTTTTTTGTGTAGTTTCAGCAAATATGAATTTAAAAATAAATATTTTAATGTTAATTTTTTTCTTGAGAGAAAAGAAGTTTTAACCTTTGAGGAGGGAAGTGAAAGGGAAAAAAGCGAACTATTTTTATATAGCAAGATGAAAAAATCAGAACACAACTGGAGATGTGTACTTCTGTGGGCAGCCCAAGCCAGAGAGATTCTTTCCTTTAACCTAGTTGAGATGTGTCTAGCTCTAGCACTGTTAATGTTCAGCTCAGGATAGTGGGATGATAGCATTCAGTTTGCCTTTTTTTTTTTTTTTTTGGTTAGTTCTGGCTATTAATATTTTATGGAAGAGAGTAAAATGCCTACAGGAACAAGACAATATTTTATTGCTTCCTAGGATTACTTACAATTCCTCCTTCTAGCTGAATATCAGAAATTGATATTAGTTGAATTACTAAAGCAACTACATTTGTCCTGAAGCCATGAGAGAAGCCAGTAAGAGAAGTGTACTTCTGTCACAAATACGTGGGAGGCTCTCAGACTGTCAAGCAATTAAGTGGACCTGAATAATCCTATGTAATTAAGCTTCTTACTGCCTAATTATCTTTATTTTAAATGTGTCTTTTGATGAAACATCTGTTCCCTGCTCTTGATTTGAAAGGATATACCCATGCACATGATGAAAATGGTGCTTGTGAGGCCATCACACATGGTACTGCTGCTCAGTTCCTTGGCTACAAATGTTGTAATTTGTTCTGCCTTTACGTGCAAGAGGCAGGTGCCATTGCATCCCTGGTTTGCTTTGCCTGACCTCCATGCTCACTGCAGCTGCCTTTCATATTGTTACCCAGAGAAGTAATTGTGTTTGACAAGTGGGCTGAGGATCATTACATGGGGAAGGGGTGCGCACATTGTGACTACTGTTAGAGCTCTTTGGAGGTAGCAGTGCTAATCCACTGGGGAGCAAGAGGGAGTGCATGTGAAAAAAAAGTGGGTCTTAATTATGGGATGCTGATCTTTTTTTTCTCTCTCTGCATCATCTTGTATTGTTTGACTGTCACTACAAAAAAGGCAGTTGCATTTATGTTAAATATATTTTTCTCTGGCATCATAGAATATTTGCATTTACAAGTTATAGCCTCTTGTTAAGTAGAATTGCCTTCTTACTGATTTTTAAAGAAAAAGTAGCATCTATTAAATTGAATAATTATTTTTCCCTTAGGCTTGCATATTAAATGTGCTACTAACCGGTAGTTTCTTGTCAACAAGCCTATAAAATATTGGTAGTGCTATTTTTTTTTCCTTTTAGTATCTCAATTGAGCTTGTCACGGTTCAATATTATAAGTCGTGTTGGCAGCTTAATTACTCCCTTAGACTCGGGGATCTGGGGTTTTTTTAAGACTCAGGAACGCATCCTTGGACTTCTCAGAGCAATTTGTGGCCTCTGATGAGATATCTGAATACCACCAGACATGTAGATATTCCACTCATTAACCTGTTTTCCTTATATTCTATTTATGTCTATTGGATGAGACTATGTGCAAAAATTACAGCTGCCTATAGTGATTTATATGCGTAGTGGGAAAAAATCCCCGTCATCTACCTGAACAGACAGTGTAGCTATGTTGCAGAGATCTGGTAAGCTTCAGAATCGGGTTGAGGAGCTTAAAACTTGTCTTGATCTAGTTGAATGAGCAAAAGCATAGCCGTTAATTTCACTGGGAGCTGGACAAGGCTCTTATTTCTCCTGCACTGCTCCAGTATGTGCTGTTATGTCCACATTATAGGTGTGGAAACTGGCACAAAGCAGCTAAACAATGTGCTTGTAGTTATAGAAGGAGGCAATGGCAGAATTGCTTGAGTGCTCCCAGGCTCTCAGTTACCAGTTTCAGCTACCACACAAAGCTTCTTTCCTTTAATGGCCTAATTCAATGCAAAATAAACCGTGTTGACTGTATACTAAAAGCTCAGTTTGATGTTTCTTTTTGATAAAGCATGCCAAATAGTTGAGACATCTTTAAAAATGTGCAGAACTTTGCCTGGTCAGCAAAGCTGAACAAGCTGATGAAAATAGCCTGGGGAGGTTTATAAACAGACTGACTTGCTGAAGTGTTTAGAGTCTAGGCATAACCTACGCTGAAATTTTGAAATGTTTTGGAAGGAAAAAGTTCTAGCAGCATCCTGTCAGCACCCCTAATTACTGTCATGTATTCAATTTTCACAGCAAACTTTACTTCAGGTTTCCTGAGCCAAACCATTTGGCCTGGCTCCTTGGCAGAAATCCTGGTCCTTTATTTCTAATTACAATGCCTACTAACAATGCTGTGATTAAGCTTATAACTAGTTTTTAAGTAAGGTAAGAAACAGGACTACGGAACTGTCCAGCTGTAATAACTGAAATTGAGAGCAACTACGACACAGAGAACAATTTAGAACAAAAGCTATTTCCAATAGAGTTTGGAAGTAGCTCAGTTCCTTCACCAGCCAGGAAGGCTGGGCAGCTCCGTGTCTCCCAGAAGGTTCACAGACTGAATCACAGAATCACAGAATCTTCAAGGTTGGAAGGGACCTCTAGAGATCATCTAATCCAACCTTCCCGCTCAACCAGGCACACCTAGAGCAGGTGGCACAGGGCGGTATCCAGGCGGGTTTTGAAGACCTCTGGAGAAGGAGATTCCACAACCTCCCTGGGCAGCCTGTTCCAGGGCTCTGTCACCCTCACTGTAAAGTTCCCCCTCACCTGCAGATGGAACCTCCTGTGCTTCAGCTTACACCCATTACCCCTTACCCTATCACTGGCCACCACTGAGAAAAGCTTGGCCGTCTCTTCCTTACAATCTCCCTTCACATGTTAATAAGATCCCCTCTGAGCCTTCTCTTCTCCAAGCTGAGTAGGCCCAACTCACGCAGTCTTTCCTCCCTAAGAGGAGAGATGTTCCAGTCCCTTAATCATCTTTATAGCTTTCCACTGGACCCTCTCTAAAAGCTCCACGTCCCTCTTATACTGGGGAGCCCAGAACTGCACACAGTGCTCTAGGTGCGGCC
>JAUBOD010000024.1:1109178-1155468 GCA_032353885.1 Nothura maculosa
AAAAGCTTGGCCCCCTCTTCCTTACAATCCCCCTTCATGTATTTATACATGTTAATAAGATCCCCTCTCAGCCTTCCTTCTCTTCTCTAAGCTGAACAGGCCCAACTCACGCAGTCTCTCCCCATATGAGAGATGCTCCAGTCCCTTTATCATCTTTGTTGCCCTCCGCTGGACCCTCTCTAGAAGCTCCACGTCTTTCTTATACTGGAGAGACCAGAACTGCACCCAGTACTCTAGGTGTGGCCTCACCAGGGCTGAGCAGAGGGGCAGAATCACCTCCCTTTATGAAAGCATCATGGCTGCATGAAAGAGCAGGGATCTAATTTCAGTGAGTAATGAGTGCCCCCCTTCAGTTTTATATTCCTGGAATAGTTTTCTTTTCTTCCATTCTTTGACTTCTTTATCAATGCCAGATTTATAGAGGTAACAATTAAGATCTTTTCTTCATGTTGAGAATGTGACTAGATGCCTTGTTTGAGGACATTTGTTCCTCTGAATTTCCCCTTCCCCTCTCCCTGTTTTTTCTCTATGTTTTGCTCCATGATTTTCCTTATGAAAGTCCATATTCTGAGAGTCTTCCTGGCAGTAACCTTGTCTTTGTAGAAGTTTTGTGGAAGTCCTGTGGGACTTTGGAGCATCTGTATTCTATTTTGCATTCTTCAGTGATAGTTCTGATGACCAGGGATCAAGCAAATTAGCTCAGGTGTTTGTTTTTAATTCATAAATAAAAGCCTGAGAGAGACAAAATGTTAGTAACCAACAGAATTTGATTAGTGGTCCCTGCTCAAGAGTTCTTTTCACTTTGAAACATGGATACTTTAGTGATGTTGCATTTAATTAAGCACACCTCTTCAGAGTCTCGTTCTTGGCACTGTAATTTGGGCAGAGGTTTTCATGTGGAGCTGCTCAGTGCATGAAGGAAGGCAGTGTGAGCCTTGCCCTTGCCTTCCCTCTGTTCAGTCCTGCTGCTCCATCAATTCTGGCAGTTACTAACTCCGTGGACTGCTCTGCTTCACAGGGGAGGGACTTCCCATTTTGTGTTTGTCCTTTGACGTTTCTTCACACCCAGTTTGGGAGCAAGGTGACCAGATGCAGAGTCCTTCAGACCACGGATCGTGTAATGATTGCAGTCACTGTCAGGAACATGTGCACTGAGGACGAGGAGACCAGGTTGGGTGGCAGTGGCAGAAACACGGCCTCCTTCCCATGCTTATCATAAATGACTGTCTTGAGGACGGATTCATTTACTGCCAGCATCTCTCATACAGCAAGTGTTAGGACCAAAAGTTAGCATTATATTTTTAATATTAAACATATCCCTGCTGCTCACTCATTATTTATTTTCTCTTAAAAATTGTCATTTAGAGACTGGAGAACTGTATAAAAGGCATCCATATTGGTAATGCCTGTGAGGTTTCTGTAGGAAAAAGGAGCATGGCAAAGCACAGATCCTGCCTGAATGAAGTGATAAAAATGAGAAATGATCCTTTTGCAGATGCTGATTCTTTTCTCTCATATCTAGATTATTGAACTGAAGTTCTCTTGTTACACTTCAGATCAGTATTCACTGTTTCGGGTGATGTTTTCCTGAGCAGACATCTCCAAAAATAGTTTTATATTAAAAAGGAAATCTTTAAGGTTTTTAAAACCACAGTGACTTCTTCTTCAGAAATTATGAGATTCTGTGAGAAATTCCAAAAGGACAAGAGTATCTACTGGTGTTTTGACAGATGACTCATCTGCAGATAGCTGCCTACGTTTGTAGTAGGCAACATTTGATCAAGCAAGAACCATATCCCCTGCTGAAATAAGCCTGTGAATTCACAGACCTGAGCCCTCGGCTAGATGAGAAATCCTGGGGAGCTTTCCTGTGTATTGAGTTTCTCTGACAAAAAAAAAATACTCTAATGAAAACGTAGCTTTGAGCACTGCAAGAGGCAGGGCTGCCAAGTACACAGTGAATTGGTGAGGAGTTGGGAACCACCACTTCATTCAAGCGCAGCAGCTCAGAAGAGCAGATTCTCCTGAGGAGGTCTAGAGGAGCCGGCATTGCTCTGCTGCAAGCTGTAACATGGCTTAGTTCCCAGTGTGGTGAAGTATCCTGTGTTTCCAGCAAGCTTCCAAGTTAGGTAATTCAGCACTTGGAAAACAAATAAATAAAGAATTTCAGGGAGAAAAGAGAAATAGAGAATATATTTCAGTCCATAACATTCTTGAAGTGAGTCCTCGAAGCACCTCAAGCTTCGCGCCTTTTTACTTCGGAGAGAAAAGTAAATCTGCAGTTGAAAAGGGAAAGAGAAGATTCCCCAGTGTTGGTTTTTGGAGTGAGACAGGCCCTTAAAGGGAATAGCAGAGAAACAAAATGAACACAACTGACATGTGGAACACCTTGAATCGGCAACATATTGAAGGCAGGCTGCTCTCCATCCAGGTAAGGAGGGTTCTTCAGGCATTCTGCTCAATGTAGTTTTTCAAATGCTTTTTCCCTCCCTCATTTGGAGTGTAGGATGACATTTTCTTGTATTCCTTCTGTTTCTTCTACAAACATGTAATGAAAAGCTTTCAGAATTATGGTGATTGGTAAAACAGGGAAGTATGAGAAGCTGGAAATGTGTATGAATGCAAGGAAGGGAAGAGGAAAGCAACAGCTAGGAAAATGACCTGAAAGGGTCATACTGAATAGTGTATACAAAAGGAAAGAAACCCCAGCCCCCAAGTGCTACCTTTGATTTTCAAGGTAGTAATTCTTTAATTCTTGTTTGTTTGCTTTTGGTTTCTGGTTGTTTTACTCTCTTTGAAAACAGAAACAAAGCCTAGCAAACAGGTCATTCAGCCTTCCTTTCCAAGATGATATGATGGCATAGACCTGCAAGAAGTTAGGTCTAGGCCAGGAGAGGAATATACTGCCTCCTTGATCATATAAAGACAATTTCAGCATCTTGAATTTAATGACATGGATGGACAGATGGATTTAATTTCCAGGTTTAGTTAGCTGTTCCCACACTTACTCTAATGGCTTGGGAAAGTGTTTTTCTTCTATGAAAATGAAAATCAAGGTGGTGCAGTCTCAAGATTGTGCACAGGGCTTGCTGGTTGTCTTCACGTCTTTGCAGAAAAAAAGTGTATGTGGTATATAACTGGTGCCTGGAACAATGTGTCCCATTTGATAACTTATAAGTTTTGAATTTCACAAATAATAAATACAGATAATATAAATAAAAGCAAAATTATATTTTTATAGATCTTTTCAAGTTAAAAAAATAATGATATGCCTTGTTAGAGCATTCCCACTTATTAGGTCACTAAACCCAGATTTTATAGTACTTGCTATTTATTGACATATTTTGGATTTTCTGGTCTCTGATTGTTCAGATTATGATTCTTGTCACCCTCACTGCTACTAAGTGACATTTTGTGCCTGTGCCCTTGTTCACGAGTGAGTCCGCTCTGCTCAGGGAACAGGGCAACTGAGAAGCAGAGGAAACCTCCACACCATTTTACTGCTATGAGCAAACCAGAGATTGGTGTGGTGCAAAATTAGACAGTCCCACCTCATATAAGTCGTCCAATTTTCTGCTTTATTTTTACAAAGAGTCAGTTCCAGACTGTTGCCACTGCAGCACCTTGAGCACGTTGCTCAAATCCCACTAGGCAAAGAGGGCTGTGGCCTTTTTAGCTTTAGCTATTATTTTGCAGTCTCAAAACATTCAAAAGCTTTTTGGGGGAAATTGAAGCTGAGAAGAAGGGAGAGCTTCCATCAGTCTCATCAGTCTGCCCTTCTTCCAGGGAGTTCAGCCATATCGCGGATTTTCTGAAGCTCAGGACTTACATCGGAGTCTTTTGACAGAAAATGGCTACATACAGACTGACAAGGACATTGTGATTTGAAGGACCAGACAGAGAAGCAGGAATGCACTGAAGTGCAGCATGGACTAAACCCTTCACCTGGTTTACCTTCATTGAAGTGAATGTGTTCTTACACCATGAATAAATTTGGCCATTTGTGTCAAAACAACAACACTGAATGTAGTATATAGGAGGAGTATTGGTTTTGTGAGGAAGCTATGTACAGTCTGTCAAATTCATATTGGAAAATATCAATCTGCTTTGTGGCGACTGTTCTTCCAAGTAGTAGGTAAAAAGACGGTGTCAAGGTCAGCTCTCTGATATTCTTACTGACTTATTTCTCTACAGAACTTGATTCCCTTTTATTCTTTACTGCTTATCCTTTCACCATGTGAGTGCTTGTAAGCCTCACATCAGCAGATGTAGCCTTGTGACTTGTGAATTGGAAATACTGATGACACCAGCATCTTTTAGATTAAACTGCTATATTCTCCCTTAAACTAGTCACACTCAAGCTAGGAAGGCTGAATCTTGTAACACACTGACTTCTCACTGGGTGAAAGAAATGGGTTCTTCCAAAACTGAAGTTGTTTTGTAACTGCAGAATTGACTTGCAGTACTGGACCACTCCTTAGAGGATGTAAGGTATTTCAGTCTATGTGTGTTTTCTTTTATGTCTGTTCTGAATAAGGGGTTCTGGCAGCCTTGCTCATTTTTCGCCTTTGTATTTATCTTTGTTTTGAGGATTGTGTTTTGTGGTCAAAATTGAATCTGCTTTCCCTGATCACCTAACCGTGTGATTGCCATGCAGCTTTCAGAAGGCAGACGTTGTATTGGCTTAATACTGTTTTCTGGGCTGTCACAGTGGCATTTACACAACACACAGAGTTGTGGCCTCTCCATCAAGCTGTGGTTCTGTGAGTACAACTTGGTTCTTTCCTCTTCATAAAAAGATAAGTTAACGAAGGGCTTACTCTTTATCTTTTTTTTTGGTGGAATTGATTAAGTATTATCAGGTGTCCTCATCTCCCTGATAGAAAACATGCAGAGTGTGGCACAGACGTAATGATTCACAGATTAGGTGTAGCACATCTTGCTTTCCCTGCTACTGCATCTTCACCATATGCAGTACTCAGTATGCAAGGCTTCTGTCAGTCATTATATCAAGAATACGTAAAATCTCCAGAAGATATAGTGCATATATATTTATAACAATAGAGTCACAGAAAAGGTGGTATTATATGTTATATATGATATCATTAATAAGTGACAATAAGGAAACACAGGTAACTACATCCTCTTATAGTCAGTTCTTCACCATGACAACTTTTTTTTTTTGTCTATTTACCATCTAATCTTATATCAATAGACAATGAAGCTGATAGGCTTGCAACCTCAAACTTTAATTAATATCCCAATTCTCAGGCATTTTCTTGTCTTCAATCTAATTTTGAAGATGTATTTGTTCATGCTCAGCTACTTGTGTAACTTGTCTTGCCCACATTCTTTTTTCTTTTCCTTCCCTGAAGTGCATCATTTGACTATTCAGTATCTTTTTATCAACTCTTCACCATGTCTTTATAAAAAGGAGTGTTAGTTGAACTTAATTTTTTTATATTGCAATGACAGAAACATTTCAGTTGCACAGTTGAAACTTTGCATTCAATCATATTATATATCTTCTACTAAATGATACAGACTTAGAAAGAAAAAAAGAAACCAGGAAATGCTTCAGCCTCATTTGGCCAACAAGTGCAACATGCATTAGCAACCCTGTTAAATATTTTCTCTTGCACTCTCATTTCTTTAATCTAGAAGGATATGACAAGTGAAACTGTAGCGAACATGATTTGTCAGGAAAGCTTTCTAGAGTGTTTTTGGAGAGCAAAGATTTTTGTAAGAAAATTGGGATTTTGGATCCAGAAGCTTATTTAGATTTCATCTCAACATGGCTGAAAAGAAACACATAAATTGAAGCCTGCAATTTTCTTGCACTCACCCTAAGCTTATAAGCTAGTGCTGTGTATGCCACTGCTGGTAATGGTTCACAGGGCTGCTGGAGATGTATTCTCCTCTTAACAATTGCTTTTTCACCTTAATGGATACTTAGCCTTCAGGTCCTCTTTAAGTTGTTCTATCAGAATTATGTGAGATGCCAAAATTGTGCTATTTGTGCTCCTGAACCCATGCACAATTTGTTCTGATGATAAAAGATTGTCAGGCAGTAAGAAATGAAGCAGATCTAATGTGTAATTTTAAAACTTGACCATTGTATTTAAATGTTTCTAGTCATATAATATTTATGTAGTTTATGAAACTAAAAAATCGCAGTGAATTTCCAGGTGAATCACATTTGTAATCATTTCATTTCTAAATTACATAGAATGTTTTCTAATTACAGTGAAAATCACCAGCCTGTGAAACATGAAAGAACTCTTTCAGATTTTATTTTCTTATCAGGATTAGCTTTGGTTGATTCTTGACAAGCAATTAGTTTTCATTTTCCTGCAAGTTTATCAGCAGCACCTTGAACAACATTTCTAAAATGACAATGAGAACACAAACACCTTTGTCTGGAAAGGAGGAAGAGATCTGTTATCTCTGTTGAGATTGTAAATAATTAATTACAACCAGAAAGCTGAACAGTGCAACTGTGGATTTGCAGCTAGAACACAATGCCTTAAAAAGTTGCCTCTGTATTCCTGTGATCTGGGGCCCATTTATTAAGAAGTCCATTACTTCCAAAAATTAGTGGGGTGGGTTTTTATTTTTTGTTTGTTTGTTTTTGTTTTTTTTTGTTTGTTTGTTTTGGAATTGAGACTTTCTACAGGGAGCTGTTCAGGACAGGTAACCAAAGTAAAGGACTAGGACTGGAAAGAATGGTTGCAAAGACATTTCTGTGCAGAGAGAGAGAGATAAATTGGCCAGAAAAGCCAGCATTATGGTTAGTAGCTCTTATTACACTTGAGACTTGTGTGATTTTATAGCATAATTAATTTGTCTGGCATGGGATATTGTTATGCCCTTGTTTTTTTTTCAGATACTAGTTTGTTTAGTTTTAGTATCTTCCAGTTAATTGGTATATTTTTATTTATTACTCTATATAATAGAGTTTTTCAATGAAGTCTCAAAAACATACTAATAATTACGGTTTAGTCAAAAAATCTACTCAAACCATCCTTGTGCTACTATGTTGATAATTAAAAGAGTTACTATCCACAAACTCTTATTTTAAATTAGAAAGCCTATTTGGGAAGAAATTTCTGTATTGAGTTACAAGACAAGTAGAAATAATTGTAACATACATAGAGTATCTTGGAATGCATGCTACATTTAGTGTTGATTGTTTATTTATGAATATTTGTTTATTATGTTGGTATTTCTGTTTTTATTTTACCATTTGCTGATCCATGGCATTGGTTTTCTTCTCTGATGCCTGAATCATACAATTCAATACTATCCTAAAAATCTGTAATTAGGCACTTGATAAAATTCAACAAAAGCAATGTTTGCAGCGCCCTGATATAGGAAGATTTGCTTTGATATAGGAAGAAATCTTAGAGTCAAATGATGAGAAAGTAGCTGTTTCAACAGATAAAAGACGATCTTCTGAGTATTCCTAATACAATATTAAAATGATTATAACATTCTTACTGCTTTGCTGACAATAATAAGTTGCTGATTATATGAAATGGCCTGCAAAGACAAGGCAAATGTGATAGTACCCCTTTTTTCCAGAAGACATGATAAAGTTTACACAGAATTTTAACTTGATATCAAAAGGCTTTAGTCTTTCATGGCTGCTTCATGAAAGAGCTAGTCAAGAAATCTCTAAGAGAAGAAGGAAAGCTTGACTTGGTCTCTCTTGCCTCATGCTTTAAGCACATCCAAAACACCCATCAGACCTGTTCTACAGACTTGTTCCTGAAGGAGTGTGGAAACAAAGGCAGAGAGTCTTTTAAAGAATGGGGTTATTTGACAAGGAGAGAAATAAGAAAAACTATGAAAATCTTAGAACAGAATAATGGAAAAGCCAGCCATAAAATATCTCAGAAGGACTGTCCAAGACTACATGAAATTCAGTGGAGGTAAATGCAAAATGATACACAAGGGCATCAACAATTTTAATGGAGTTGACAGTTACTACTCACTAATAAGATCTTACAGTTACATTATTCCAATAAAAAAATCCCATCATCTCAATGCTCAGAAAGGGTGTAAATGACAAACCGAATATTAGAAATTGTTAAGTAGGGGAAAAGTACCACTACCAAATCTTGTTATCAGATAACACCAAGTGTCATTACTGTATCTTAAACACAGGCATGCTTGTGATTTCCCTTCTCCTTTTCCCCAGTCTTACAGCAGAAACATTTCTGAAAAGGGCTAGAGGGCTGATCAATGTGCAGAACAATTTCTGAATGAGGAGGGACTAGGTAGACCAGCAGATTGCCAAGTTGTTGTCTTTATTTGAGAAATGATGTTTTCAATTAGCAAGCTCATCCATGCCCTGGGATTACAATGTCTGCTTAGAGCTCGTGTCCTTCTGAGTACTGGATTTTTTTATTAAAAGAGATGGCTTTATTTTCTTGGAAACAGTACAAGGAAGTGGCCTATATAGTCTCGAGTAACGTGAGCAAGGTGAAACAGGAGTTATTTTTACTGTCTTTCCTTCCCCTCATGCGAGCAGCAGTAGTGCTCCAAAAATATCAGCATATGACAAGCCTGAAACAAAGGAAACGATGTAGTGCTTCACATCGGAAATTAGTAAAATTGCTTCCCTTAGGATTCTTGGGTGGTTAATGGTGGTTCTTATGAGTGAAATGGTGAAATTATATTGCAGTGTTCATAATTATTTCTTCAATATCTGAGATATTTCCATAAGTGAAAACTATGGCACGTTACGATTAAGAGCAAACAGGAGTTTGACAGAAAATCCATTCATTCACAAAGTAAGAGCTGCATGTCAGGAAATATGAATAGCTGAGATGCAGCTCAAATGAATGTTAACAAAAATCATATTGCCAGTCACATACCTCTGTCACAAGCATTTGTTGTCATATTAAATATTATTCCAAGCCTGATGGTGTCAAAGGCTGTTACTGATGAACTCAGTATTTCTAGTCCATGCGTTCTTCTTGGATAACTGTTCATCTACCTATTTGAAATTGCATGAGCAAATCTTGCTTCCTGTTTTATTTAGAGGAAGTACCTTCTCCATTTTTCCTCTAAGTTGTCTGAAATCACAGTGACATTTTCTTTGGGAACGTAATAAATCCATTTTTCATAGATAGTTTTTGTACTTAAAATGACCAGTTGATCATTTACATCACTCATTCAAAATTTGTTAGTTCGTTTTTATTTATTTATCATTAGGTTAGTGTAAAATCAGGAAAAAAAATTATATGTCATTTATATATATATAGAGAGAGAGAGGCATGTATATATGCACACAAAACTATTTTTATAATGTTAATTATAGTTTCAAAGAAAAAAGTAGATCTTGCATCTTAAAATTTTCTGGTAATCTTTGATAGCCTCATTTTAGTGCTCTGCTTTGCTTAGGAATTTAATTTTGTTGTTGGCTTCCTTGGTTTGTTTCTTTTTAGTTTTGATTCCAGAGAACTGAGATTTGGTACTTTCTGAAAACCAGACCCTGTTGCACAGTTCCCATATAGGACCCCCAAACTCAGATACCCAGAATTCTCTCCTTATATATTTTCCCTTCATTTAATGTTTTGTGAGATGTTAAAATTCTTTAATTGCTTTTATTTTTACACCACTTCCTTGCTTGTTGAATCTCGTCCAGAGACTAATACTTTCCTACGAAACAGAAGTTCTTCTGTTCCTCAAATATAAAGGCTTCTGACTTACCATTAATGTTGATTTTTAGTACAGTGATACTGAAGTAACAGAAGTAGCAGAAAGCATATACTAATACATGCTAAACTGGAAATCAAAATTCCAAGGTAATATACTTCATTTTTTTGCTGCAATATGTAGTAAAACGCAGTAGCCTTGTTGTGACTACTTGCTCATTTGGTTTATCCAGATTCTACGCTTGGAGAAGAGACCCTATCTTACTATGCATTTCATATATTCTCTAAGACAGTGGGATCCTTGAGGGCCTGAAGTAATAAAAATATTAATCTTTGCTGCCATTGATGTATTTTAGTAGAACTTAGTAGTTTGAGGCTTGTACTGTCAACAGATATTCTGGATATTTCAGAAGTGTTCTAGCTTACATGGTGTTATTATTAATCTATTCTTCATTTTTGTTTCTGTGGCAGAACAGTATGTTTTTCTCTGACAGGATCTTGGATGAAAACATAATGAAAAAAAATCCCTACGTGGAAAAGGGATACAGGAGTGTCAGAACACACAGCTACCCTGGGGAGAATGTATAAGTTTTCTGTCTTTCTCAGTTGACACTTTTCTAACTCATGTTTTTTTTCAGAATTGCTGGAACACTTTCTGATTTCCAGAATCAATGCTTTTACAAGAGGTTTTGCTGAGGTAGTAAAGATGCTACAGTTATTTAGCGTAAATTCCTACTGCATCTGTAGGTGCAGATGGCTTACTCATGGCTTGTTTAATGGTTTATTAAACAAGAAACATTCTAAAACACAATGCTTTTTATCCAGGAAGAGTTATTTGCAACATTTCAGTGTGATGAAAATCAAATAATTGTGGAAAAGTGATCTTTTTAGTGAAATTAGTTTACAGAGATAGAGGGCAAGAATGCTCCTGTTGCCTATCAGCCATTCTGTTTTATTTGAATATTCCTCATTCAAAATGCTCTTGATTTCTCATGGTATTCCCTTCTGCTGGGTTGTTGTTTGCAATCAGTTATTACTGCTTTTTTCCAAGATCCCTCCCTCAGTAGCAGTGCTGTTAAAAAAGTGGAAATAAACTCCCTTTTAGGCCTCTTGAGATTCTGCAGGAAGTCGTTTTCCTTGCTCTTAATTATTCAACTGGATTCCCTTCACTTGTTGAAATTTCACTCTGGAATTTCAGTTCCCGGTTCTTGGCATTTCATCGCTGTATCACCGCATGTAATACTTCTAATCTCTCCTTATGACGTTGCACCTCGCATTGCCTTGTTCTGAACTCAAGCACATCCTTTGCATGTTATAAGATGGTTTGATCTTTCTCAGTATCGTGTGGCAAATGAATAAAGCTGATGTTAACCTGTGAGCAGGATAGTGCATAGTGCACCGTACAGGAGTATAATAGTCCAGGAGAATTGGGAGAAGCTGCATGAAAGCTCTGCGAGCCTCCCTCCCTCCCTCCCTCCCTCCCTCCCTTCCTTCCTCCCTTCCTCCCTTCCTCCCTTCCTTTCTCAGAGGGGCAATTGTTGCTGCAGCCTTTGTTCTCAGCAATATCTATAAAATAATGAGGTTTCAGTACATTTACTCCATTAATTAACCCCAATCTTAGAAATCTCTCTTTGTTTATTCCCAGTGGTAATTTTGACACTGATGGAAAGGTTTTTGGCATGAGGAACATCAGGTGGAGGTGGCTACCTGGAGAATGGAAATGTTAAAGAGATCTGGAGAAAACACAGACACCACAGAAGAGCAAGAACTATAGAGGGATTGATGAAGTGCTGAGGGAGAGAAGCAATTTGAATTGACTGTTGAAATGGCAAGTGGAGAGCTAGTAGCAGAAAAGATGTGCTGAAACAGAGAAAACAGAATGAGAAGTGATTCTCATTTCTAGTAATGCACTTTTACTCAATTCAACCATTATGAAGCAAGCTTAATTTGTGTAATGCATTGCAAATTTGATTTCCACCCATTAAACATTTTTGTTTCACAGGAATGTATTATAAATGTGAGTCTGATTTTGAAATTTTGAAAAATACTCTTGCAGTTCATCCCTCCATATTAAAACCTTCTGAAGGTTGTATATGCTGTATAGCCATTTGCTTCCAAATAATATTTCAGTTTCAGGAGTGTCTGAGAGAAGGAGCAAGACAAAAATGATCTGTGTGGATCCACAGGCTTTAAGAGAACTAAATGGGAATTTTTTCCCTGGAGGTCTGAAGGTGTTTCAGGATATTATTTATACTGTTACTGTGTGCTACTTAGTCTGAAACCTGAATTTCTTTATGGTTTTCTATCATTCTCCTCTTGCTTAATTTGAGCTCTTCTACTGTGTAATATTATTCATACAAATGCCACTGAGTTCTGAACTAATAAAATCTTTTATTTATTTCATTAAAAATATCACAATTAAATAGTTTCTGTGAACATCTTTGTTTTCTTCTTTTTCTGAGTGTTATTCATACAGCTTCATAATTGCATTGTTGTACAATCCTATTTGAGATTATTTAATATTCCACATACTTGTTTGATAGAACATTTTAAGGAATGCAAGTTTTAGTCCACAGCAATAAACACACAGGGAAAACTGGTGAAGGAACTAGGAAGCATGAAAAATCTTGATCTTATTACAGACTTCCATTCTTTGAATAACCTCATTGCAGGTTTTGTGATAAATAATACTTTTTCTTAATCAAAATCTCTGCCTTTTCAGTGGAGTGATGATAGCTTTGTTGTTCATGATTCTTTGAATTTCAAATTCCTCAAAGAATGAAAAGGGGGCTCGTTTTCCTTTTCTGTTAATACATTTTTAATATAGTAAAGAGTAATCAACATTTGGGGACAAATGAGGGATTTGACTTAGGTCCGCCTGATATTTAGATCACTTTAAATCTAGGAAATGGACATTGGATTACAGAGGATTTAGCGTTATTTCATGGTGTATGTTCAAGGATGGTTGAACTGCATATTTTATTTATGCTCTCACTCTTATTTGCCTCATTTTAGCAAAAAGAACAAAAATAAAGTTTGAAAGAATGATGAAAAATATAATCCTATTTATATTATATATTTTTTTTTAAATATACATTGCTGTAAAACAAACAAACAAAAGCAATGCTATAAGTGCATATGCAAATAGAACAGTGATTTTAAAAATTAAATAGTCTTTTCCTTGGTCAAAATTAGTTGTTATTTTGCCAACTGAAAAATATTTTTTGTCTTAAAGAAATCTGAAATATTCACATCTTCTAGCCAGGCTAAAGACAATTCTTATAATGACTTTGTTCTAGTTGTGCTATCCTACTTCATATGGCTCTTGAGTTTCATTTCTTGCTGTATGATTGTATCTAAATTCTCATTAATAACTGAGTTCTTAATTACTATTAAGAAACCCTAGGTAATACCTGTATCTGCTTTTCTGCTCATGATTCCTAAATTAGAATCTCTGTTCTCAGATCTATATAGTACATGATCTATATAATACAAAACTAGCCCATGACCTTTCAATAAAAGTTTTTTGTACTATCTTTCATCCTTTGAAAACTGACTGCTTTTGTCTTTTACGTGGAGATATCATCTAGGGAGGAATGCAAAACCTATTTCTAAAAGGTCTTTCGGGGGTTACTTTGAAATTTCTTTTAAGCAGCATGTAAAGGAATTGCCTGAGAGCACCTTTCTTCACTGACGCCATTTAGGACTAATTTAGTCACTTTTGCTGTCAAAGTTACCTCATCGAGCAATGTAAACACAATAAAATACAGGAGGGAATACTAACTGAAGAGCAAATATGTAACCTGTGAAGGTCTTTTTTCAGACTATGAAAAACAGATAATAAATACTTGCTTCTCATTTTTCAAGCAATTGAATTGAGTTGTAATCATGCTCCTCCCTTTACTCATGGTAAAATTGCACTTAAATTTTAATTACAAACATTTGTTCCCTTCAAATCGATTTACTTCTGAGATATGTTCTGTTAGCACTTGGGAGGAAACAATACATGTTTTTGAACATTTTGTCTTGCAGCCTTTGAAAAGCAGATGAAACCACAGCTCATTAAAGGAGGAAGTAGTGAATGAGGAAGATACTCTAAAATGAGAAGTAATAAAGACAAAAATGGGAAAATCCAGGTTTCTGCTACATTTCTGTTTTCCAGAGTACTGCTTACTGTCGTAAGCAGCTTTGCTCTCCCCAGGCAGTAGTGCAGCCAGCTGCAACACTGAAGCCTCTTGGTGTCTGAGCATTATCCTACCGTATAGCAGTGGTACTAGGGGAAGAAGAACGAACACTGAGCAGACACTCCCAGAAAAACTCTCCTGTCTCTTTTCCCAAGCATATCTGTCTTTGCACAAATGTGTCAATAAATGCTTCCACAAAAACAATGGGTCATCCCATTCCCTTGCACAGATAAACTGAAAAAGGAACAAATATATCTTCTTCAAAACTCTATAAACTCTCTTCATGGGATATCGTCTAACCTATATTGCATGTACCATGTTGGAAAAGGAGGCTCTCTGGGTTGGTGTTTTCCTGTGATCTCCTGAATATTCACATTGTGTTGCAACACATATCTCTAGGGAGTCCCTCTTCTGCATAGCCCCCCTGATTCACTAGCTTGATTGCAGACTTTTTTTTTTACTTATTTTTAATGCTTTAGCAAACTAATCTGACTCACTTTGCAACCACATATTGTGAGCACCAAGCAAGAGGAAAACGTCAGGAATGCACTGGTGAGAGCAGATGGGAGGGCAGGATTTTCCCTTTCAGCAGCATTTCAGTCCTAGACCTATTTAAAACATCTGTGAACCTGTGCACCCTTAAAACTGTCATGTTGCCTTGTTCTTTTAAATTTTTTGCTTCTCCTCACTTGAAAGACTTTCCCTTCCATCCTCTAATGTTTGCCCAAGCTTCTGAGAGGATAGATTGAGAAGGGATGAGGAGGGAAAGGAGGAAGCCAGTACTGGGATTTGGACAATTAAATCTTTTCTTTGAGAAGGGAAAAATCTGCTTCACTATCAGCTCTCCCTATGAACTGTATAGGAGGAAGGGCTCTGCTTGCATTGTTTACTCCCTTTCCAAACCCAGATGTCTTTGTTTGCTTATCACAGGGAATGATATTTGATTTTTAGAGCATCTTTCACAGGGAGGAAAATACATTCATTATAGATTAATGGCTTGCTACAATTGACAACAAATGCAGATTTCTTACCATTGTAAATCTTACCTAAATGGCTGGTCTGTTTTTTTTTTTCCCCACATTTCTTGTGACCTTATATGACTCTTTTATTTCATCATTTTTCCCCTCTCCTCCTAACAGTTTTTGCTTTGTGTAATCCTCTCCCATAGACTGCTTTGAGATTTGTAAAGCACTGTGTAAATATTACACATTAAACAATAATTATGAGCTTTTAAACTTAGCTTCTGTTGATAGAGTGATACTAATACAACGCTGTCAAACTGATGGTTGACAGGAAAACAATGAAGAAAAATAAGCCCAGCTTTTGATACAGAAAACAGTTTCCAGCAAAAGTTCATTTTGCAACAAGCAGTAGCATACACAAGAAGTGTCTGATTAAGTTGATAAATGTCTGGCAGAGTTGTGTTTGATACTCCTTCTGAGGTATCCATGGATATTTCTGTCTTTGTGTCAAATCTAGTTCATGAGGGTGCCGACCTCTTCTGGCACACTCCCACATGAGTTGGTAGTTCTACATACTAGGTGAAGCTCTCCATCAAGATGGTCTGTAGAGGGATGATGTGCTGTGAGCTGGTTGTTCTCTGCTGGCTCTATCAGTGGCACAGTAGCCCTCATCACTTGTAACAGTATCTCGGCTCTTGCTCTGCTCTTCTATGAACATGAGTCACTGTCCTTGCATTTGTACCTGAAGTGGTTCTCAAGTGAGCACTAAACTCAGGTATGCACTCTACTTCTGTTACCTTGATCAGCCTCTATTTAACAAGCTAGCTACAAAACAGAATTTTCTGCTGTGCTAGATTAAAGCAAGGAGGTTTGAGATAAACTACTCTATTCTAAATATTTTATTCTAAAGTAGCTATAACCTTCTCTAGAGTTTCAAGCTCTACAAAAATATTCTACTCACCTCAGTGGTGCTAAACTGGAATAGCTCTGCTTTAATCTGTCAAGGCATTCTAGATTTACACATAATAATAAATCTAATCCTAGTTTTCCTAAGCAAGATGCGAGGCAAATTTTGGCCTAAAGTCATTTGTATTTGTCAGGTTTTGCTTTGTTTTTCTCTTTTTTAAAAAAATGTAACTGTAAATGCATTTTGATGGGCAGTGTTGATTGAGAAATTATTTTTACGACACTTCTCTACCAATAAAGGCCTTACAGTACCTGCAACTCTGCTGCCTGAAAAGCACTTTTGCTGGCATATTTTGTTTGAGAGAAGAGAATAGTTGAGTCCATATCAACACAAACACCTTTTTTTTTTGCCTAGAGTAGACAAAATTGTAGACTAAGCCTTGTGATCTAGAGTAGAATAGGCTTCATGTGGTCCTTAAAGCATATACCCTGCCAGCTCATTGTATGGCACTGAGTGCAGGACTTAAGACAAACAGATTACAAAGCTAGTTTATTCAGCTATTGTGTTTTGTCTAAGTCTTTTCTCAGGCTGAAGCAGTCATTGCAGCAGGGAGCACTAATTGCTCATTTGCCGCAGTAACCTTTTCAACTGGACAGCATCTTGTGTCTGATTTCATGTTGATGTCTCTTTCCTTTAATTACAGTGTGCTGGCAGGGAGAGAAAACACAGTGGTGTGAACTGCTCTATACTGCCTGCAATGGTCTTGCTGTGCTCTTCAAAGATTTACTGTAATACCAGAGTTGCATGAATGTGTTTTCTGTGCAATTTATTTTTACACATCTTGTCTGCACCGAGCTTAAAGCCAGTAGTACGAGCACAATACCACAGTATGTATGTTGAAAGTCCTTTGTTAATCACTTCTGAATGAAGGTAATTGCCTGCATTATCCTGGAAATTTTTAGCTAGCCAAAATGGTAATCTCATAATCAAAGACTTATTTTTATTTGTTGTTGTTTTTGTTATGGTAGTGAGGTCTTTTTGTTTGACTATTTCTCTACCACAACTTCACTTACACAGTTTAGAATGAAAACATGGTATTTGTCAACACATGACAGCTAAGTTATTTTGAAGTTGATTCTTCACAGTAACAGCCCAATTCCATACAGTGAGATTGCCAGCAAATGTATTTTGATTCTCAGAATTGTATGCAGAAGAAATATCCAATAATTATGAAGTGGTGTTTTTTTGTCTTGCTTTTGATAAAACTGTTGCATAGAAAAAATCTGTCCTTCTCTTCAGTGCTGTGCATCTAAAGAAAATTTGTTTTCTCTGTGTAATTCAAAAAACTTTGACCATAAGCCTTTAGTGGTTATTTCTTTACATCTCTGTGCTGTTGAAGTTTGTGATTGTCTTGTTTAAGCATGGCTAAACCAAAATCAGCTTTGAAAGATGATGTCAGTGATGTGGAATCTGGGTACATGGTACGTGATTAAACATACTGGGAATTGGCCTGCTTTCACCACAGCCTCCAATGATGCTGCAACTATTCTGACTTATGACTGCAACTATTTGTCTGTAATTGCGTGATGGCATGCAGACAAACTCCAGTAATTAAGAATCTGCACCACCTCACTAGAGGAGATTTCGTTAAATGTGAGACCTTAACAGTGATGGGATGAGGATCAACCTGTGTATTGTTATGTAAATCCTGTTGGGATTCTTTTTAGGAAATTTTAAAACTATTAATGAATTATGAAAACCACTCAATACATTTCTATTAAAATGAGAAATCTCTAATGTTAGGTTGCTCATTTTTACTTACTCAAAAGAAAATCTAGAAACGAACCAAGTGTTTCCATTTGTTTGAAATGAATGCAGTATATGATGCGGTTCTTGAGGAAAACTGCCCTAACTGGAGATGAGTATACTTCACATTCATCTTTCAGTACTGTGAGGCATGGGATTTTCTCTATATTTTGAGCATTTCTTACTAACCTTTGTCTAAATGATAAATCCAGTGCAATATTTGTACTTCATCAAGTGAAATACACAGTAAATAAAATAAAACAAGAAGGAAAAGTTATTTCAAGACTGCCATAACATTTGCTTTTTTCCACTTATTCAACTTGCCGTCTTCATTTTAGTGCGAGAAAACATGACAGAAAAAAGGCTTTCTATTGTTTACATTTGACACACAAAGTGAGAACAAAGAGAGCAATAAAAGATTGTTCCATGAGATCCATCCATCTGTCACAATGTTTCATATTTAGCATTGTGACTGTAAAATATAGCAGTTTTTTTTAAAAAAGCATGCAAAATGCTTTTTCTTTCTTTAAATAAATAAATCTTGTGTTGTAGCACATGAGCTACAAGATGTATGTAATGTACACTTTATGTAATGATACCCTAAAGACTATAAAGTCTCAAAATTTCTAAATTAGGAGTGTCAAAGTCCTTTTCTAGTTACAATTATGAGAGATTAATCTGTAGAAAGATATTTACACTTTGTTTGAACTTGAAACAGTAGCAACAGGACAGTCCAGTGGAGATGATGGTCTCATTAATAGTCTTAAAAGACTTTAAGTTGTTTTGCCTGCCTAAAAGACACTAGCAGCAAGGCACTGAGGAAAATGGAAAAACATCTGTGAATCGTTAAGTGGGTGGAGGAAAAAAGAGCTGAGGAGTTCTGAAGGAAAAACAATAGGACTAAAAATATTCCCAAAGGATGAGGTTCCTTATTACTGGAAATTACATTTGACAGATGTCAGTTTGTCAGTGAGAGTTGTTTCTCTTTGATTCTTTCTTTCTCCATTTGCAGTGATGTATTAACTGCTCTGGCAAGACAAATTGGGATAATGAAGATAGGAATATTAACTGCTTGAGTTTGAAAACCACTCCCTGTTTTTTACCCATGACTAATTATAGTCATACACGATGTCAGTTTGCTGAGGGCTAGATGTGTTGGATTAGCCACCTGAACATTGTCTGCTGCACTATTATGGAAATGCATTGAAAACAGTATTTATAAACTTGCGCTCAATAAAAATAATTCCATTTGTTAAAAAAGAGTCCAGCAGAAAGGCAGTAATTTGTACTTGCTTATGATTTTGCCTTATGTATTACTTCCTGTAAGGCCTGACCACATCTAACAGATGTAGCAATCTAAGAGCCTAATCAACTTCTGCTTCATACTACCATTCCTCCAGCAGACCCAGAAGTCCAGAAAATGCAGCAATACCTCCATGTTCACTGTGTGTTGTTTTAAAGCCAGTGTCACTAGAGGTTGCAGTTTGTCACTAGACTTTGTGCTGATGTGTAAGGAGCAGCTGTGGTAGTGACAACTCTGACAGAAGTACCAAATAGCTCTGATTATCTAGGGCTGTTTTTACAAAGAATGCTTGTCCATAACCTATGACTGTTCTCTCAGCCCTATCTTGACCTGTTTTGAAATAACCTAAATTTGTCCTCTTCATATCGGTGCTGTTACTAAGTTACTGTTGTGCAACTATAACCACTAGCAGCATGGAAGAGCTGAGCTTGATTTCAAGCTATAAAGCTTGGTATAAAATTGAATTCATGAAATATTCTGCTGCCTATTAGTTTTACCATTGCTCCTTTCTAGCATGTTTCTGACCAAACTCATAATCGTGGGATGTATCCATTGTCATCTCCATGAACATATTTGCTCGTAACTTTATTGAGACATAGGTAAACGTGTTTTTCTTACTGCCTCAGAAGTTGCGCATGCTGCTGTGACCATCAGGCTTACAAGCATGACTGTACCATCTCTACATATAGTGAACAACTTTATTCCAATCTCCAAGGTACGGTATTTTATGTCACAAGAAGGAAAACTTGTCCATGCAGAGGTTCATGCTGTCAAAAGTGCATTAATTAGACATTTATATGAGGAAACTAGTATATTTTTCCTATGTAGTCCAACAACTAGAGATAAGGAAAGATAGAGATAAAAAAGCAAAGTCACTGGACTGGAAAGAGAAAGTACTCTTGTGCAAGAAGTTTCTCTTTCAAATATACTGTTGCTTCCAACACTTGGGAGCACAGCACTGTTGACCAGTAAGGCAAGGGGGAACAAGGAAATGGCAGCACTAGTTCTGCCAAACAGACAACTGAGATGTTTGCTCTTGCTTGTTGGGGACACTCTTTTTTCTAGAGAAGATGTACCAAAGACAAAGGCAATGTGAAGCAGAGGAGAGGCGCTTGTGATAATCAGAAGCAAACATGTGAGAGTGTGACAAATGGTGACAAACAAAAGCAAAATAATAGAGAGAGGATGAGAGAAAAGAAAAAGTGAAAAGTAATATTGTTAAATGGAAAAGCCATTTCGGTGGGGGATATATGATATGTGAGGAGGAAAATAGAGTGAGATGGAAAAAGCGTGGATGTCTGGGCTTGGATCATGAAGAAGTGCAGAGTGATAAAGGCTTGAGCTAAGGAAACACTGACAGCAGAAAGTATGGGCTGTGCAGGAAGAGACTGAGAGGTGGGCTGTGGGAACAGAAAAGACACCAAAGAAATGAGCTTCAAGAGCAATATTGAGGCTTGAGGGATATGCAAAGATGTGTGAACATGTGAAACTAAGGAGAGATTTGGGAGATATGGGGGAGGATGAAGTACAGAAAAGAGGAACACAGTTGTTCGAGAAGGGCAAAAGAAAGGAGATTAAAGAGAATATGAGAAGCATGAGAGATTATACATCCTTAGACAATGGCCTGAATGGAGTGTACCTGATAAAGAAGTTGTTCTTATTGATAGAGACAGGCAAATACTAGCTGTCTTACATCACTAGCTGGGGGAAGTAAAGTGCAATCTTCTAGTTTGGCATGTACAACGAGTATTGTTGTTAAAACTTCAAACTATTAATACTTAAATTTATTGCCTTTGCATTAAAGAATATAGCTGTCCACTAGAAATTCAAAAATTAGAAGATAGGAGGAAAAAAATTCTTGATATTTCTTGTGCATTTTTTAAGACAGTCATAATTTTTAGGGAGATAGTGTTCTGAACACAAGGAACTTGCAGTGAATTATATATTTAAAATAATTTCATAAAGATTGTGGGAGAGTTAATAATCTAGTTAAAAAATCTTTTCAACTTATCATAACTTTTTTAAGTTAATGCAGTTCTTAAAATGCAGCAAATCTGATCACTAGATTTTGGCAAGCATAAATTAGAGACTGCTTTTTTTAAACAAAAATAAAGATAAAGATGGCAGATTTTGATTTTTTTAGGAAGCTATTTTCATCCCCTCTATTATATAATACAGTCTGCACTGTGCAACTAATAGAGACCAATGCCAAGTTATGTCTCACCATATGAATTTATATGCTTTGATGTAATCTGGCATATCACAATTTACCCATTGTGTTTCCTGACCAAATCAGTACTTTGCAGTCTTAAAAAAAAATTACAAAAGATCTTTAGAAATCATGCTGTACTAGAGCTATGTGATGGGCTGTCAGCATCAACAAATCATGCGTGTAACAAGAATATGAACATTCATCCTTTTTTTTGCTTTGTGTGACTCTCATTTAAACCTAACCATATGACAATCCAAGTGGCATATTTTATGATACACTTTCCAGACTGCTATGCTTCCTAATGTCCAGAAAAGACCTTGGTGAAATGTTTTGCTTGCTATATTTTAAAGAAATAGTAACTGCATCAAGAACTGCATTTGTTCAGTGATAAGTTTAATTGATTGAATGCTAAAGTATATGATTTGAAGAATACATAGAAGTTGTTATCTCACGTGTCCTTGTCTTTCAGGAAATATTTGAACATTTGAGATGGAGAATTGTCCATTTGTCCAAGTACTTAGCAAAATGCACACATAGGAATAACAACTTTGAATTCAATATGATCAAAATTTCAGTTCTAGAGCTTTATTTCTGCATTCTAAAGAGTATCCTACATTATGTTCTCTGCGTTGCAAAATATCAACCTTTAATTGTGAGCATCCTCGCAAGTCTATTTATTTTCAATTATGTTGTTAAATGTACAGCTATGTTCTTCCTGCTTGTTGATAGAAAGCAAAACAATAGCACTGTTATCCTTTACACCTGGAATGAAAATATAATCAAATCCTTTTACAATGAAGTTATTTATTTAAAGTTAGAATTGTGATAAAAACCTAGAGTAAGTAGTTATTGAGATAACATTTTGTTCCTTTTGTTTTGTCTAAATGCTATAGTTAATTTTATTACAGAAGATAAAAACTCCAAGATTTGACTCAGCATTTAATATTTTTATATATGAAATATTCTTTCTTTTACAACTTTTTTTAGCAGATGGATTGACAGTGTGTGTTTTGACCTTGGCCAAGGTTTACTCAGTCCTTGTGTTGCTTGTCCAAAGAAATCTTTTACATGATGCCAAGAAATAAGTGAATGAAGGAAAAAAAAAGAGATATAAAAGCCTCAACTCTGTGTAAGTGCTCATGGGTCTTATTAAAAGAAAATAAACTGCTAGTGCTTGAAGGGGCAGCTGATATTCCCAACTGCTCTGTCCAGTAACCAAGCAACTGGGAGCTGCAGGTACCAGAGAGTGTTTTTCACTGGCTGTAGGGAGGGAAGAGTAGAAGGAATGGAATTATTGTCAATCTGTTGGATTTTTCAGAAGCTTCTTGAACTGAAATGGCTCTACCCAGAGCTCTTTACATCACAGATACAATCATATTCTTCCTGTTAGGAGACACAAAAGAAGAATTTTGTGTCTCCTAACAGGAAGAATATGATTGAAGAAAGAATTCAAATATTTTTTTTAACAAATGATTTTTTTCTAAAGTGTGTTGCAGTGCTAAACAGGTGCTTTATTTACACTTGACATATATGGTTGATGATACTTGTTGATTAATATGTTTTGGTAAAATAGGAATCTATAGTTTGGAATAACTGGAAAGAAACCTTGCAATGTTTTAGGGTGATAAGAATTGCTATAGCGTAACAGATTGCAACAATTAGGAGAATATTATTGCATTACAGCTAAATTCTGATTTGATGACATGTGGCCTAGAGCTGACAATAAACTCCTTTGCTCCAGCATAAAAACATTAATCATTCTCTAATAAAACCTTGAAATGTTGACATGTACAAGTCTAATTGCAGTAATGACCTCAAATTTGGGCATTTCTTTTGCATTAATCCCAATAGCTTTGGTAAAACTATCTAATAGAACTGTAGAACTCTGACATGAATGGGTCTAATTGTAATAATAACTCCAATCATGGGTATTTTCTTAGGTTAATCCCACTAGCCTTCATTAAACCTTCTGCCAGGAGTTAAATATTTACTTAGGGAAACAGTACAATTTAACTAACTTTCAGAAAAATGTCGATTTTATTGAAACTTAGGCTTTAACAGTGAGAACAAAATCCAAGAACAAATTTAACTGCCTGCTATTTCACTTTTTCTTTCCTTTAAGCTTAGCAGGTCAAATTCAGCTTCTTAACATGTAAGTTCCAGTATGTTACTACCTTTATTGCAACCAGCTGCTTTTACAATATTAGTGTTGATTATTTATTTATTTATTTTGCTATTTTGCTCTACTATTAAATCTGTGAGATTAGCTGTAGTGTTTATTTTGGGTCTCTGGCTACTTTTAAACATGTTCACTGATACTTAATGAAATCTCAAGATTTATTATTTTCTGTGGCAAGGAAGGATGATTTCTGATCATCCATATAAGCTCCTTTTCCTTCTTAAAAGAGCAGTTGCTTTCCAGAAACAAAAACTCTTACTGTGTATCTATGTATACTGAAGACAAATCTCAGCAGCAAATTCTGACTGTTACAATCACACTGTGTTACCTTAACAAATTTGGCCTGTTGAGGTCTTTTTTTTTGCATGAGTTGTAACAATATGTAAAAAGCAAATACCTTCCCTGTTGGGACAAAACATTGAGAAATGTGGCTTGGCACTACTGTTATTCTATCAAAGGATATTCTATCAGAAGGATAATGCTTACATGCATGTGCAAAAGACGTTAAGAGAAAAGAATGCATTATCTAATTGTTAATAGAGAACATAAGGACTCTAGCAGATAGGTAGCAATGATTTAATAGGAATAAGTAAGACTTAGAGAGTTGAAAAAGAGCATGTGAAGATGACTTTTCATGTACACCTTTCCCCTTTTACCAGCACAGTGCTTAACCTGGGCCTTCTTCCATCTTTCAAATTAACTGAGTGAAACTGTCCATGACTGCACTGGAGATGCCCATGCATTTCTCTGAGACCTGATTTCTCACGCTTGATGCTTTTTTAGAAGCAGGCTTTGGGAGTGGTTTTCAGCCTCTCTAACTTCAAACTTTTAAAATGCAGACAAATCCAAATGTGTTGTCTAGACCCACTTTTTAAATACCAGAGAGAAAGGGAGTCTTCTGGGGGCTCATCTGAGAGTAATTTTGACCTCTCCTTTAAGGTGAGATTAACTAAGCCTCAGAAATGACCCTCTCCTTTAAGGGACATGTGTACAAATTGTTAAGTTAGATAGTTTCCCCAACATTTCACTTAAACCTTGTATTCAGAAGTGGAGCTCAGGTTTTCTAAAGTTATTAGGCCAAGGGAACAAAACAGACTTTCTATGCTGTTCAATGTATATGTGACATAACAGCTATGAAAGCTGACAAGAGCTCAGGTCCTCGGTGTTGTTGATATGGCCATCAGCCCTAAGAAGCAAAATTATATAAACAAACAAACAAATATTTCTACCATTCTAAACTTTTATATTCTAAGCACAGAATTTATCCCAAGTTTTAGAGAGCTACTGATTTTCTATTTGCATTTAGCTTTTTCTCTATTGGCATCTGTATTCTTCACTATTCTTCAAAATCTGAAAGCATTGAGGGTTAGCTTCTTCCAAAAGAGCTGTCTCACAGGCAGATCTATATGGTCTCTGACAATCAACCACAATTTCTTCTTCAACCCATTAGATCTGCAGGGAGAAGCAAAGAAACGGATTCTGTTGCCCTCAAAAACCAAAGTCCCTGCTGGAAGCAAAGGCTGTAAGTATGGGAGACCTCTGACAACACAACCTAAGAAATAATGTAATATGTATGATAAGAAATACATCTGATTTAAATTTAGTCAATATATTCAGAATTAATTGCTTTAGTGGGGTTAGGAAATGTTAATGAATATAACAGGCCATTTTCCTGTTTTTTGGCAAAAGCAATAATAAATGGTGGGCTTAATAAATCACTACACTTGCTAGCTAGATATAAAATTGTTGCTAGTGCTACCTATATGGATGGGTTTATTGAAAGAGAAGCTGTATTATACACTTGAAAATGTAAAGCAAGTCTGAGGCCTGAATATTGTAATTATAAAAATTGTGCCTAAAAAAAATCTTGGCTCTGAAGTAGACTCTTTATTCATGTTACTGATGTGTCAGAAAAATCTGTTACCTTTTGAAGATTAGACTTTAGAATCATAGAATAGAATCATAGAATCTTCAAGGTTGGATGGGACATCCAACTAGACATCATCTAGTCCAACCTTCCCACTCAACCAGGCACACCTAGAACATGTGGCACAGGCCGCTATCCAGGCGGGTTTTGAAGACTTCCAGAGAAGGAGATTCCACTACCTTCCTGGGCAGCCTGTTCCACTGCTCTGTCACCCTCACTGTAAAGAAGTTCCCCCTCACCTGCAGGTGGGACCACCTGTGATTCAGCTTGCACCCATTCCTTGTCCTATCAGTGGCCACCACTGAAAAAAGGTTGGTCCTCTCTTCCTTACAATCTGCCTTCATATATTTATACATGTTAATAAGATCTCCTCCAAGCTGAACAGGCCCAACTCACGCAGTCTCTCCTCATATGACAGATGTTCTAGTCCCTTAATCATCTTTGTTGCCCTCCACTGGACCCTCTCTAGAAGCTCCACGTCCCTTTTATACTGGGGAGCCCAGAACTGCACACAGTACTCTAGGTGCAGCCTCACCAGAGCTGCATAGAGGGGGAGAATCTCCTCCCTTGACCTGGTGGCAATGCTCCTCCTGATACAGCCAGGATCCCATTGGCCTTCTTGGCCACGAGGGCACTGCTGACTCATGGGTAACTTGGTGCCAACCAGGACTCCCAGGTCCCTCTCTGCGGAGCTGCTTTACAGCAGGTCGACCCCTAATCTGTACTGGTGCCTGGGGTTATTTATCCCCAGGTGCAGGACCCTACACTTTTCCTTATGGAACCTCATGAGGTTCTTCTCGGCCCAACTCTCCGACCTGTCCAGATCCCTCTGGATGGCAGCACATCCCTGCGGAGTGTCGGCCACTCCAGTGTCGGCCACTCCACCCAGCTTGGTATCATCTGCAAACTTGATCAGAGTGCACTCCATGCCCTCGTCCTGGTCATTGATGAAGAACTAGAACAGCACCAGGCCCAGCAGTGACCCCTGGGACACCACTGGCCACAGGCCTCCGACTGGACTCGGCCCGGTTTATCATCACCCTCTGAGCACTGCCATCCAACCAGCCCTCAATCCACTGCACTGTGTACTCGTCTAGTCCACTCTCCTGGAGCTTCTGTATGAGGATATCATGGGAGACAGTGTTGAAAGCCTTGCTGAAGTCAAGGTAGACAAAATTCTTCCCTCATCCAGCCAGCCAGTCATCCCATCACAGAAGGCTGTGAGGTTCGTCAGACATGACGTCCCCTTGGTGAATCCATGCTGACTGCTCCTCAACACCTTCTTCTCCTTCTTATGCCTAGAGACACTTTCTAGGATGAACTGCTCCATCACCTTTGTAATTGCCCGGCTCCTCCCTCTTGCCCTTTTTGAAGACTGGAGTGATGTTGGCTCTCTTCCAGTCCTCAGGCACCTCCCCTGCTCTCCAGGACCTCTCGAAGATGATGGAGAGGGGCTGAGCAATAACCTTGGCCAATTCCCTCAGCACTCTTCGATGCATCCCATCTGGGCCCATAGATTTTTGAGTGGCCAGTTTGCCTAAGTGATCCCTAACCCAACCCTTCTCAACTAGCGGAAGGTCTTCCTCTACTCCATTTATTTCTCTTCCACTTGAGCCCTGCAGTTCATGGGGAGTGGCCTTAGCAGTAAAGACAGAGGCAAAGTAGGCATTTAGTAACTGCCTTCTCGGCATCCTCTGTCACCAAGACCCCCTCCTAATTCAGCAGCCCAGAAACATTTTCTCTCATCAACCTCTTGCTGCTAACGTATTTATAGAGACCCTTCCTGTTGTTCCTGACAGCCCTCTCCAACTCTAATTCCACACAGGCTTTGGCTTTCCTCATTTCACGTCTACATCCTCTGGAGATGTGCCTATATTCTTCTCACGTAGCCTGTCCCTTCTTCCACAAGCTGCACTCTTTTTTTCTCATTAACTTTGCCCAGCAGCTCCTTGCCCATCCATACAGGTCTCCTGCCCTGCTGACTCACTTCTTTTTTGTGGGAATACACCGATCCTTAGCTTGGAGGAAGTGGTGTTCGAATATTAGCCAACTCTCCTGGACTCGCTTTCCTTCTAGGACCCTGACCCAGAGGACTGGTCCAAGGAGCTCCCTGAAGAGGTCAAAGTCGGCTCTCCTGAAGTCCAGGGTAGCTATCCTACTTCTCGCCCAGCTTCCTCCACGCAGGATTGTGAATTCCAACAACTCATGGTCACTGCGTCCCAAACTGCCCCCAACCCTCACATTTCCCACTAGACCATCTCTACTTCTTAGTATCAGGTTTAGCAGCACCCCTCCCCTTGTTGGCTCATCAACCACCTGTTTCAAGAAGTTATCTATTTGCAATGTTCTGCAGGAACCTCCTGGACTGTCTGTTCCTGGCTATGTGTGACGGATATACTCCTTTTCCAGCTCAACCTGACCTGTATCTTACATGCAGCCCTGTTCAGTTGCTAACCACCAGTGATTTATCTAATCCTGGTAGGCGCCACGATTCTGATTTCTTCTCCCACTTAGACTCAACATAACAGTCCTGAAGGCTGCATCCAAAAGGTGAGGTAAGGCTAATACACTAGCCAATGATTCTCTGAAATGAAAGAATGACTGTAAGTCAATCATCTTATCCTATAAATACGCGGACAGCCCGAAAGCCCCTTGAGCTCTCCTGGCATGGCAGTGGGCTGCACATCAGGATCTTCCCTTGAGCAGGGACGCCTCTCAAGGATACTCCTCGAGGTTGAGAGATCCTCCCTTCCACAACAGATTTGTGGTAAGTGATTATAGCACACTTTCTTTCTTTAACTTTACTTTGCAACATAAGCACCCTCAGTCATAAACCGTTGACCAGGTCTGGGACTAATGGGACTAGGATTGGATCCAGCTGCACCCAGACTCCTCTTAGAAGGAGCCTGGAAAGGAAGGAGGTCCAATATGAACCTCGTGACCCAAGGGGAGGGTATCCCAAGATAATCCTCTATGATCTTGTGCCTCCATGCAGTGAGTAATAAGTGATCTTGCCATAGAATCTCGTGAAATCATTATTATATTAATAAATCATATTGTTAGTTCTCTATTCGAGTGAAGTGCATTTTGTCACTCGCCCTCACCACCACTCATTCTGCCACACTGTGTGATTTAATCATCCAACTGTGCAAAGGTAGCATATGTATTTTAAACAATCCACAAACACAGAATTAGATGTGTAAGTGATCAGATGTATGTGTCATAAGCAGCTTGTACTTGCTGTCCCTATTCTCATTGGTACACTTTTCTTTATATATAAATGTTAAAATCATACTTACATAAAATATATGAAGTAACAGTTTTATTTGACATCATTAAACTGAGGTCAAGAATTCTAAGCTGAGACACAGTGTCTATTAAATCTACCTCAGACCATAACTATATTTCCATGTAGTTCCATTTCCATAACTATTTTTATTATGAAAAAAATATTGTCACAAATTTAAAGGGGAGAGGGAATATAGTATTTAATACCTATGAGGCACCAGTTTTCAGCCCATTTGATGGTAAAGCCCCTTCCCTTACTTTCTGTAGCTGAAGTGCTCATCAGTTCTTACAAGTATAATTGCAGTAATGACTAAAGTTCTTGGTGGAAACCCTCTTAAAATTGACCATTGGGGTTTACTAGGGGCATGACACTGTTAACTAAAAGTAACCCTAAATACACATGCAAAAGTCCCATTAGCATCATCAAGAGTTCTGCTACTATGTCAGTGATCATTTGGCCCTTCCTTTCCAGGATTACCTGAAGATTGCATTAATTGGGGACACTTGTTTCCAAAAAGCTATGTTCTTGTGGAGTTTCATCACAATGATAGATCCTGTGTGACACAGATTAAAATCTTTTACAGCTATTCACATTTTTTAAAAATCCTTACATAGCCTTTGTTTTTAGATTTAAAGTTGTCTTATCAATTATAATGTATTTCCAAGAAGCTATTCATAATAAGTTTTGAAGTTTTTATTTTCATTTTTATTTAAGTGGAAGTCAGGAAGTCATTACAAGAGGAAGTGCCTACAAATTTATTTTAATCTATGACATGCAATGTATAGTTTTGGCCTAAATCTAAGATCGTATTTCCTGATTTCATAAATGAAGGATTTCTCACAATGTGACAGAAACACACTTCTTAAATCTGGAATTCTGAGTAAGAAAGGAAGCACGTCATCTCCACTTTGTTTTCATGTAGCATCACAGAACAGCCATATTTCAGCACAGTGTATCAAATCACACAAGATGATGCTGTAATCCAGGAAGTAGGAATGGATCCAAAAAAATTTAGATTACGGTTTTTGAGGAAAACAGATAAAGTTTCATGATAAAGTTATGAAATTATTAAAAGCTGTAATATGAGCAAACATATAAAAAAACACATCTTTTCCATGTCTTTGCCTTCATTCTTTAGTCACTCCTAATGAACTCAGTGTTTGTAAAGTTCAATTTCTGAGATGTTAAATTAGATCAAGATAGTTCTTTGTCTGTATTTCTATGTAGGTACCACCAGTAAGCATCAGCTATGCACAAACAGCAGTTCTAGTTACACTGTGTACTCACACTTCTTTTCAGTGTGACTTCAGAAAGTTATTTGACATGATGCTGAATGTGACTTGGTCTGCTGAACATTGACCAGTCATTCGTAGTTAACACTGTGTCAGTTAACTGAACTTCTTACACTTGTATAGAAGATTTTTCCAAGCATGTGTATTGTGTATGTAGAAAAGCTAAATCAAAAACAGAGAGTAACTCTTTTATTCATTTTGTAAGTGCTGTAAGTGACTAACGATTCTATGACAAGTTACCCATATGTCAAAGAGAACATTCTGCTTATTCTGGATTTGTGGGAAAATATCCTTTGAAGGAATCCATTTCAATCCCTCAAGTTTGGTGCTTGGGCCACTGAAACTGCTATAAATGAAATAGGCGGGAGCATTTTCTCTTTCGTATGTGTGAGTTCTAGGCCTTTCTGACAACAGTCTTTGCACAGAATAACCCCAAAAGTACAAAAAGAATCAGTCAATAAAAAGAATGAGTCAAATATATTATTTTCCTTTTCTTTTTTTTTCGCTTTTTTTAAAGAGATCTCTATTTCAAGACAGTTTGTTGAAGATGCCTAAGAAAAAATAACAAAAAAAAAAATCCATATAAAGCTCTTCTGAAGGCTTTTAACCTAATCCGTATGCACTGGTGGCTGTGGGCAGTTTAATTATTCTAATTCCCAAAGCAGTGAAATATGCTGATTTTCAATTAATTTATTTCATATAAGGAAAATAAGAAAGAACAAAAGTGATGTCATCAGATGGGAGCATACGTGAAATGGAATGTATATGAACTGCCAATCTCCAGCTGTCTCCAGGAGAGAAATATGTAAGGAAAAGCATAAGAACAATGTAAATCAGATTACTAGATTACTTTCTCACCTCCCAATAATCTGTAGTCTATGGACCTCCTGCATAATAGAAACACAAATTATAGTAAATAATTATATCAGGCAATATTTGTTGTGTTATGTTATGTTGTGTTATCAGGCAATATTTTTTGTATGTGTTATTCAGCACTTAATGTTTATAAGCAATATATTTCTCTCATGCATACACTCAGACTAATCCATGTTGCAAAGTTTAAGCATATTCCCAGTACTCTTAGCCGATAAAAAAGAGTCTCTTATTTTCTCATGAAAGAAAGAAAATAGGAAAGCAGACACGGTAGATTTCTTTCCATTTTTTTGCATTTGCGGTATTCTGTTCTGTCTTTTTGACCTAAGCAATTAACTAAAAGTTGAACTTGGAAGGCTGTTTCTGTAAGAGGATGACTTCTGTAACATGACTAGGGAGTTGTGTGTTTCTTTGTTGTTCTTTTATTGTGATTGTGGAAAAGATTATAATCTTTTCTACCAATAGCAAATACCTATTTTTGTTTCCTTTAATACATGAAGTAACAAGAGGATATAGCTTCATTCAGCCAGCATCCTATCCGAAAGGTACCTGCTTATGGACTTTTGCTTTCAAGGCCATGCGTCTTTCACTGTATTTGCTTTACTTGTCTTTTCCTTCTCTGCCAGACCTGCAGATAAATGCAGCTGCACTTGGTGTTCTCCTCATTCATTTGCTTTTCCAGTCTCCAGGGAAACCTTTAGGACCATATGATTCCCTTTTACTTCACAATACTTTTGTGTTTCAATTGACTGATTATGGAAGGGGGCAGGGGGAGCTCTATATGGCTGTCTTAAGTAAGAGGCTGTTCTTATCCACTCATCTCCTTCAGAGAGGTTACCTGACCCCTGACAGTACCCTTTGTTGATCATATTTTTATGACCAAAATTATATGATATTTTTTCATGACTATTCTCAAAAAGAAATCGCTAATTTATTTTAAGTATCGTGATTAATTTTAAGTTTTTGCGAGCTGTTTACAATATAATGCCTAGAATGAAATATATGCAAAAGCAAGAGAGTTCTGTTTGTTTGGATGGATTTAATGATTTAAATGATGCATGGCTGAATGTGTTGAGACCTGTAAGGGAAGAGACTGTCAATATAAGTGTGAGGACTAATCATAACCCATTATGAATTATTTTTGATTGAGCTCTGAATTTTCAGGTAAGCTTGTTTCAGCTCCTCTTTCCTGAAGGTCTTACATATTATCATTAGCTAGACAGTGGTGACCAGTTCTTTCAAGCAGATTCCTCTGCTTCAGTTAGTTGCAGTGCATTTTATTAGCTTTGTCCTACAAAGAAAGAAACAAGAAATGTCTAGACGAAATATTTTGGGAGGTGACAGTTCAAGCTTAGTGCCCTGCATGCTTGTGCTCTGCTGTCTGTGCAAGCAATGAAATAAGTTATAGTCAAAGGAACAACAGTTTTAGACAGATGAGGACACAATTAATTTGTGTAATTTATCTCCTTGTTAAATACCAGGAATTTGAAACAAATTCAGCTGGCTCTACAGCTGAACCAGGGTACATTTTAACAGAAGAGCAGAGCTAACATACAAGTAGTTCAACAAAGATGTGTATTCTACTTAAAAATCTTATCAAAGCAGGATCCAATTCCCACAGATGAGATGATTGCTAATATTATTAACTAAAAATGCTTGTAAAATAATCATGTATATTTTTCCTGAAACTTCATTTTCACCAGAAAAAGGGAGCCTTGGAGGAAATATATCTTTTTTGTACCTTTATTTGCTCTTCTTGAAGAAATACCTTCTTTTAGGAGGCAAAAAATGTTCCCTTTTCCTCAGTTTTTACTGGCAAGACTCTCGTCTCCCAGGTCACATCAGCACTGCTTAAATAATATTAACATATACAAGGTTCATGGACAATGTCTGATGTCAATGCTTGTTCTCTATTATCATTGTAGGGTCATAAGATTTGGGAGAAGTCCTCAATGACTAGAAGAAGGCAAATGCTTTCCACATCTTACACAAAAGAGGCAAGAGGGAAGATCTGCAGAACTTTGGACTGGTCAGTGTCACATCAATCTCTGGGTAAATTATGACAAGGCAATGATGTGAATGGGGATAGACAGTGAGAAACCTCTTTAGATATTTGGACTCATATAGTAGTTTACATTTTTTAATAGTTTGAAGGCAAACATGATCAGGTATGAGTGGCATCCCTTGATGTCAAAACTGGGACTAGGTGTTTAATCTACCAACCACGGGGATGGTTTAATGCCAGCCAGGGGCATGAAAAGCACCTTCAGCAAGTTATGTGCAAGGGCAGCAGCTGACATGTTCAAGGACAGTTGCCATTCAAGGGATCTTGATGGGATTAGAAAATTGGTCCAGCAAGATCCTCTCAGAGTATCACAGGATTAAATGCAAAGCCAAACAATGACATTTACTGATACTAGTGGGGCTGTCTGCTACCGATGCGGTAACCTAAAAATGCTTGGGGGACCTGGGAGAAAACCTGAACAAATTAAAAAGATCTATCATCACAGGTGACATATTGAATCAGAAATGATCCCATTGATTTCAGAAGTTATTCTAAATTACTTCAGTGAAGATTCTGCAGATTTATTTCAGTATAAGAGATCAGAACAGAGCAATACTTCCCTTGTTGTGCCAAGTAATACGATTCATTGCTATGGTTTATGATTCCTAATACATATGAGCAGTGGATATGTCAGTTCTCTCTGTTAACCATCACGAACACACACACACACATGTAAATCACTGTAAACATCATTTTGAACAGCCAGGCAATGAGTGCAAATGTTCAAATACCAGCCTATATGAAAATCTATTTATTCAAAAACATTCTAAATCTAACACTTTCTGCACAAAATGGTTGTTTCACAAGAAAACAGGAATTCTCAGATATTAAAGACCTTAAAAATGCAGGTTATTCTACTGTACTGTGTTTCAGTTATACTCGGACAGAAAATGAGCAATTTGGAAAATATTTCACAAAATGACAAAGATGAAACAAAGAAGAATTATGACTGACCAGTATAACAGAACTGTTAAAATAATTATCACATATACAAATACAATTAACCTCAACTTCATTTTGTGCCACTGTTTTGGTCTTTGTTATTCTTTAATTGCTTGCCTTTTTTATAGAACATCATCAGAAAGAATGAGGAAAAAAAATAGAAGGCTAAATAGGAAAACAAAGAGCATATTGTTAAAATATTTTGTCATAAATATATAATAAATTATGTATCGTGAAAATTCATGGTTCTGCTAAAATCTATACTGTAAAATAAAGACAACATAGATGTTGAAGCTTTTTTGTTCTCTGTTACTAAAAAATGAAAAGGAAAAGGTAAAACAGAAAAAGAGAAAAAGAGAAAGAGAAAAAGAAAGAAAAAGAGGAAGAGAAAGGAAAAGAGAAAGGAAAAGAGAAAGAAAAAGAGAAAGAGAAAGAAAAAGGAAAAGGAAAAGAAAAAGAAAAAGGAAAAGAAAAAGAAAAAGAAAAAGAAAAAGAAAAAGAAAAAGAAAAAGAAAAAGAAAAAGAAAAAGAAAAAGAAAAAGGAAGCTCCATCACAGCTCCTTATTGTTAGTGAAGATAACCTAGATCTCTGCAGATACAAAATTCAGCATCACTGCTAGTGGATTGCCATTCTTTAGGTAAGATTTTGTTCAATTCTGTTCAATTGCACTCCGTTTTCACTCATAATTAATAGAGTCTTTATTTAGACTGTTGTGTGCAATAAACAAAAGTAACCCTATTATCTTCTACAGAAACGTACATCTCTACATCTTTGTTTTGCATTTGTATTGTTTCATTTAGAAGGATGAATTAACCACTGACTTGTATTAGGTCTATCCCTAGGCAATTACTACTGTACATTTTCCATCCATGTGTGATTAATCATATTAAAAATTTCTAAGAAGCAATTTTGATCCCATGTCAAATAGACAAATGATATCTTTAGAGAAATACCAAGCCTGTAAAATGAACTGTATTTGCTTCTTTTAAGTAAGCAATGTATCTTCTCTATCCCACAATAGTTTACTCTCAGCTGAGAAAGTAGATAATATTTTTCGGAGACTTAACACAATTAGTAGACACAGAATACTTGTGTTGCCCAACTGAAGCAGCCTCAAAGGAAAATAAAAGAAAAAAAGATAGCCAGATTCTCTATACATGACAATATTTTAAGACATCATCACAGCTGGGGCAACTATTAACAGGGAGCTGCCAGAGGCTGGCATCGCTGTGTGATGCTTTCTCAACCTTTATGCCAAACATGATTTGTAATGGAGAAAGGGATCAGCTTTTATAATCAATACACTGTTGGGCTTAAAGCATGCGTTAAAAATACCATGGAGAGACTTTTATTTTCTTTGAATATTTAATCTCCTTGGAAGCTACCATCTGCATGCCACAATACCCTAATAGATATGTGCATATTTTTTAAATGTCACTTTAATTGCAAATACAGAGTCCTGAAACGTGCTTAATGTTTCTTTCTAGCTTACTTTATTTTAATATGTTGTAAAGACTTAAAACAAAAGAGCATAAAATGCAGCAAGGGTGGAAGGGAAATAGATTCTTGTTATTGTTTTGCATGAAACTCACTGTCCCCTCATGTCTTGAATACTGTTTAATTTGTGCTGATTTCTTTTTATTTACTGCTGTATATGGAAGTAAAAACAACTGTTTTTTAAGCATTGATATGCATCTTACTTTGTATTATGATATCCTGTGCCCTGTCACACTGAAGAAGCCTGCAGCTGTCTAAAGCTTAATTATGCATGAATGCAAAGCCCAGATGCTTGGCCAATAGTGCCTCAGCAGAGTAGAGTTTCTCACTTGTTTTTGTTTGAATTATAATTGGGTAGATTTATATTTCCCAATCCGTTTTGCCTCTTGTGCATGCTCTTCCTTGCTTCTGTTGCCTTTGTTTGGATCTGCTTCTGAGTACGGCTTTTTAAATGTGAAGTGTCTATTAGATCTAAGATAGGTCATTAATGGGTTTGACAAATCCTTTCACCTATAAGATTGCTAGAAAAGGTACAAAAATGAGAGCCCCTCCCCTATCAGCTCTACTCCAGATGGTTGGAGTCTTTTTTCTATTTCTTTTTTTTTCTTTTTCTTTTTTTTTTAATGAATAGCTAAATAGAGGCTGGCGTCTGGGTTGAAACAAAGGAGGCTTAGAGCCAGGTTTCTAAAAGAGAGTATCAAGCAATAAAGCATTACACCTGCTGAAGGGAAGGTACTAGAGGCACTGAAAGGACATTTGTCACCAAATTACCCTGTATAGAAAGACTTTTTTCAATTGTTGTCAAGCAAACATAGGTGGTCAATCTGCAAAGTCAACAAAAAACGTTGTCAGGGATGTTAGTTATAATATATGGTCCTAACATTTTATATGAATAGCACAAATCAGTGATAGCTATAGCAGCTATCTTCTGAGAGCTCTGCATATTTATTCTACCTGTTCCTGAACAGCTGAATATCTAAATTGCTGCTCTGCCTTTTGTTAGATTTATGAGGTCACGTCCTATACATTGTAAAATACACTTAAAATCAACATCCGCATGCACATCCTTTAGGACCACATAGTCTTAAATGTGGCAAGATCCACAGAAGACACAGAAACAGGTGCCTAAGTCCTTGCATTGACAGTCCTTATTTTAGAGAAATAAATGCTATCTGGGATGAGAACTCCCAGTAATGGAATCGCAAGCTTGGAAGAAAGTGCTAATTCCCATTAAGTTTTAAGTCCAGCCACCCAGTTGTTGACAAGGAATGTGACTATTTCCCCACTGTTGCCTTCAGATTAAAGTGCAACATAAAGGCTTCTTGAACATAAGCTTTTATCAGTGTAAACTACCTAGTTGCTTCCTACCAGGATCTCAATACAGCTAGCAATGTTCTGCTGACAAGAGGCTCTACCTTGTGCTCTACCTTGTGATCTGCCACTTCAAAATGCAGTTGTAAAGGTCACAGCAAATGTTCCGATGTCCTGTAGTCATGCACCTCCCTATGACACTACTTCTCCCTTTCCCAAGGACAGCTTTGAGTGACAGAGAGCAACTGTGGTCCTCCCAAGGCTACTGCCTATGTCCATGGTGCCCTTATCCGCCTTGGATGTGGGCTGTGTCTGGGAGCAGGGCCAAGGTTGTGCCTCTCCATTGTGCCTCTCCACTGCTGCTCCCAGCCTCTGCCCCAGGTTCTTCCAGTCCCTCTCCTCTGGGACAAAAACGTGGCCTCATGAACTTGAGCTCTAGCAGCGATTCAGAGCCTCAGTCCTTGATAAAGATTCAGCACATAGAAAATTTGAATAAATACTACTAAATAACAGTTGCACTCTGCCCTTTGACACTTCCTTCTTTGTGGCTTTAGCTCTATTTTAACATTATTTTAATGTGGTTTTAACAGTGGCTTTTCAGTCTGAATAGGAACAAGTTTTTCTTTATGTGCGTTTTTTTTCTCTCTTCTTTTTTTTTCTTTTTTAGTTTCTAGCACATTGCGTCAAATAAGCTTCTGGCAAGTGCTTCTTATACCTGCAGGTGTTTTTAAATATGTGTTTTAATGGAATATAAAGGAATCCATTTTTTTGTTCTTAATGTATTGTTGCATTCTGGCCCTGACACATACCATTCAGTGTATGTCTTACAAGGGGTAACAAAGAAAAATAATATCTACAATAGATAAGGGCTTTTTTTCCCAGTGGATGATGGGAAAATGATTGGGTGGGTAGAGGGCAATTCCTTGCCCCCTTGAAATTTGAGATCCAGAAAGATGGAGCTTTTGTGTGTCCGTTTAAAAGGACTGAAATCCATTTACACATCAATGTCAGTGCCTGCTAAAGAAAGCCAATGTTGTTGATGTTATGCTTGTCAAATACAAACAATTTGTTTTCAAGGGAAGACAAGTACAAAGCTCCTTGTCCACTAAACAGATCACATTAAATATGACCCCTTCTCTGGGCCCATGTTTGCTAGTACCAGAAAGCATGGGAGATATATAATTAATATTAGCTAACACACAGTAAGGTTAATTGTTGCTTCTCTAAACACTTAATCTGCAAGCAGTTGATAAATTCCACAATGAATAAAAGCAGCTCGTATTTAGGTCACACAAAGTCATTGCCATTTTTTAATTTAAACTGTGCACTAGATTAAAACACAAGAGCATTTCAGGAGGACAATTCAGAAGCGGTAGCAATAGGCTGTCATTTGGCGTAAAAAGTTTCCCCAGCACACCCCAGGGACATGTTAATCAAAGCTTTTTAATGGATTCAGTCTGATCTGTGACAGGCTTTGTTCCAGAGATGGCATTTGCAGGATAGAGCTGCAAGTTATCAATAAGACACAGTAATTGCTGGGAGTGATTGAGCCTTGTTCCTTAGGCTTCATACCATTCAGTCTCTTTTACTATCAGTCAAGGCCAGAGATGGCTTGCAATAGGCAGTCAAGGGATGACTTGCTTCTTTCTTTAATCCTAAAACATATAATGAAAGAAAACAAAGCAGCATGAAAATTTGCATTAATTAAAAATCATATACCACTGTTCTTGTTTTCCCCTTAATATGTTTTATATTATATTTGACAGGATTTGGTGATAATTCTTCAGCCTGTATAGTGTACTGATAAATCCTTTTTAAGCAGAGAAAGACTTTCAATACTTGGCTAAAGGCTTCAGTTCTTCCATTGACAGTTCCTTATTAAGTTATTCATTATCTTTTGGAAATCAAAGCCTCAGCATAATCAGCAATGACTGGGGATAACACTTATCACCTGCATGGGTAGTTAGCCCTATATCCATTTAAGAAAAATAACTCCAATGCCAAAATGAAAATGCCTCAGTGCTATTCAAAAAGGTAATGGAAACCTAACATTTTTATATAGTGAAAGGTCATAATCCTCTCTTTGTAACACCACAATCATCCCCATAGAAACAGATTATATGTAAGGCCACTAGGGATTATGACCTCTCAGTACGAACAAACAGGAGAAAAAGATGTTTAGCAAGAGAAGAATCTCTTTGATTAGAAAAAGGCAATAGCAGCGAGCCTCCACTGTATGCATACACAGCACAGGCGCATACACTGGCTAAATTGATTCTTGCTTACAGCATAAAAAAAGAAAGAAAAAATGGTTAAAGATGGTTTGATACTAATCAGGGCTTACTTGGGGCTGTAGCAGAACAAACTATAATACTTGTAGCAGTAACTGTAATAATGTCTCCTTTACATATATATATATATTCATATATGTATATATAAAATATTGTATTTATGTTTGCCATAAATCAAATTAAAGCTAAATTATTCTGATAACATTCTTTCTGGCAAAGTTCAGCTGCATTAGCAGATGAAAGCTCAAGCAGGAGAAAAACGGAAGTGGTAGAGTAAAGATTAGTCCACTTTCCTTGTTTCTATTGACCAGTAAGTAATGGATCAGTGTAATAACCACAGAAAATTAGATGATGTTTTCTCCTAGTGTTGAAGCTGATTGATGAGAAAACTGCTTTCACTGTAACTTCTTTTATATGTGTCATTTTCAAATGCAATTTAACAATGGAAAATATGAGAGTTTGCAATGTTTTTTTTTAATTTCTAGTGTTTGAAATTAATGTAGTTTTATGTATCTCGATTTTATACAGTTGGTCCTTGATAAAAATGTCACTTAGAAAAAATCAATAGCACGTCAGCATTTTAGCTATCTCAATTTTAAATAGTTAAGCTATTAAAACTTTTTTTTCACTTAGAAACAATGTATAGCATGTCATAGTGGGTCATTAGTACTTTTTTTTCCATACTTTTCACAGAATTATAGAATGGCTGAGGTTGGAAGGGACCTCTAGTGATCATCTAGTCCAACCTCCCTGCTCCAGCAGGGACACCCAGAGCACGGGGGGAGAGGGCGGCCCAGAGAAGGAGACTCCACAGTCTTCCTGGGCAGCCTGTTCCAGAGCTCTATCACCCTCCCAGGGAAGATTTTCCTCGCATGGAAATAGAACTGCCTGTGTTTCAACTTACACCCACTGTCCCTTGTCCTATCACTGGCCACCACTGAGAAGAACTTGGCCCCTTCCTCCATACATTCCCGTTTCATGTACTTATACATATTAATCAGATTCCTTCTCAATCTTCTCTTCTCCAGGATAAGCAGGTCCAGCTCACTTAGTCTTTCCTCACACAAGAGATGTTCCAGTCCCTTAATCATCTTTGTTGCTCTCCTCTGGACCCTCTCTAGAAGCTCCACATCCCTCCTCTCCTAGGGAGCCCAGAACTGCCCCCAATACTCCAGGTGCGGCCTCACCAGAGCTGAGGAGAGGGGCAGGATCCCCTCTCTCCACCTGCTGGCAACATCCTTCTGAGCCAGCCAGGATGCCATCCGCCTTCTTGCCCACGAGGGCACTGCTGCCTCATGGGTAACTTCTTGTCAACCAGGACTCCCAGGTCCCTCTCTGTGGAGCTGCTTTCCAGCAGGCCAACCCCTAATCTGTACTGATGCCTGGGATTATTCCTCCTTGGGTGCAGGACCCTGCACTTGTCCTTGTTGAACCTCAGGAGGTTCCTCTCTGCCCAACTCTCCAACCTGTCCAGATCCCTCTGAGTGGCAGCACAGCGTTGGCCACTCCACCCAGCTTGGTATCATCTGCAAACTTGCTCAGGGTGCTCTCTGTGCACTTGTCCAGGTCCCTGATGAACAAGTTGAACAGCACTGCGCCCAGTACTGACCCCTGGGGGACACCACTGGCCATAGACCTCCAACCGGACTTGGCTCCACTTGCAAGCACCCTCTTAGCTCTGCCATCCAGTCAGTTCTCAACCCACCTCACTGTCTATTCATCTAAGCCACACTTCCAGAACTTTCCTATGAGTATATTATGGTAGATAGTGTCAAAAGCCTTGCTAAAGTCAAGGTAGAAAATGTCCATGGCTCTCTGTCATGGAACCAGTGGTGGCAGGAGTGAGTGACAAAATGCACTTCACTCGTATGAAAGAAATAATAACAGAATTTATTAATATGGACAATGATTTCATGAGATTTCATGATAATAAGCAATGTCGCTTGTTATTTACTGCATGGAGGCTCAAGATAATACATAATTATCTTGGGATACCATCCCATTGGGTCATGAGCTTCAGATTGGACCCCCTTGCTTTCCAGGCTCCTAATCCTAGACCTGGTCAATGCTTTATGATGAAGAGTTTCTGTGCACAGTTACAAAGTACAGTTAAAGAAAGAGAGCACGCTATATTTACTTACCACAAATCTGCTTTGGAAAGGGGATCTCTCAACCTTGAAGACTATCCTTGAGAGGCGTCCCTATCCTTGAGAGGCGATCAAGGGAAGATCCTGATGTGCAGTCCACTGCCATGACAGGAGAGCTCAAGGGGCTCTCGGGCTGTTTGCATATTTATAGGATAAGATGATTGACTTACAGTCATTCTTTCATTTCAGAGAACCATTGACTATTGTATTAGCCTTACCTCCCCTTTGGGATGCAGCCTTCAGGACTGTTATGTTGAGTCTAAGTGGGAGAAGAAATCAGAATGGTGGCGCCTACCAGGATTAGATAAATCACTGGTGGTTAGCAACTGAACAGGGCTGCATGTAAGGTACAGGTCAGGTTGAGCTGGGAAAGGAGCATATCCGTCACACTCTTCCACTGTCCATCCAACCCGTCATCCAATCGTAGATTGCTATCAGGTTGGTCAATCATGTCTTCTCCTTGCTGAGTCCATGCTGACTACTCTTGATAACCTCCTTATCCTTCACATGCCTGGAGATGCTCTCTAGGATGTGACGGAGGTGAGGCTGACCAGCCTGTAGTTTCCTGGTTCTTTTCTCTTGCCCTTTTTGAAGACTGGAGTGACATTGTTTTTTTCCAGTCCCCTGGTATCTCCTCTGCTCTCCATGACCTCTCAAAGATGACGGAGAGTGGCTGAGCAGCAACTCCCACCCCCTCAGCACTCTTGGATAGATTCCGTCTGAGTCTATAGATTTATACATATACATATCCAGTCTACATAATAAATGCTCTTTAAATACTCTCTAATTCAGTTCTCCTAGACCAGCAGAAAGTCTTCCTCTCTCCCAGTTTTCTCTCTTGTGTCTAGGCTCTGTAGATCATGACGACTAGCCTTAGCATTAAAGACAGGAGTGAAGAAGGCATTTAGTATCTGTGCCTTCCCTGTACCCTCCATCACCAAGGCACTCACTCTGTTCTGCAGTGGACCCACATTTTATCTAGATTTCTTCTTGCTGTTGATGTATTTGCAGAAGCCCGTCTTGTTGTCCCTGACATCTCCTGCTAACTTTAATTCCAGACAGGCCTTGGCCTTTCTTGTTGCATCCTTGCATTACCTGACAGTGTGCTTATATTCTTCCCATGTGCCCTGGCCCTTCTTCCACATTAGGCATGCTCTCTTTTTCTCTTTAAGTATTCCCAAGCGCTCCTTGCTCATCCACACAGGTCTCCACCCTCCTGCTCATCTTCTTTCCTGTAGGAATACACTGGCTCTGAGCTTGGAGGAAGTGGTACTTGAATATTAGCCAGCTCTCCTGGTACCCCTTTCCTTCTAGGACCATAATCCATGGGAGTGCTCCAAGGAGCTTTCTGAGGAGGTCAAAGTTGATAGCTAGTGGTCTTTTATTGTTACCCAGGATCTGCTCTACCTGAGAACATTTCATCTTCTTCACTAGGATGCTTTACGTGAAATAATTACTGGAACAAGTGCTGAAGTGAATTCAATACATGGTCTCAGAAATAGTTCCCAATTGCGTGCCCTGAGGAGTAAAAAGTTTAAAAAAGGAGCTTTTAGATCAATGATGTATTAATCCATATGCAAAACCTTTTAGAAAGTGCAGCCTGGTAGTGTGTATGTAACAAGCTGCTAGAGTCTGTGTTCTAGAACAAACCCAGACAGTTCTTTAATTTCTTTGCACATTTGAACAAAAGGATAATATGAACTTGGTCTCTACTTGATTTAGAGTATAAAGCTGATTCTTTGAAACCATAGCTTCTGAGGAGGTTTGGAAATATTTTGAACATTTTAAAATCTCTTACAATTTTCACCTAATAACTAGATTCAGATATATTGTGATGGTAATTCTTCATTTCAGTAAATGTAAGATGCCTATTTTTTCAACAAACTGTTACTTGTCAAAGCAAGTGCTTTTACAAGATTGGGATCAAGGGGCCATATTCCAATCTCATGTGCCGTAGTATTAATTCAGAATAAACCTCATGATTTCAGCGGAGTTCAATTTAGATTTCTGCTAGTATAACTGAGTCATTCTTAGCCGAAGGTTTTTATTAAAATAAATGGAATTAAATACTTTATGCAGTACATACACATTTCAAGGACAGCTAACACAAGTCTGGGAAGGAAAAGTTAATATGTGTTCCCAAATCACAAGGTGATTTTTCTGCAATGGCAGAATACATGTGTTTAGTTGCTTCTTCTTTTTTGCTTTCTTTCATCAATGCATGTCTGCATTGAAATCCTTTTGTGTCAAGGCCTGTAACTCTGTAAAGCTCCATTTTTTTCAGTGAAATACTACAGAGATATAGGCTGGCAGGCCTACGAATTTTCCTGCAGGACAGAAGATTAAAATGATCACCCAAGAACTACCTAACTCTCTTGATTATTGTCAAATAGGGCTTTAAAATTTACTTTTAATCATTTACAGGATAAGTTAGCATTTTTATAGGACTCATCAGATATCATTAACTTCATTTAGAACTAAATCTAGTCAGTGCTGCAGAAGAATTCAACACCTTTTAGTGCATGGTGAGAAGTTTATACTGGTTATTAGAAAAGTTATGGCAGGAAAGCACTCTGTTTTGAAAATGCAGTCCCATAAAAGAGGTATAAAGTGCAATGCCTCAGGAATTCAGGAGAAACCATTGGAGAAAGGCAATGTGGCTTGATGTTAATGTAAACTCTTGAATGAAACAGAGTCTGAGAGTCTGCCAGAAATTGAACAATTTATTGCCCTGTTTCTGCAATAAAATTTGTCTTTCTCTTGGTTCTTCCAAATACCATCTGAACTTATCATATATTTACAAGTGTATTCTCCTCTCTCCTGAGACAAAGAGCTACATATCTATTTTTACTATTGAGAAGCTAAAAAGCAGAGAGCCCCATACTGCTGATTTTCCAAATAACTCAGAATTTTTTAGACAACGAATTACTGTTTTAGATAATTACATAGCATAGCATTTTTCTCCCTCCGGAATTTTGACATAAATACTTAATGTTCAAAGCTGTATGATTTTTTTTAAAAAAATGCCTTGTTTTTAATATTTTGAACTACTTCACCAGAATTGTTTTGGATCAGGTGGAATACCTGTGGCAGAACCAGGAAATTAACACAGCTCCCTAAATCCAGGAATTCACTGGAGCAAAAGCAGATAGCCAATAGCAGTTGAGCGCCTCCACACTGACTTGTTATATATCTTGAAGAGTGCTTCAGCCAGTTCCTGAAATAATGCCAGGCAGGTCCCATTTACACTTGCAGAGAAGTTAAATGTTTCCTCATGCCAGATCACCCTGCCCTATTGCTGATACCCTATGACAACATCTCTAAAAGGAAAGCTCAAGGGCCTGGGGGTAAAGCATAGCTTGAAAAGACCTTGCAACTCCTGGCAGGGAGAAGCCTTCCAGGCCGACTGGCAGGGAGAAGCCAGTCCTTCATGCTTCTCTCCACCATTTGCTCTAATGCCTCCCTTTTGCCAGCTCCAAAGTCCTTAGCCTATCCTCAGCTGATTCAGCAATGAAAGTAAACAGAATGAACAAAATAAAATCAGAAATAAATCCTGAATAAATAAATAAAAAATTGGCTGTGCTTTTGCCTGAAAAAAATGAAGATCTTCTCATAGGTGGTCTGCATTTTCTGTATACTACAGCATGTATATATACCCATCTGTACTCTAAAAAAATGTGATTTTTTAAAACAGAGAATAATCTGTAATATCCATGCCATGTTTTGTAAATATGAACTCTGTGAAAATATGCTTTTCAAAAGGAGTTGACATAACATCTAGTACGGGTCAAGACTTCAGGTGCTCTGTTATTTTATTTGCAGATGGAAGATGCGCATGAGAACTGCAGTTTTCATAAGACAAATATCATTTGCCCGAGTAGTCAGGTGAAGTATTGACTAAAATTAGACAGAAAGTATGTTGTGTTCACATTTTGAACATCTTTTACTTTTACTTTTTGACAGAACCTTTTAGTCTTTTTTTTTTTTCCCATGGTACTTTAATTGTATAACTACCTAGAATTTCATGCTCCTAGTCTTTTATGTACAAACTTTAGTGAATAAAGTCATACCTATCTGAATAAATCACAAAATATGTGCTTTATAGCAAGCATCACTTCCTATATTATAGATAATTATAAATTTCAGTGTTTTAACTCTGCCGATACTTCAGTATAATGGTTTTATTCGTTATATGGCTGAACAGACTGAACTGCAGCAGTACATAGCACTGCATCTTTGGAAAATACCTTCTATTCTAATCCTAGGCCTAATCCCATTCGACTCATTTAAGGAGAGTTGAAGCTCCCCAGTTCAGAGAAAGAACTGCATTTAGCTTCCCTCCATTGCACTAAAAAGGAGCTCACTTTTTTTCTAGATTTCTAGATTCTTTAAACAGAGATCATGAAAATCTGCAAAAAAACAGATGAGAAGATATTTCCTAGAGCATGTATATTACTCTTAATTATCACATTCAGAAGCTCAAATTAATAGCCATAATTTATGGCAGAGTTATTATTTCTAACTTTTTTTTTTTCCTGAAATACTGTGCCATCCCCTTTTAGCCTCTCCTCTTTTCTTTTGGTTGTCTATTTTCTTCCTTTGCAATTAAAATGACTGGCATTACCTGTCCTAGAAGCATTTCTCCTCCGGATTTTTCCCCTCTAATGTTCCTCAGAAATCTTCTTGCTGTTCTTTTGCAATATAAAAACAGAGTGGTCAGCTGTGAGAAGGGAGCACCAATATTCAGACTTCTAAGTGGCAGCTGATGGTGTGACTAGACTGAGCAAAGAATGAGCAAAGGTATGAAACTTTTCCAATGTGAGAAATAGATTACATGGGCTTCTAGCCTGAAAAAGAGACAAATCAAAGAAAAACACCACACTGAAAACAAATCAGAGGATTTGGTTACCCACACAGTATATAGTTATGTCATATAACTCTTTTCCCCAGATAACAGTCTGTAATGTTTAAAAAAGCATTTGATTAAATTAATATTCTAAGGAAAATTGTTTTTAAGTGATCGTATGGTTTAAATTATTTTTCCAATAGCTGTTAACACCTCTAGGAAGAAAGTAAATCTCAAATGTTACTGTAAAGTAACAGGAAGCTAGAACCAGAGAGAGAAAAAAAAATAGAAGCCAAAATTATCATCAAAAATTTAAATCTTCCTTTTATTTACTCTACTACCTTTATATGCAAACTTTACTAAGTTCTGCAGGTTGTTATTGTTTTGACAGTAGGGAAAGAGAAATTTAGAATTATTGGCATCCTGCTTTGATATGCTTTCCTTACCCCTGTAAATGTTGTCCAAATATTGCCAGCCTAAATACAGCATCATAACTCAGTGCCTGTACCTTCCCTTCCCTCCCTTCCTTCCTCCCCTCCTTCCTTCCTTCCTTCGTTCCTTCCTTCCTTCCTCCCTCCCTCCCTCCCTCCC
>JAUBOD010000024.1:1155517-1175937 GCA_032353885.1 Nothura maculosa
TCCTTCCTTCCTTCCTTCCTTCCTTCCTTCCTTCCTTCCGTCCTTCCTTCCGTCCATTCCCTTCCATTCCCTTCCTTCCTTTTCCTTCCTTTTCTCACTTCCTCCCTTCCTTTTCCTTCTTTTTCCTTCCTTTTCCTTCCTTTTCTTTCCTTTTCTTCTTCCTTTTCCTTCCTTTTCCTTTCTTCCTTTCTTTCTTCCTTGGCACTTATAGGCACTTATAGGGTACTGTTCACCTTAATCTAAAGCAAACAATTAAAATGACTGCTTTTAGAATATACCTAGTCTTTTACTCTCAATTGACAGAAAGTGACCTTGACAAATGTACACTGAAAGTCTCTAAATATAAGAATGCTACCCAAAGGGAGTAATACAAATTATATTTAAAAATGAAATCTATCAGCGTTTGTGAACAATATGCAAGTCATCAAATGTACTGTGCCTTAATAAACCAGAGAGAATCACTAAAGAACCTAGTGTTTAAAGGTGAAAAGTGCTAAAATAGTTATTTTCTGGATGCAAAAAAACCCTCTGGAATATGAGAACAGGTTTGATTTGGTTTAGTTTGGTTTAGTTTGGTTTAGTTTCTTTTGGTCACCAGAGTTTAAATTGTTCGGAAATCATCCTGACCACAAATACAAGGCAAGAAATGGACAAGTAAAGGTGTTTAGTGACTAGGGATTTGTTGTTATATAAATATCCTTTTGAATTTAGTGAGTGCCATAGGACTAAGGTCTCCAGTATACTGCTTATAGATCCAACAGGCCTGTCTGTTTTGCCGACTCCCATCTAGATTATAATGTCTTCAGGGCAAAGACACCTTTGCAGTCTCTGCTTGTATAAAGGCTAGCATAATAGAACCCTTATTTTAATCTATCCCTGGCAATATTATTGGAATACTAATAGTTGTTATTTTAATGATCAGAGTTATGCAATATCATATATGTTGTGGAAACAAATGTATATTAACATTAATATTAAGAGAAAGACATTAAATGAGTTTGATATTCAGTATACCAGCAAGTTTTGAATGACAAAGACATAGTGTTGTCAAGAATATATAAAATATTATGATCATTGCCATACTTAGATAACAAGCTGGCTATAAAATAATTAATTAGTAGTACAGGAAATTGTCATGATATCAGCTATAAATACCAAACATTACTAATTATTTCAGCCATAAAATTGTCCTGCCAAGTAATTTTAATGAGACACTATTTTGAAAAAAGCTGTTTTTCTTACCATGTTTCTGCAGGCAACCTGTGACACTGCAGCCATTCTATTTTGTGATACACTTTGTATTAGCAGATACTAAATTGAACATAAACTAAAATGAAACTAATCTTGAGCTTTCAGTGCTCTTGAGCTGTTTTGTGATTGTTGTAGAAAATGCAGGCAGATTCTTTTGTTGTTGACATCAGAAGTGGAGGTCACTCAGGGCCTGCTGAGTACATTCTGAGCTCAAGCAAAAATTGATTTCCTTTTTTTAAAAAGCAGCTGGCATTACAAAGAATAGCTTTCTTTCGATTTTTCTTTTCCACTGAAGCATTCAGTGAATGCAGCAGGCATAATAGGCTGAAGTAAACAGTGTCAGGTTCTGTTATATCAAGAGCTCTTTTAAACTAAGCAGACAAGCTATCATCAGTGCCTGAAACCCTGTAAATGGCAGTAGAGACTGAAAATGAGTTTGTTTCCTGACAAGTGTTTTGACGACATTTTGAAGAATGGAAGGAGATGCTTTGCTAATTACTGTGGCTGCCACACGTTCAGTCATGATACTGCTTCATTAATGAGCAAATATAAACAACCTGTGTAAGAATGTTTATGAGCAATAGAATTAGAGATTTAGTAAAATATATGCCAGCAGTAGACTTTAATTTGAAAAAAAAAATACAGGCAAACCCTATTTGCCCATGTTAACCTTTATTCAGTGAAGGAGTCTGTATCAAACTTTCAGATGTTTTTGTAATCCAAGAGATCTCTGGGATAGGGAGAGTCCTCAAGGGAGTATGAAAAGGCTAGAGGCAAGTTCTTTTTAGCAAGCTCTCAAGTAAGGGGTAGCTATAATTCAACTGTAGTGTAAATTAAAAATGAGCTATATTTATAGTAATAGGTGGGATCAGTCCCTCTGAGCTAGTCTGACTTTAGCCTCAGTTAGGCATTGGATAATAAAATTTGCAATGCTGTAGGTATTCAGAACTGGATATATTGTGGAGAAGCAAGAAGACAAAATCCTAATAAGTTATGACAGCTGGAAAATGGTACTGAAGTTGACCACTACCCATTCTGTATTAGGTTGCAAGAGGGAATTTCAGGTTTGGCTAGATTCAGAGTTGGCTCAAAAAGTATGAGCAAGATTTTACTCATTAAACAGAAGACCTGGAAAACTGCTAAGTTCCTTTTTGAGAACTAAAACCACATAAGAAAATCATATGCATAACTTTAAGCTGTCAGGTTGCCAAGACCCAGGTCTCAGTATTGTTTAAAGTGGACACTACCTTTCCCAATGGTGGGATACAGTCTTGTGTATTACTGAACTTCGGAAACGTAAGAAGTCTTTTGGGGCTTGATATGTGTCCTCTTGTAACACTAGTATGAATGGGCATGTCAGGTCTTTCGTTTCACCAGCTGGCAGTGGGGAAAGAAGGTCCCTCTGTGTGTTTTGTGCATTTCCAAGATTCTTGCTTGTATAAACTGCCTTGAGAGTGTTTATGTTTAATTTGTATCCAAAGGCTACTGTTCTCCCTTGAGACAGAGAAAAAAAATTTGCTGAACTTCTCTGATGGCTTGCAGTTGCCAATTCCAGCCTTCCTCCTTGTTTTTCTGCACTTTATTCCCAAGTACACAAGCCAGTTGCTGAAATAGATCATGAAATGCCAAAGAAAAAAAGTTTTAAAAACATATATTCTTTTATCTGTTTTTTTAGCTTTAACTTAAAAAGAATTGAAGGCTCTTAAATACTTTTGTTTGCAGAAAGATGTATTATTATCTTTTATTTTTGGTGAATATTTTGAAATATTTCTGTCGTGGTCAAAAGGCGATCTAATGTGACTGACTGACACCTAGAAGAAGCTCATGAAAAAGAAGAAATGAAGAAATCAAGATTGAGTGGTATATCTACTGTTAACTCATCAGAGTTGAGAATGTGAATGGAAAAATATGAGAAGAAAGAGTACTGGTGGGGATGCTAAGATTCCAAGGTGAAAATATTAAAGGGATAAAGTGACTCATAAAACAGAGCTACTTTTAAAGCACCTAACTCTTCCAGTCACATCTAACTAAGCAGTAGCTATTAAAATAAGTATAGGCCATGATGGAAACTTACCAAAGTTGTATGCATCCATGGCCAAATTTGATTATTTTTCTAAAATTGCTTTCAGTCATGCAAAGCTTTGTATCATGTTATCAATGAAAAGGTTAACCAATAATAATTGTTAGTGCGTAATAACCAAATATGTAAGCTAACAAATTGCAATGAAAAAAAAGGAAATCCTGGTAGTAGTTGGTTAAGTAAATTAGTTACTAGAGTTTATGTCAGAAACTTTTGAGACAGAACCTGGCCTGTGGGTCATTCCATTGCTGGAGTTCCTGGGGAGCCTTTTGATGACCAACAAATTCCCTTTTGATATAAATGTTGGGTTATGAGACATTTCCTCTCTTCTAGGACATACTGGAGGAAAGACTGTCTTTCTCAAATTGTACATCCATCATTTCTATGAATCTTCCAGTATTTCTACCATAATCCATAGGAAATTTCATGTTAATATTTTCCCTAGAATATTTTGAGACTGTATGTCTTGATAGAGTGAATTCAGACCTGCCTGAATTAGGCTATTGAATCACTGCAATAGGAAAGATCACATATTAATAAAATAACTACACAAATTTGAAGGGCGGGATCTAAGGGGACCAAAATTATTCTTATTTAAAAAAAATGGTGTTTGGGATGGTGTAAATGTTCTTGGGGATTACTGCTTACCACTCTAAGATGTCTCTCTAAATGACAGTTCTTGCTGTTTGAGAAGTTTGTAAAGCCGTACCTGTTGTTCAGGTATGTTGCTCTGTCATCGCTTTTTGTCTTGACCTCCATTACTGAAGCCTGCTCCTCTGATGTTGCACTCCCCAAGCTTTCATAAATGAGCAAGTACTTTGTAGATCCTCGGGATTGCTATCTCTGCATGAACAGTGTGAAACTGCTTCTCTTCCACTGTACCTATTCTCACAGTAGGACTAACAACAGGAAAGGGAGGGAGCTGTGACTGCCGGACATTGTAGCCATCACTATTGTGATTTGGTATTGCAAAAGAAAGGTCTTTTTGCTCCATGTTGCTACCTTTCAGAATGTGCCTAAATATCCACGACGGAGATAATAGCTGAAGATGTATCCTACAAGTGCGGTTGTGTCAAAGTTGCACTGTCAATGAATCATGGTTACTATGACTACTAGAACAAGTAACTGCTTTTTTTTTCCTTTTTTTTTTCATTTCACATAGCTGTACTAATATAGGCTTATAGTTGCTACATATGGTGAGAAATTACATTTAGGAATTGGATTGAATGTTATGGATGGTATTCTGTGTGTCCAGTTAAACAGAATTTCAAATAGCAAAAGAGCATAATTACATTTTCTTTCATTTCAGTCAGGGCAAAGATGGACTTACTTTATTCAAGGAGGATTTATAAGGTCCTTTTGGACCTTACAATTCTACAGGACGGGCCTTCAAGTTGATTGGATGCCAGCAGTAGCTTCTGTGGATAGTTTTAGGCAGGCATATCATGGTAAAACTGTGAGGTCTGGACGCTGTGAATGTGTGTACTGAAAAGAGGGCTCTGGAATTCTGCTATGGCTATAGAGACCTGATTTCCCACATTTCTTGGTGATTTTCCAAGTGGATGTTTGAGAGCTTGTGCTTCTAAACTGAACATAATTATTGAGGAAATTAACTTCACAGCTAAAGACTGCAGGTTCATGACAATTTAGAGAATTGGAAAGGATATTTTCTGAGCAATCACTAATTTTCCTACTATCCCTTTCTTTTTGCTTATCACTTAATATCATTCATTAAAACTGATAATAGAAATCACTTTTCTTTAAATATATTTTGAGTTTCAGTTTAGTTGAGTTAAACTTTTCTTGGAACAATATATTAGTGTCGTGCTCAATTGACTTTCCTTATAACAGAAATAATTCTTTTGTACAAATTTGTTCTTAGCAGCACTAGATTAGCTTAGCACAAAAAAAAAATATATTGCTGGTTTCTTGTTAAAATAATTGTGAATGCTGACGTGTTGTCAGGCATAACCTTTCTATACTGATAAATAGCAGCTTATTAAAGTTCTTCCCTGTGGGAGAGCAACCTTGCCTTTGGAGTTAAGAAAAGGTTAGCAGACTGTAAAGAAGTAAGCTTTTAGTGTTACCAAACCATCTTTTCTTTTTTTTTTTCCTTTGTCTTCAGATTGCATTCTATAGCAAGAAAACATAGCATCTTCTAGGGAAAAGTTAGTCCTATTTAAGTTCTGTGCTATAGATACTGGTCACTTGCTACTAGAATGAATAAAAGAAAAACAAAACTAAATCTTGCTTTCCAAATTACTCTCTATTTCTCATGTCTCTGAACAGCAACTCACTACTAGAGAAATAACAGAAATCTCTTACTCAATGATTAGTCCTTCCCTCCTATAAGTCAAAGGTAGATTGTAAGAACAGCAAATGAGGCCTTTCCATAAAATAATCTTGATAACTTGAATTAATCATATGCATTGATTCTATGAGTTTCTGTTCATGATGTTTCTTTGGTATTTCTTTCCACTGAGAAACTTAAGAAAAGTTATTTGTCAAGACTGTCTCCCATGTTGGGACATCTAAGAATGAAATGAAATGGTGGAAAATATTCACCGTAGTTACAGTCCATTACCTAAATGAAATCATTAAAATTGAAATAATGCCTGCTTATTCAGGAGGTAACTGCAGTAAGTGCTTTCTGTTATGTTTACAAAAATAAATAAATAAATAAAATGATAAAGAGACATTGCATTTGCCTTCTTGTAGACCTGTTAAGGGTGGTTAATTACTTGGTAGTTTATGAAGAAAACACTTTGGCCTCCCAAAATGGTGTACTTTAAAAGCAATCATAGAAGAGGAATGGATATGAAATTGTACCACTGTTCATTTCACCACATCTTTACTCCTTTTGCTAAAAGAATCCTTTTGCTAAAAGAATTTTAATCAAGAAAAAAAAAACCCTGTCTGTTGTAGGAAATTATATAAATGTAATTTTGCAGAAATGAAAGATATGCTCAGTACATATTATGTGAGCACCCCTAGTCACCCAAACAACATTCCGGAATACACACGAATAAAATGAAAATAGCTTTTTGCATTATAAGTTCATTTTTATTGAAGCTGTAAAGAGTCACATGACTTTGTATCTAGCCCTTAGGATAGCATTAGAGTTCATTTTGACAGTCAGATTGAAAAAATATTGCAGTTTCATAGAGAAGGAAGAGTGCTAAAATTGATCTATTTCTTGACTAGTGTTGATGAAAGTAGTACATGGGTGATAGCTATTACAATTTAAATATCATATGCGAAAGGTTTTATTTCAACAATCTCTTCTGTTGTGTTATCAAAATGGAGATTGGAAGTCAGAAGAAAAGGCTATATCCATTTCTGACTCTGACTGATTGGCATCAAGATTATATGGGGGGGCTGCATTCACTGTAAAGGACAACCGTTACAGGAGTAATATTTAGAAATCTTTAAAGGTATAAGGTTTCTGCAGGTACAGGAAAACAATATTTGTGTACCAAAAGCTAGATGTGTAAAAGCTAAATTCAAAAATACTTTGAAAATACACAGTCTGAGTGCAGATTGCAACGTGCACACAACTGAATGGCAGATTCTGCTGTGATCACAAATGTGCTAAATAACAGCCAGCATGGCCAACAGTTTAATTTCTAAATTAATGTGAGTAAAAGACTTCTGAGTCTTCTATTAGCAAATTCCCATCATTTTTCTACATTGTCCTGGTATGTATTTTAAAAGTTGATAAAGAGGTGTTACAAAGTTACCCAATTTTATTTGGAGTAATGAGAGAGGAAAAAAAAAGATAGAAAAAAAGATAGAGTACTCTTTAAGGAGCATATCAGAGCTATTTCACTCTGTTTTAAAATTCAGGAAAAGTAGATGACATAGGAAAGAAAATGTATTAGAAAAAAAAGCAAGAGATGAACACTCTACCTTGTAATTTCTAAAAATTGCTTCTGAAAACGTGCACTTTTTCATCCATACTCACCTTTCAACTTTAAGAATTCATATCATGTTTACACATGCTTAAACATCGCTTAACACGTTTCAGTTCTTCAAAAGATCCAAGATACAGCTCTAGAATTCTTTTGTCCAGTACTCTCTATATATCAATAAGTAGAAAATATGAAGTATGGACAAATCTATAACTATTGTATCTTTGATATGCATCAGAGTTAACTGTTGAAGTGAATTAAGGGATCTTGTGCATATCTTCTAAATTATGAAGCCAAAAAGGGCATATCTTATGATTATGAAAATTTGATTTTCTTGAGAAGCTGTTATCATGATGGTCTTTAGAGAAAAAAGGTTATTCCTTCACATGCTTCAAAGTCAAGTCTATAGACTAAAAAGTAGCATTTGCCTCTTCTGCATTTCTTTCTCCTATATTGATTATATTGTTAATAATCGTTAACTTCAGTATGTTTGTATTTTCTCAGCATGATGTGCATTTTAATCAATTAAACATTAATTACAACAAACTGATTTGGAGGCTACTTCCCCCTGGAGTCAAAAATTATTATGTATTGTCAAAGGAAAACCTTTTCATTTTTAGAGAAAACAAACAGCCCAAATCCCTGAAACAATCTAGGCATTCTAGGCTAGGAAATAAATTCTAAGCTAATGTTCAGACACAATGTTACCTGTTTTCAAAGGTGCCACTGGAATTATTTTCCAGTTAAATATTCAATATTAACTTTATAGAACTCATATGTTAGTCATATAGAATTTAAAGGTCTGAAGACCAATATAGATAAAATTTTGTTGTTTCTAGGAATCAAATTAATTGTCTCTATTTCATTCTGTATTGGCCTTGAATGGTTAGTGGCCGGAAGATTTAGAGATGAATGACAGTAACGGGAGAGCTGAAAGTGAATAGTTCTGTAATTCAGTCTTCTGAAGTCTTAATATCCTATTGTACTATATGCTTGCTAGTAGTGGTATATTGCGTCTAAAGGAAATAAACCAGTACTCTCAATTACATTAACAAAAGCCCAGAAAGCTTTTGCAGCTGTTTGTGGAGCTACTAAACACAACCATTAGAAGAAACCAGGCACATGTTAGGCAGAAGTCTAACAAATGTTCCAGGAAAGTGACCACTGTATTTTCCTTCTCATTTAGGTAGGTAATATTACAGATTTGTAATACAGATTACAGATCCTGTGTGTTGATGATTCATTGTTTATCTTCCTGGACCACTCCTGAGGTACGTGGGCATAAATAACATCCACCATCTGATCCAAAAGCTAGTAATTTCTCTAGCACCTACCTTCATTTTTCCTTATTAGTTATAGCAAATGATTGGCTCTCCCCATTACTTTTCATGCTGGTGTGGCAGTTTTTATTAGCATAGTCCTAGTATTCCTATCCCTAATATCTTTGCTTGCCTGCTTCTAAGGACTATGGAAAACATAGAGTTTTTTGTTCATTTATTCCTTTTAAAAGTAGTGTTTTTTAGTATTACAGCCTTTTCCAATATGAGAAATTTATAAAGTTCTCAAGGAATATTTTTTATGTGTCTGTTCAGGTGATGTCAATATTGCTTTACCAAATTAGCAGGAGATTATGAAATGACATTTTAACAAACCATTAAAATGCATTTTAGATATTGTTGCTTAAATCAAGGCTTGTGCCAGGTGATCATTACCCTAAACATTATGGGTAGGCAATTGAGCAGAGTATATGAAAAGAGTCTGTCTGTCTCTGCTGTCTTTGGCTTCATCTGATACGTGTGCATAACACTGTACTTCTGTTGCTGAGATAATATCACCCAACAAAGTTTAACTATATCATACTGAATACTTAAGGCCTAGAGAATGTAAATATCTGATCTTTATGCCAAGAGAACAGGTAGATCAAAATTCAAGGTTCAATCAAACGAGAAACAGGAGATTTCTAATTAAACTTGCTCAGAGGTTCTAGTTATTAAATTTTGAAAATACGAATACTAGAATGAATCTATCTTTGAAGAGAATACCTCATTAAAAACAGCATCCTGTATTGCCACAAGGACAAACTATTAGTATCTGGAATGTATATCTTTGCAATTCTCTTTTCAAGGCAGTGTATTTTAGTGCCAAAAATCCTTTACGTAAACAGAAGGTAGGAATGCACTGGATATGGATGCTTTTGAATTTAATATATAAACCATATGTCAAAAACAGTCCAAATCAAATTTTTATCCTGATCACCCAGTGTTTTTTAACAAAGTATACAGTACTACAAGTAGGGCAATGAGATATGAGGGGTTATTTATTTATTCATTCATTCATTTGTAAAGCTGTACCACAGAAAAGAAGAATGCTGATAAAGGAGCAGGTCCTGCAATCTCATAAAATTAGCTTTTTGTACTGAATCATTCTGATATAGAAATACGAACCTCATAATAGAGTTCTTTTAGTAGCACCAAGCCAAAAAGTAGTTGGTACAAACTGGACAATGTCAATGTTCCATTCTTTCTAAGCCAGTGATAAGTTTTATGTTGGTCTTTAACCTCTGAGGGCTGGGACTAAATCTTAACTTGCACTGCAGTATTGAATTAGTTTGTCATTCATATCTCTAATTAAAAAACAGTCTATTCCTGTCACAAATTTCTCACATGCTTTACTCCTGAGGTGATTGTCAGTGTCTGCTAAAAAATAATCTGGACCTGAGCTAGTTCCAGGTAGGTATAGCAGGTATAACCCAGACTGAATTGAAGATGCAGTGAGAACTTCCTTGGTGTCCATGCCACTGTATGTCCTCTGAACAAAATGAAGTATTTCACAGTTTTGCAGTCACCTCAAACATTTACTACATTAGAACTAAAAAAAAAGTGAAGATTTAGAGCCGGGTGTCATTATTATGATCCCTCTACTTTGTTGTTGTATTTTACTGCTTTTATTGCTTACTTTCCAGCTGTCTACCACACTATTGTACAATCTTAAAAAGAAATGTCCAGGGAAATATTTTCTGGAGTGGCTATAGGATTTAACAAGGTAGACAGCTGCCAGACTGTTAAGGTTCACTAACAGATTTGTGAAATATATGGTACTCCGTTCCAGATTCTGCAAAAATATCTCTCTGAGTGCTAATTGTTCTTAAATTAATGCCTATTAGATATACTCCAAAAAATCGGATATAGTGCAACAGCTAATATTGTAAAAGAATGTTTCCAGAAATTCAAAAGTTTCCATAAATTTACTGAAGTTTTTGCCGGCTATCAGAGAGACAATAATCAACAAATGTTGATCTTATTCTTTTGAAATAAAAAAAATACAAGTTATGTCAAATTCTCAGTTAACTGTGACATGCACAGAAGAGATGAAAGACAGCAACTGGGGCAATTCTCTCGACTTTGGACTGACCTCTAATTTATGCCACTGATAGCTTGTATTCTAGAACAGAAATATGCTTTTGAGCACTTTGTTCAGCAAGAAAGATCTGAATTGTAGATTATATCAGTTTTTACTGCATGAAAATGATTAGTAAGTACATGCACTACTTTCATGTTCCATTTTTAGGAAAAATTGATTTCTTCAAATTTACTTTGAATTCCAGTGGTAATGGAATGGTAACTTCATTACCATTTCAGTGGTTGATTTTATAGATAATGGGTAATGTGCTTATATTTTGTAAAATGTCTAGAAACAGGATCTGAATGAAAAGTAGGTATTAGAAAGTAGGATTTATATACACTAAAGCAACGAATACTAAAGATATTCACATTCAGTTATGCTTTATGTATTTTATAGAGAAGAATTTATATCAATATCTAATCTCTGTGCATAGTCTTCTATGCTCAGAACTTAAAGAAACATTATTTACTACTCACTGAGAAAGGGAAGTAAAGGCATTTAATCAAAAAAGTATTGACTTTTTAAAGAGAAACTTAGGATATTTACTTTTGGAAAGACAACAGTGATATACTGTATGTTTTCAGCAAGAGATCCTAATATCTTTCAGATGTTATGCCGGGCTAGCTAAAGTACGTGCCTGCTTAGGGAGCTAACTAATATTTTATAGAAAAAACATACATGAAAGGAAACATACAACACAAGGAAAGAGAGATCTCATTTAAGAATTATACAAATCAAAGATCTAAACTTTCATAAAATGTTGGAACATTTATAACACTCTGAAGTTACTCCTCTGAGCTATGTTGTTGTTCTATATAATATCACATTCATCATTAGACTCCTGTGGGTTTTTTTGTTTGCTTGTTTGTTTTGTTTTGTTTGTTTTTTTTTTCTCTCTTTCAGTTTTCCCATCTTGGTGAGAAAACAGATCCGAAAATTCTGTCTTGTCAATATCCAACAGCTTTCTGAAAAATGCAGTTGTAATTCATGACAATGTGTGTGGACAAGCTGTCACTAATGCGACCAAAACACTGACATGCCTGCTTTGTTTTTTTGACTGATTAATTTTGCTGTTTGCAGGGCAAAAAATCTAGTAACTTGGTTTAATCTGAAAATCAGCCCTGCACATAATTCAGGGAATTTAGCTGTCAAATGAATGGAAAATTAGCTAGAATATCAGAAGTGAGCACAAGCATGTAATGTGCATTAATTGAACCAAATGACATGGAAGACTTATGCATTATTGCCTTGTTTTTAAGGTATTATTTTCCCATGGGTTCTTAGTTTCTTAACAGCTAAGGCACTAAGCATTAGTAAGTAAAGGGCTGAAATTTAGTATTGCAGAGGTAGCAGGCCCTTCCTTTATGTCCTTACATTTTCCTCTGCCCTTGAAATTTATACATGTTTTGTGTGACATTAAGTACAGTCTGTAGAAGTGTATTTCAATGAGGGATAAAATTGACTTTCTCTTGTCTTGGGACTTCTAATTTTTGTTTTCTATTTCATGGTAAATCCTGATTGAACCATGCTTTGGGAAGCTCAGCTGGTGGTGCTGATTCTTGCTGTCTGGTTGTCTCACAAAATACCACTTTTCTGACAACTGAAATCAGTTGAAGATTCTGAAATGCAGAAGATCTGTATTTGGGACAACATTTCTGGTGATGTACACATTATAAAAGGGATAGCATAAGCTTGTGTGACAAACAGGAGGAAGACCCAAGGAAGTTGGGTGTCTTTGTTATTCCATACACAGAAAATGTATATAGGATACAGAATCAAAGAATCATAGAATGTTTAAGGCTGGAAGGGACCTCAGAGGTCATCTAGTCCAACTCCCTTGCACACACAGGGTCACGTAGAGCACATGGCACAGGGCTGCATCCAAGCGGGTTTTAAAGATCTCCAAAGAAGGAGACTCCACAACCTCTCTGGGCAGCCTGTTCCAGGGTTCTGTCACCATCACTGTCAAGAAATATTTCCTTAAGTTCCTGTGGAACTTGTGATGCTTCAGTTTGTGGATGTTTCCTCTAGTCTTATCGCTGGCCATCACTGAAAAGAGGGGGACCCCTTCCTCCTCACTGCCTCCCTTGAGGTATTTATATACGCTGATCAGGTCCCTCCTCAGCCTTCTCTTCTCCAGGCTGAACAGGCCCAGCTCCCTCAACCTTTCCTCATAGGGCAGATGTTCCAGGCCCTTGATCATCCTTTTGGCCATGCGCTGGACTCTCTGCAACAGCTCCACATCCCTCTTATACCGGGGAGCCCACAACTGGGTACAGTCTCCAGATGTGGCCTCACCAGGACAGTATAGGGGGACGATCACCTCTCTCAACCTGCTGGAGACACTCTTCTTAATGCACCTCTTGGCCTTCTTGGCCACCAGGGCATACTACTGCCTCATGGTCAACTTGTCATCCACCACAATGCCCAGGTCCCTCTCTGCGGGGCTGCTCTGCAGAAAGTCAGTTCCCAGCCTGTACTAGTGTATGGGGTTATTCCTCCACATGTGCAGGACCCTGCACTTTCCCTTGTGGAACTTCATGAGATTTCTCTCTGCCCAGTCATCCAGTCTGTCCAGGTCCCTCTGGACGGCAGCACAGCCCTTAGGGCCATCAGCTACTCCTCCTAGTTGGTATCGTCAGCAAACTTGCAGAAGGAGCACTCCATCCCTTCATCAAGGTCGTTCATGAATAAATTGAACAGGATTGAACTGAGGACTGACCCCTTGGGGGTACCACCAACTACAGGCCTCCAACTAGGGTCCGCACCATTGACTACCACTCTCTATGCCCTGCCATCGAGCCAAGGTCTATAGGTCTACCTATATGACCTCTACCCAGGTTCATATAGGTCTACCTTAAATGACAAACTATAATTTCTCTTCTCTGAGAAGAGTAGTGTTACTTCTTTTCTACTTACTGGAAAAAAAGGAACAGTTTTGCTAATAAAATACAGTTCAGCAGTGTAAGTTAGAATGGATTTCACATTACTAACTAATTAGTTTTCTTTTAATTTTAAAAATCCACGGGTTTTTCCTACCTTTTTGTCATCAATAATCACAAATTGGTGTACCTTTTGCACTTTGCCCAGACTCACTATTTTTATTATTCCTTCTTCCCTCTGATTACAGTACAGCTGACAAAATATCATACCTATGCTTTAGTCACGCTATCACCTCTTTGCTTAACACATTCTCTTAAGTCTCACTGGGTGCTTTCTTGAAGTCTAGAACCTGATGTTCCTCCCATGGGGCCTTGACTACACTACTGTAGTTATCTAGATATTCCAGTCTCAATGGGAAACTGGCTAAAATTTCCTTTTCTTATGAAGGTTGCCCTCATGTTTCCTTCAAAAGATTTTTCTAAAGGACTTCTTAGAGGAACATACTCAGGTTCAATTACTAGCACATGCCTTGCACCTTATCGTCTCCTGCTACAATATTTGGTTCGATCGCTGTATTTCTCACTCTTTTGCAATTGTAGCTTATGATTGTCCATTTATAAAACAACCTGTGGTTTAACAGTTTCCTAATGAAGTGTGACAAGTCCTCATTACACCTACTTTCAAATAACTGAATGCAGTGTCCTTTTTTTAGTGGGGGATCTTTTTTTATCACAGCTTTCCCTTCAGTGAGAAGGTTACGCAAGCAGGAATTCTCTTATATCATTTGTAGCCCTTTATTTTCAGTTCTCTAGAGAAGAGGATTAACAGAGAAGCCCTAGAGAGCTTTGAGTTTTGAATGTTGAACTCCGCCTACAGAAGTCAGTTCCTTTTTCTCTGTTTCAGTCATAAGTTTTGACAGTTTTGAAATGCATTTTCATTCCCACATACTCTGAACAATAGCTTCTCTCTAAACTATTCTCATATTTGGAGGGTCTGATGCCTTTCTGAGGTTGTTTGGCAGACACATGAAAGACCGTTAATCATCCCCCAAGTCCTACTTCTCCATCTGGATCAGAAGATCCTATTTTCTAGGCAGATTAATGTGCTATCCCATAACCTACTTTGAGATTTCAGCCCTTGTTGTGCTGGAAGAATGCAATGTAGCGGATGGAGAGAAGTCAGTATTTTTCAAGCTGCCACTAAGCCATTATTTTTCAAAACACTGCAGGACTCTGTGTCTGTCTTCCCATGCATTTGATTCTTGGCAATAGATCTCTCAATTTGCTGTTCATATTGTATAGGTAAAGTAGACAGATCTTTGATAACTTACATTTTTAGGTATTGAATCTAAGATATTTTGGAATAGGTATCTTTAAAAAGCAGATAATCATTTTGGTAATGTTCTGTGAAACAATTGATATATTTTGAAAAAAAGAAAGGATGTACTAATATATATTCATTTTTACATATGTGCAATATTGGGGTAGTAGTGAATGCATATATAACAATGAATACACATATAAATACAGGTGCATGTACTCATTTACAGGCAGATTCATTTTTTTCTGTGAAAAAAGAAAAAGGAAAAAATATTAAAATGTAATCAGTATCTGTTAAATCTCTCCCCATCGTTCATTCCATCATTCATTTTAGAAATCTATTTCCTCAGTTTTCAAATACTATTGTGACATCTGTGCAAAGATAGTCATATGCAAAGTAGTAAACAATTGTCTATTAAACTGTTCCACATATTTTACATATTTACATAAAGAATGAGACAAGGAGCAGTAAAGCACATAAATGGTATCTTCACTTAAGCAGCTAAATGTGAAATGAATTCTATTGTTGCCATCGCTGTTCTTGCCATTGCAATGATATAGTAGCAAGTAACATAAAACAGATTTTTACCGGCAGCCTTTTCAAGTTAAGTACCCAGCTTAGGACAACACTGATGAGAGATTTGCAAATCTCAGACCTCTGCTGTCTCTGACATCAGAGAAATGAATGTTTGCATTTATCAAGTGAGGTTAAATATTTGGAAAAAGGAGTCTGTAGAGGTTCCAAACTGGTACCACAGAAAGAATTGACAAACATCCGACTTCAGCCTTAATGTTACTATAATACTGAGAGCCATCTACAAAATGCGGCAGACTTAGGGCTGTTCAAGATAGCTATAGCCACCTTTTACAGAAATTCCTGAGAAAATCTGCAATTCTGCATGGACAAGAAACTTTAAACGAGGTAAAGAGAATAGGACTATAAGTTGAAAAGAAGGAAACCTGGAGAATGGCCTGGTTTATTTTTTCAGAAAGCATCGCTCATTTCTGTTCATGATGAAGATGGATGACCTGTGGAAAATAGCATCTCATTTAATACTATACCCAATACATTCTGTTAAAACTTTAGTTTTCTTTCCTCTCAGAATAGGAATTCAAATGATGATGGAATAAAAGACCAATGACTGTACCAGTGACTGTACTCATTGTATTATTTTGAAATTGTATTATTCCACTTATACTTTGTATGTTTTTCTAACAAGCATCTGTATAAGAGTTTAGATCACTTCAGAAACTAACCCTTTTGTTTTTAATTGTAACTCTTACTTTCATTCAGATGAATCAATCAGGACTTGCCATAATTGTAGACTTCACTGTGGACCTGTGCATAGATTCTTAAACAAGAAATACATGGGAAGAAAAAAAAAATGCTTTTCCTTACATTGTGGCTATAAAATTTAGGAAATAATATAGCAGACATAAATATAAAACTTCTTAAAAACTTTCAGTTACCTAAAATAAAAAGCAGTGCCTGGCAAAAATAGCTCCTGTACCATCTGCACCACCATCTTTACCTGTCTAACGTACCTTGTGACATCTGTGATTGAGTACAACTCAGTTTTATAACACTTTCTCTGACCAAAGACATAAGAAGAATATGAATTATTTCCTTTGCCATCTGCCTTGATATATGTTCTTATGTTCTTACATTCACAAAGGATGGAAACTGTTGTTTAAGTTGATCTCCATTAGGCTTTTGGAGCATTCGCTTAAAGCATCTATAATTAAAATTCTTATAATTTTTTATGTAGTTGTAAAACCTTGACTTTGGGTCTAACCTATAAGGTTAAGAATCCACAGAACCTATCTATTACATGCTGCTCCTTGATTACCAGAGATACAGCTTTCAGAGCTGAAATCTGGGACTAATAAATTTCATTACAAATTTTTAACTGTACACTTATCTCTGCTATGAAGCTGCCACTAAGTGCTACAGAGCATTCTTTTCAGTTATCACATGCAGTAGTGTCAGTCATTATTTTGTAACAGCAAATAAAAAATACCTAGATTATATCTATGACAGTATTCCTCCTCTATTGGAAGTATGACAGAGCACTGAAAGGAAAACAATAAAGGTTTAGCATATAGTGGGTTTCAAACTCATTGCTGGTAAGAGTAAATTCACCTTTTTCCCCCCCTCTTATTTTAGTGCTATATCCTATCTTCTGGAATTGCCTGTGGTTAGTACTGTTAGCCCTACAACATTGTTATTTAGTAACAGTTATAGCTGTAGTAATATTTTTCTTATTTCTTTCAACAGTATAACTCTAAAGATTGAATATCAATCAAAAAAATAGACTGAATAAGAGATTTCAGGCTCCTGGAGAATAAGAAACCATCACATTCTAATTCTTTTGAAGTAGATAAAGGGTATTTTTATCTCCTCTGCTGTATTTTAAAGGAAAATTGCTTTGCACATGATTGTTACTTGTAGATTTGTACTTGAAGGTTCTTTTTACATCTCTTTAATATGCTCAAGATTATTCCAGGCATTTTTGTTATTCCAAACTAGATAATTATATTATTTTATCTATTGATCTTAAGTACATGTTTTGGAAGGTATCCTCTAGGATGATTCAAAATAATCCTTTATTTTATGTTAGTCTGTTGTCTGGTCTATGTAATACAGCTATTTTTCTTCCGCAGCTGATATAAAGTAAATGGAGGGAATTCTAATTTTACATTGCTGCTGTATAAATGTGTCATTTCATACAACTAGCTGTTTTTCTTTGTTGTAACTTCTATCTCTCTGTTTTAGCCTGCGGCTCTCCTTTTTATTTGATCAGTATAGTTTATATCATATTCCAGGCATCACTTCTTCCCAGGAGAAAAACAAGATTTCAAATTGCTGTTCGTGATTCCTAAGGCAAACTGAAAGGGCACTGAGTGAATTAATGTTTCCTTTACTGTTTTCAGGGCTTATTAGTTTTTATTTCCATTAGCTCATGGAATACATTCTTTTTTTTCTATCTTTTATAACATTCTTTTTCCAATGATTGACAACTATTTTTTTCACTTGTTTATGGTTCCCTAGAATACAATTTCTATTAAGTAGAAAATTAATCAGCCTGATTATTTCATGACAAACAGAAAGAGTCAAAAATACACAAAGCCTAGAATACCTTATTTTTTTTATCTATGCCTTTGGAAGAGAAGATACTTAGCCTAGTATATAGGGTAAACACCTGTCTCCTAGAACAGTTCTTCCATAACTGAAGCCATTACTGTGGAATTCTTAAAATGATTAAATCTATAACATGATTTATTTTGCCAGTTAAAATGTCCTTCTAGAACAAACTGAAGACACTAGAGTTAACATCTTTAATGAACATCTTATTCTGATGATGATTCAATTTCCATGGAGAACTTTCCCCTGTGTCATAGTAAAATGTTAGAAGTTCAAGGTCAGATATTGCCATTATTTTTGAGAGAATTAATTTTCTCCCTCAAAATGCTTGTATTTTCTTTTTTATAAACCTAATCTTATTTTGAAACCATTATCAAACCTGCCATACACTTCTAAACCTAAAAATGTCACTACCCTTCCAGATTTTTGTACAACTGCATAGAATTATATTCCTTATTCCTCAAATAAATAACTTTAGAAGTTGGAACTGACAGAGATAGTATAATTGAACTTAAGAGAGAAGTCAGATACTGAATGTATAAGAATTTCAATTTACAGAAGACTTTCTGGAAAGAAAAGATTATTAGGTACTTACTTTCATATCTAGAAAAGGACCCATTAACTCTCCCTCTCAGTTTTCTGGACAGGATTCTGCTATATATATCGTGCAGTCTTGAGGATTAAGACACTATAGCTTAGGAAAGTATTACAACTTCAACCAAACCAAATATTCAGATCATCTCAATGCAAATGTTTTTCATATAGGATAGGATATACTCTGCTGTCCTCTATATCATACAATAAGTGAATGATTCCACACATTGCTAGGACAGAAGCTCTGAACATTTGCCTTTAACCAATGATATTGATACTCTTATTCACATTACACCCACATAGAGTTATTGATGTCCCTTTTGCCATTGCTGTCTAGGCAGCTCTCTCTCAAACACATAGTCAGTTGATGCTAGCAGTAAATTATTTTTCCAAGTGATTTCAAGCTTTAAATAGATATCGGTGGAAAAAAAAAGAAAATAGGGGTAAAAAAGAATTCAAATCTTTAGTGAGGAAATAAATAGAGTACTTGCATAATTTCATGTTGCAGTGCCATGTATTGCCATTTTCTTCTTGGCCAGTGACAATGTTGTTTGAGGCTAGTTCAGGAAAATCTAATTTTCTGAAAATAATGTATTAAGTATGTATCACAGAGTCTCTTTTTAACATTGGTTTAACATCTTCAATAATCCTTGTTCATAACCATTTTACAATGCCTAATATGAAGATTGTTAAAGTCATAGGTCAAATTTAAAGGACTTTTGCCACTTTGTTCTGTGAAAAAAATGCTGCTTGTTTAGCTCCCTGACTACTTTGACTACTTCATCACTATGGAGGTGGAGACACTTCTTGCATTTATTCAAATCTAAGGTAGAATGAATCTGTACTTTGAAGTCTTTTTTTTTCTTATTTGTTTAATTTTATTTAAATATTTACTCAGTACAGTGATGTTTTAACCTTTCATTGTTTAAATGAATGTATTTGCAATAAATGGTGATGGCAGAACTAGCTTCCTGGGTCTTTGATTTTCTATGGAAAGAATATGCAATTGCAAGGGCTTAATTATCAGTCTTAGGGAATTACTATGAAGTACTGAATCTTTTGTTTGGCCATTGACATACCTTTGAAGGAAAAGTAGGAGCTTGAAAACGCGTGCTATTGTAATACTCTAGGAAGGGTCAGGGTTCCAGATAAGCTTCTTTCATCATATTCACACAAATTAATTGTGTCTGGCATAGTCAATTTTGTTTATTTTTTTAAAAAATTCATTTTGTATCAAGGCTCTGTTCAAAGGTTGGTATGTCTCCTGCTGTCAAAGACACAATGGTGTTCATTCTCTTCAACCTATTAAAATCCATCAGCATCTTGGCAATTGCTTTTAGGAAAGCAGCCTATGCCTCCTGATGTTAGGCATGATATTTAAGCAGAGATCAGCAGTATATTATATATCTACCAATTTAACTTTTTAACCATCTGTAGTTTACTGGATGCTTTCAATGCTACCCAACACAACACCCTGTGAAATATTACGGAAAGTAGCTGTGATGAGAACAGATAAAAGTAGCTCTGCTTTTATTATAAGGGGAAAAAAATCAGTCAGTAGACATGTTTAAGCATTCTCCATCACAGAGATAACTGAGAAAATCATCTCTTCCCTCTAAGTCTACCTAAGAAGGGACAAGTAAGGCTTTGTCAGTGGGTTGCTGGTGGGACAACCCCTCAGGCATAATACCTGGGTGGTTTGAGGTTTTTTGTTAACCTTTTTACTAGTCAGTGACTTTTTTACCCATCAGTATGGAAAACTGAGAAAGTGAGGAGAACCTCAAAAAAGAGGAAGGAAGGAAGGAAGGAAGGAAGGAAGGAGGGAAGGAGGGATG
>JAUBOD010000024.1:1176149-1198999 GCA_032353885.1 Nothura maculosa
GAAAGAAAGAAAGAAAGAAAGAAAGAAAGAAAGAAAGAAAGAAAGAAAGAAAGAAAGAAGAAAGAAAGAAAGAAAGGGTAATAGTGAAAAATCACATGGCCTTTGTAGTGCAATTTTGTCTTTACAACCTCCTTTACAACCTCCCCCTGTTTGAAGACCCAGTAATGTTCTCAGTTTTTTAAACCTGTTTCCTGCTTTCCTTTTGTCTTTAAACAGTATTTCCATCATAAGGTTGGAAATATTACAGAAACCACAGCTTCCAATGAGATCAGATATTTTGTTCAAAGAACCACAAAGTAGATGTTAGCAGAGAGCCCCAAACACACTTTCTGTGAAATTCATTGGCAAAAATATTTGCCTCATTAAAGTGCTCGTGGAAATTGGCTAACACTGTAACAAATGAGTTCAGAAACATTGGTGTATCTATGCTGCACATTTAGAGGCAAACATCTGTCTATATTATTCTTTCATCATCAAATTTATCTTTTACAAATAATTTCTAGACCTTAGGAGGCTATGAATTACATAGTTGTTTTCTTTCCTTTGTCATATTGTAATAGCCAAGGAGAAAAAACAAGTCGGAGTAATAGCAGCCAGCCCTTCTTGGCCTCCTTATCCTAATTCTATCTGATGGCAATTGACAACACTGCAAAATGGTGACTTTTTTTCCAATGATATTACAGTATGTAAAACTCTGCCTTAGAATGGACAGCAAAGCTAAGAAAAAATGCTGGTGCAGCCAAAATTCTGCTGCATTGTGCTGTTGTGTCAATAAGGGACCTATTGTTTTGTACCCTATTTGGCTGAATGAAATACCTTATAATAATAAAAGAGGCATTTTTTTCATAAACATATTTCAAATGATATTTACAAGAACAGTATTGATTTTTCCTTCCTGTATGTTGTTATAGATTGTATATTATATCATAATGTTCCTTAGTCCTATAGTGCTTTTCCTGAAAAAGCACTGTGCAAACTATGGAGCCTTTCCCATTTCATATCTCAGGGGCAGTTCTTGGTTGATTTACTCTGGGAGGAGATTCCACACCAAACCAATAGCCCTATGAATGCAGTGTGAGGCCCAGATACGATGTCTCTTTCTATTTATCCAGGCTCTCCAAAGCTGATGCATCCCTGAATGTCCCTGCACTGAGGGCAGAGCTGCATGTAACTTCCTGCTATTTGACCTCCGTAAGAAATAAAAACAATTAAAACCAAACTGGGCAAATTATCTGCCCTAGCAAAATCACCTAGAAAAGTAATATAGAATTGAGTGGCTGTATCAGCAGGAGCCAAGTAGTCTTTACTTTTTAAATATTTTAACACTTGTTTCACTGTGTGGCCTGGGACACATCACTCACACACTCATTTTTTTCATCTGTGGTATGGGGAATCTAATGCTTATTTACCTGCCTAATGGGTATCCTGTGAGGATTAAGGAATCGATGTTCAGTAACACATTTAACTAATGTAACCAAATGAAACTAATTAAATGTTTAAGCAATACTATCCAAAACAGAATGTAATTCACTCTGGAAGAAGAGTGGAACCCTGAAATTTGGAGCAAAGAACTTCATTCTTTTTTTGGTTCATGACAATCTGTGATCATAACATCTGCCTTTGAACTGGACAACTGGATTTCAAGGCAATTCTGTGGCACTTTAAGCTCCCTATATCCGGAGTTTACATGAGCCTTTCACAAGCAGCTTGTAAGTCAAAGAATCTCTAGCCTTTCCGGCTTGCTTTGTGCTAGAGAATCAGCTTACCAGACCCTTGACCATATCAACTGCTCCAATCTCTTTGATACAGAGGAACATTTCTCTGTCTACAGAAAAGAGCTGGTTGATTAGATAGCCTCTTCTCACTAGAAAGACAGAGTACTCTAACTTGAGGCAGGGCTTCCCCTTGAGAATGAAACAAATCTGGTCAAGATGTTTTACAGCTGTATAAGTTGCTCTACTCCTTTATGTCAGGAAATACAATTATTGATTGTATTCCTCTACATTTAGTACTTTTACTCTTCCAAAAAGTGTACTCCTCAAAAGAGAAAAAGTGTACCCCTCAAAAGTGTTTTAAGAGTCCCAATGGAGAGATAAGCATTACTGAAGCAGAAGTCATGTGCCAGAAATGGAAGATTATTCCCCAAACCTTCTTTAATTCCAAGGATTCAGATTCTAAAACTTGCAGAATTTGAGAACCTATTTTCAGGTTAAGGTCACAATAGTTAACCTGACATAACAGCTTTTTCTGTCTGAAAATAGGAATCCTAAAATATTGATACAATGGTGTTATCTAAAGTGGAATTATTTTGACATGACCTAACTTTCAAGTGAATGCTTTTTTCTTGCCAGATAGTGATACTTTAGAATTGCCTAACTGGGTCATCAAACACACGTCCTCTGTGTGAAAGAGATCTGTAACAGATGCTTTGGAAAAATGAATAGGGTATTTTAGAATTGTTTTGTCCTCTCTCATCTCCTTCCAAGCTTCCTCCCTATGGCAACTTAGTGACTTTCTGTGTTAGAAGTTGCATCTGGACGGTCACATTTAAGAGCCACCAATAGATCTAAGTCTCTATTTAAAAAAAAAACATATTTATGCATTCAATATTCTGTGGGAATACATCTATATTTTTCATTTGTGTGTGCTCCATGAAAGAATATTTCCATTTATTTGTTTTAAAACTGCAGTTTTAGTAATATATTTTTCTTTTGAGAAATCATGTATAATCTCAGCACCATTCATTATTTTATGCCTTTCATGTCATGCTACACTATCAGTAGAGTTCCATTTTGAGTATAACTTGTTGCAAACCTCTGATTACACATGTGGTTCTTATTGGTGGTGTCGCTGTCCTTTTTGAGATGGAGTCTGTGCCATGTTCAAGCAATGAGATTTGGACAATAATCAAAACAGTGAATTTTATTTTATTTTCTGATTATTTACAGATAAATCCAGATATTCTGCTTGTATATCAGATTGAGACTTATCATTAAATGGATGTACAGTCAAGTGATTCTAAATCAAGTACTTGTTTTCAAAGAAAGTATGGCCAAGACATACAGTTTCCTAGGATTTATGACCTATAAATAGAGTTCTAAAAATAGTTCTAAATAGAGAACTCTGTTTACATTTTTGTTATTCCCAAACTATCTTAAAGCAAAGCATACTCATACAGTTATCTTGATTGCAAATTACAAAAATTAAAAGAATGTCAAATGTCATTCCAGTGCGTATTTTATTGCTATGGTAACGCAAATGTAACTGAATAGGTTAAGCTACAAATTACATACTCAGCTATTTAAAGGCCTCAATGAAATAAAGTCACTTAATCAAGCTTATCATTACTTTTGCAATGTAATCCAGACAACCCTATTAAAATCAAAATCAAAACACTGCATGTTTCTCTGTTCTCTTTCTTCAAACAGCATTCTATATGCGCTAGTATGTCAACCGTAGACAAATAATGAACATTACTCATGGTTACCAGCCATGTTTTACAACCATATTAAATAGAAGTTAGTTTTCTTTTGCAGATACTCCACATTGAGAGTTTTTTAGCCATCATTTATAATATATAAAGCTTAATGTTTTCAACTATGTCCTTTCATTTGCTAGATGCTCTCCAATTGCATATATCTTAAGCAGCAACAAAAACAGATGTGCTGAAAAGTACACTCCTGGGTTTTCTACTTCTAACTCAAAATTATATGCATGAAATGCAATTTTAAGTTGTGGCTGATGCCAAGCAAAACTGCTTTATAATCCAAAGCAAACAGAACAAGAGTAAAAAACAAAAAGTATTAGCTGCATTAAGTTGCTGTGCCAGGATAGTAGAAAAGTCTTTATCTGGCAAAATCGGGCAAAAAACCTCATTCTGTGCTTTATTCTTCCAGTAAAGCAGTAGAAATTTATAATGATTAATATCATTAAGTCCAGTAATAACTTATCGAAGTATAGAACTTTCCCTTATGAAATACCCTAAAGTGTTCTACAAACTGTAATAGCTCACTCTCTCCACAGATACACTTGTCCTTGGTTGTCTTGTGGTCATTAATCAAATCTAGAACTTTACCATACCAGAAATTAAAATCTTTTTCAGCATGCACACTAAGCTTCCTTCAAATGAAAATACAACTAACTTTTACAGAGGCCTGGACAAGACATGCTACAATGTTGAGGTACAGGTTGGTTAAAATCTAATGAGGATGCATCCTCTTGAATTTAAATCTGAGTATGTTAATGTGAACAGTTTTATAGGTCTAACACTTACTTTGCCTTTTATTTGCATGAACATTATAATAGCTTGTTAAGGTAATAATTTTTAAATAGTAATGTTTTTTTTTCTTTCCAAAGTATGTAATCGGAGCATGAGTGACTGGTTTGGACCATTAGAGACTCCCTTTTTATTCTCTTTATCTTCTGCAATGAGCACCTCCCAAAGATTCAGATGCGAGTACAGAAGATCATTTAAGAGTCTATTTTAAGCATATGAATAATCCTATTGACTTCAAAGAGAATTGCTTAAATGTAAGCATATTTTTAAGTTAAGGCTGAGGAGGGCCTATAGTAAATCATTAATAAAAGCTGTAATACAAAGAAACGTGCCACCTACTGTTTCATCTACAGCACCTGAGTTTCTTTTGGAAATCTTCCATCTCATTAAAAGCAGGCCCAAACTTGGTTAGCTTGTAAAAAGTTGAATAGCTTGCAGTCTGAGTTGGTTCAGTTGTGCATGAGTGGTCAAAATAAGCTTTGTGTCAGGAAAATAGACTCCATTTTTCAAAATGAGCTAATTTCTTCCAATGCCTTTTCATTCACATAAATTATTAGAAGGATATTTCAATTTACTCACCTTATGAGATATCTACAGTCTTGTCACTATTTCTGTCATACCAATATAGGCTTCAGTCCTCTCTCAGTAATTTCAAAGGAAAAGATCAAATCTATTGAAAATAATAAAAAGAAGGTTTCCAACATAGTTCTGCTAAAATTCTTAACCAAAAATAAATAGTTTTACTATATTTATACAGGAACAGTAATGATTTTTTACCATTCATGAGTATTTGAAATTTGACTCCACTGAATCAAATGGATAAACCTCAAATAGCTTGAACTGCCCAAAGAGCTCAAACCGCATTCACTTGTCCGGCCTTAGTAGTGGTGAGTCATCACTTGTTTTAGTGCAGCTCACCTGAATTTGTAGTGTGTTGCAGTGAATACTGTAAAAAAGATTATCTTACTTTAATATGTCTTTAGACTATAATACAATAGGGTACATGTGTATAACAAGATACAAGGAAGTTCTTGAGATAATCCAGAAATAGTATAGGAACGTTTAAAAAAAAAACAAAAAACAAAAAAACAAACAAAAAAAACTTTACTGTAGCTCAAGTATTGTGTTACATACCAAAGAGGTTTCATGCACGTGTGCATATCTATGGTTAAAACTTCATTTAAGCACTGATGGAATTTTCTACTGTATTTGCTCTGGGGCACACTTTAAAATGTTCATAACTCTATTATTTTACAATCAACTCTTATACAACCTGGCAAAATATATACTATTCACTGGAGACTAGTTACATGCTGAGTTTCATATATCAAAGTTTTGTCATTTCTGAGTTATGCTAAACAGAAAAAAAATCCAGTCGCAACAACTTTCTCTTTATTAAAAAGTGCAGTGTTTTCAAGTCAGGCAAAAATCAGAAACAGATGAATGTATTTTTCTCCAGCTTCAAGAGGAAAAATCACCTTTGAACAGAGACCAGCCATATATCATTGCAAGGCAAAAGGATGCGAACTTTGGAACAATGAAGATCTTTAACAGACACTTTCAATAGCACATGTTTTCAGTCTTAAATACATCTTCATCTCTTCTCCCAAATCTCTTTTCTTCCTCAGTTCCTTTCTGGTCTTTCTCTCTGCTTTTCACTCCCTAGCTTAAAGTAGTTATTGATATGATTTTGATCCTTTTCTAGGTAATCTTTATTTTCCTCCTTCTTCCATGGCACACTTTTTATTATTTCTGTGACTATATGTTGATAACAGGGAAGCAATGAACTGATGTTGCTTCAAAGATGCTGATAGCAACAGCAGCTTACAATATTTCAGGTAAATATCTGGATTTCAGAGACCCTGGAGCACTAGAGCTGTCAATACCACACTATGGGCCACAAATAAAACTCTTTGAATGTGTACATTTAGCCATCTCTTCAATCATGTGTGTTGCAGGTGAGAAAGCTAATACCAAAGCTACAAACAGGGAAGAAGAGAACTCAGCACAGGGCAATGCAGCAAATTCTAGCTGCAGTTAGTACATCCTAGAAAAGCTGTGATTCGTAGGCACGATTACATTACTGCCATGAATTACACATTTTCAGAAATGCTTATCTGTAATTAATTTGCAAATTACATACCATTAATTTATCATGCAACTTTCTTTTCCCCTCCCCTTCTCTTGTAACCCCCTCCAGTGAATTAGCCAGACGAATCCTTCATAATGAACTAAGACATGAATGATCCTAATAGCCATAGGCCATCCTCATTTTCCTGTTTTGTCAGACATAATAACGTATTTCAGAAGAGGTATTTACAATGTGCTGGCTATATTTGTGAAAGGAAATGGTGCTTGAGCTTCACAATTGCAACTTATGGGTAACTTTTTCCCTACTGGCTTAGGAACACTAAAAGACCCAGATTGGTAGCCTCAAGTCCACCAAGTTTCTCCTAATGTAATCAGCCAACTCTTTTTAAAAAGCTTAAACATTAACAAATGTTTCTATTATGCCATGCAATTAAAAGCAGGTAACTGTCATTAGGAGTTTTAAATCTGACTCTCGTGTTGTAATACATCAGAGTTCAGCTCTGTTTCCTTGTGTATGATTCTGACTTCTTAATTACTAAATAAATCCTGTGTAACCTTACTACACCATATTTCTAAGGTACATAAACTTTCAGCATGCAAAAATACTGCTACAAATACATTTCCCTCTCCAGCAGTTGCTCCTCAGACAGTGTGTGTTTTGTTTTATCTTGTTCTCGTTTTATTTGTCTCTGGCTATAGCATTATGCTTGCCCTTTCTGTAGAAAGAACTACAGTCCAGCCAACTGCAGAAAATAGCATATCTGTGACTGAATCTGAGCAGAAAGTTATCAATTCACTACCATACAAGCACACTGAGAGATAATGTGTGACACTTGGCACACCTTAATTAGAGCTTATTAGAGCCTACTTTGATTCTTGCAGTGCTGAATCAAAAGCCCTTATCTGACAGGTTAATAAGGATCTGAAATGAATAGTGTTGCTAATGAAGATCTACCCAAATTAATCATCTGTTATTATTAACAACTCCACAAACAGAAATTTTAAAGATCATATTATGTAAGATGATGTACAAAATGGAAACAGCCAAAATGAAAAGTAGCAGGTTATCTTCAGGCCAAAAGCAGAGAGAGCATCCGTTTGAAGATTCAAGTTCAGTTTTTTATTTCTAAGAGGAATCATTTTGATCATTTCAAGGGGTTTCTTTACACTCTTCAGATGTTTAAAGGAGTTGCTTCTTATGACATCTTTGCAGCACTGGAAAGGGGACAGATGAGAGAAAAAGAAAGCATATGTTAATTTGATAATACTCTCCTGATTCACTCAGTACACGAATTTTATCTTTTTTCCTTCCTCCATCTGACCATATGGTGGTTTTAAATCAGGTAGGCTAATCAATCCTAGAAGAAAAAATAACTCTTTTTAACAATTCTCTGAATACAGAATTAATTATTTGAAGTTTATTCCACTTCAATTTTGGTGAAGTGAAGTAGCAGGATGACCTTTTTCATTAATTTTATGACATATCTCTATTAAGTCCTCCCTCATTTCTTTTCCTTCCTAAATTAAACTACCTTACTCTTTTGAATGTTTCAGTGAGCATTTTGTATTGTAATTATTTTCGTTTCCCTTTCCTAGTCTTTCACTTCTCTCCTAATATCTGATATTTTCTCATCTTAAGTAAGTTGTCCAGAACTGAATATTGTGATCAGGACAAAAGAATTTCAGTGATTTGCTTTTTAAATACCATTAACCATTCTCAATGCTATGTCTTGTATTATTTCTAAAACAACCTGGTGTTTTGTTTTCCACTGTTCTATTTTTCCCTTATTGCTATATATGCTGAAGATTTTTAAACAGAATTCAGGAGGATAGCTAGCACTTTTTTTTTTTCCCAGAGTATTTAACAATTCAGGTACTGTAAAACTGCTGTATGGTTTCTTTCTGTCTATAACACCCTCCAGGGTCTGGTGCCAGAGAATCCTAACTTTAACTATGCATCCACAATGTAAGATTTTATAGGTCATCCTCTTTCCCTTTCAAGTCATCTTTTTTTCCAAGCTAAAATTTCATATTCTTTTAACTTTCTCCTTGGGTAGAGGTTGTTTGTCTATCCTGAAAATTTCTGGTGTCTTTCTTTGCCTTCATTTCACTTCATCCTTGCTGAGATGGAAAAACTATTTTTTGCAATGTTCAAGGAGGGTTTAGAGAGCAAATCTTATACATTGGCCTAAAGAGATTTCTGTTTTATTTACATAGACTTTCCTATTATCTCTTAGCATTAGATTTGCCTTTTCCATTTGCTGTTTAACTGACTTTTTATAGAAATATTCACAGTGAGAAATCTTCTTTCCTAAACCGCTTTACAACATATCACTGTACAAGTATAATAAGGACTTATTTTCTGAGTATGCAGTACTTTGCATTTATAGACAAGGAGTTTCATCTGCCATTTTTATCAGCCAGTCATTCTTTTTTTGTGAGACTATTCTGCAACTCTTTGCAGATAAATGCAAATATAATTGGAGACTTGATGAGAGAAACGAAAAGCTATTTTACTGTGTCTTGACTAAGTAAACAGTAAGCACAAACGTGTCCTGAGTGAGCATGGACATACTTAGAACATTGCTACAGGTCCGACTGCTCACTGTTATAGTCATCCAGACTTAAAAGGTCTCACTTAAGGTCTGAAAACTCCCACTGATTTTACAGGGGCCAAGATTTCCCCAGTGTACTTCTAGTCCAAGGAGAAGAAACTCACTCAAATTGAAATTCTTGTGAGTTCAAAATCAGCTTTGTACATTTGCCTCCAGGAAACAGCTGCCAAAGAACAAGGAGTGGGCTTCAAATCTTTGTATCTAAAGCCTTAATGGTATTTCTTAATCCTCAAAGAAAGACCTGTCGGAATGTTTGCAAATTACAGGCTTCTTTTGCTCATTATCACTCTCTCTGATTTTTTTTTAACTGCTTGAAATTTTTGTCACAGTTTAGCAAGCTCTAATTAGCATATTTTTACAAACTGGTGAAACAGGCAACATTTTCAATTTCCTTCTGAACATTTTGTGAGACAAAACACAGAAGTAACACCTACATGTAGCGGGTTCTGCTGTTGGTCTTGTTCCAAGCATCATTTCAAACTAGCTATAGAAATGTAAGAGAAGATGAGTTGCACCCCGCACTCCCATATGGAATAAAAGCTCTAATGACAACACAGGAAATTGGCAGCTGGTTCTGGTGGTGTCACACAAGAAAGCAAAGCATTACCAGAAATCTATTTTATTGAACCTAACTGACATGAACAACAACAAACCAAAATTAGTAAAAGCATGTGCCTAGGGCAATCTACTGCTGTTTATTTATTTTAGCTTTCCTAAAGCTGCTTATTTCTTAGGGCTTTTTTGTTGTTGTTGTTCTTGTTGGATTTATAAATTCTTGTTGGATTTCTTGTTGGATGATAAAGCAATCTTTCTATGGTTAAATGTAATATTCTGAGGGAACAATCAATAACCTGTATAAAGACAGGCATCAGTGCACTCAACTGGGAATTAGGTATCCATTCCCTGAGAAGATTTGAATTCTCCTCACTTGGTCGGCAGTCGGGTAGACTGTTTGAAAGTCTAACCCTGTAGAAAGAAAGGCAGACACTACTTTTGTTTACATATATATGTTATATATATGCATATGTTTGGCATGTATTTGTACATATTATATATGTATAGTTTGAAAACAGTGGAATTAAGGAATAGAGATTATTATCCCATTGCAGGAGAGATTTAGGTATATTATTTAGGGCAGGAGGGATCTGTCCACTTAATATTTTTTAAGATCACCTAATAGGGGCTCTTGCCTGCATGCTAGCTACTGTGAATTACATTCTTGGTCACCAAACTGTCTCCTATCTTGTATGACAAGATGTAGGACTTCACAGTGATAAGTAAGCTTCTACCTGGAGAAATGTATAAAGTCTTGTATGGTCTTGTGGAATTGAAGTTTTAAATTTCCTTATATAATATATGCTTTAAATATCTTTATATATCTTTATATTTTTATAAAGATATATATTATCTTTATATCTTTATAAATAAAGCTTTAATATCAGAATTTCAACTTTTTTTTTTATGTAGCCCAGACATCAATAACTTGTAATGGGCAAAATGGACCTCCGTTCATTCCAGAGGAAATCTATTCCTTCCAGTGTCTTTATTTTTATTGTACATGGATGTAAACTAGCAACAGCACAGCTCAGTTCCATAAACTCTAACTGATAGTAGCATTTGGACCACTATATATGATTACATGTATTCGCAATATAAACCAATGATTATATTAACAGACAGTACAGCAGATTGTTTTTTAAGCAATAAAAAAACATTATCAGCTCCAAAGGAGCAATTACACTGCACTCCATGAATGCATTTTAAGAATAATACACAGAACTAATCTCAGTCTAAATGAGTATATTGACATGATGGTGGATCTGAAGATAGAAGAGTATAGGAGACTTGGGTATTTTGTGCACTAAAGAAATTCTCAACAGTGTAAGTATATTGAAGTAAAAATGTAAGTGAACACTGGAGACAGATCCTCTGCTGATGATGTGAAATGCTATTGACTTCACTGAAACCAGAATAGCTTAAGACAACTGTTCCTTACCCAATCCTTTAAAACAGAAAAAAATGAACTATTACAAAATGGGTTTATTTGCATTATTCACCCAACTGAGCAGAGCTACACCAACATAAATTCTGCACTTTGACCAATGCAACTTATCTCATTTGCATTAATGATTCCTAAGTGCTCATTCAGTAAATGCACAGGGTGCTACCAGAAGTTCAGCCCACCCTTCTGGGCTGGACATGGACAACTTCTGAGGTCAATGGGAGTAGTATAAGAGTAAATGAGATATTAGTGTTAAAAACCAAACCACTTTCTCGCCTGAATAAATAGACCCTGATCTTTTCTAATGCCTAGATGAAGGCAGCAGATATTTGCACTGATTTGGTTATTATTTTCTTTCCAATTCCAGCAGTTATCTTGGAAGTGTGAGAGGTTGGAAGGAAGATCATGGGGGAAGATTTAAATTAACAGACTGCTGAGAAGAACATTTCTAAATTTTCTGATTACAGTTATTTCATTTGAAAATTCTAGTTTTTCATACAGCCTGCAAGTCCATTACTGCCTCTGGAAGGCTGGTTTTAGAATCTGTCATATTTATTACGCTTGTTATGGCACAGAAACGGAGAACAATAACCATAATATGTGAAATCAGATTATTTCATTGCTGCATTGCAAAGTTCATTGCAAGCAATGAATTTCCTTTATTTAGACCTATTCCACATTAATAGGTAGGGAAATATAGATTTTTTTTTCATTCTTATAAACAAGAGAGACTTGTTAGTGATTTACCTCTGAAGTTTATGGATTTCTCTTTAGCACATGCAATATATAGCAAATTGTTTTTAGGCAATAAACAATAATTGTATTTTAGGACTCGTAGGCGTCAGTGCTGTATTATATACTCAGAACCCTGGTAAATTCCCCTGTTCATCTTTTCAGCAGATCGAAAAATATAAGGCAAGTAATGTTTATTGCTTCTAAATCTACCTTCCTTCTCTTTTTCACTTTCACACCATGTTTTTAGATTAACGATACTTACCAGATTGTGTTAAATTTAAAAAAAAAATTGCAAATGAATGTTTGCAATTATGGTGCCTGCAGCCCTTTAGAAAAAGAGCAGGTTTTAATCTAGAGCTGCTTTACAAGCCACCAGAGCTAAAAGTTAATTAGAAATTAATTCCATATTCTTTGTAAATTATTTATGTTAAATCATGTGTTACTGTATAAATAATATACAGTTAAACAGGCTATTGTAAACATAAAATAATTAACAAAAAACAGAAAGCATTATTCTGTAACAGAATGCTTTGGCCAAGTCCAATTTAATTTTCTCACTTATAACACTAACTGAACATCTTACATTTTTATATGCAAGTCACAACATTTCTGTTCATAACCACACTGTCTATTCAAGCCATTTGCAAAATTTCCATAATCTACACACAACAAAAAAGCCCTACACATTACTATTGGTTTGGGGCTTGTTTTTTTTTTTTTTTCCTTGAAATCTTTTCACTTAATTTTGTCACAAAACAGAGGAATGTCTATATTGGGATTAATTTCAAAGTAAATTCTAGTCACATGTGAGATTCAAAGAATCCAGCGCATTTATACAGAAAATAGATTTACATTTTGAAGAGAATTCTTTTTTCTTATTAGGCTACTGACTCTTGTATAATGATCTACACATAGCTTATATTAAATATAATCTAATGAAGATTTTCTACTTACATGAAGCTACCTGAAAGCTTCTCTAGGAAACATTAATTGATTTTTTTTATTCATGTCTGGCACTAACAAATGCTGAGCAGCTTTTGCTTTGTTAGTGTAGGTGTTGTTAATGCACTTTTCGCACCATTTAAATGCAAATCCTCATGCAAATAACCATTTGAAGGAGAAAAAAAAGAAATGTGTTCAGCTGAAGACAAAGCTGGAATAATAATGGAAAGCATGAGCAGAGTGTCTATGGAGAGCTTTACTATAAAAGAAACCCTTTTTGGGGCCAATATGAAAACACGTTAATATTTGCATAGAAAAATTCTCAGTAGATTATTACAGTAGAGTAGCATATAAATGTGCTTTCCTGAAAATAAAATGAGATTAGTTCATTTAAAAGATTTGTATGTTATATATTCATTTATATACATGTAGAACTGTGGATGCATTCATGTTAGAGTCATAAACTGAATCTGAAGTATTGGCTGCATGCAAATATTTGTTCTTTGAATCTAAAACTGGAGAAGGAGAATCATTAAACAGACTACTCTATAACCAAATAATGCTTTTGGGTGGCATTTGTGCAGGAAAACAGGAAATGAACTGGGACTTAATAAACATAATTAAACTAGAGAGCAGCAATTTTGGCCCTGTTTACTCTGGGGATGTATGATCTCAGAAAAAGTTCCAGTTTACACATTTCTCAGGAGCACTTAGGCAGCTAAAAATCACAACCTCTGGACTATTAGCATTTAGAATCCAGCTGCTTGCCTGCCAGTAACCCTTTAATACCTGCATCATCTCTGAGTGAGTTGGCCTATCTGATATGCAACGCATTACCATGGTTAAAAGCAGCACTTCTACTGCACTAGGTATTTCACAGCTTACCACTGACTCATTTGCTAACAGCACCATCATGATAAAGCTTGGAAATGTTATTCGGGCTATATTCCAAGACAGAGGCCACAGACTTCAGGTTCCATTGAGTAGAATATTCACTAGTGCAGAGTGGACACCTTCTCTCTCAGAAACTAATTTCTGGAAGTCTTGCATAGACATAAACTTAGAAATGCAAGAAAGGCAATCTCCAAATTCTGAGAGTATTTATCTAGATTCTGCTAAAATGGCTCTAAAGTGGAAGCTATGCTGACTTGTCCTTGTCCCCCATCTGTTGCAGCAGGAAGCAGGAACATGTGCTCTAAGTGGTGCAAACTCCTATAGCCCTGCAGTATTTGGAGCTCCGCACTGCGATACACCTTTGAAATTTTTTCTATGCTAAATGCCATCAGGTTTAATTCTTAAGATTTCAGAGTTTTGTACATATTGTAAAATTGTTGGACAGAAGTGTTTGACTGTGTATGGACTACACAGCCAGGAGTGGGTGACTGCTAAGTGGGAAGATACGTAAGATACGGAAGTCCAGAAAGCAGAAGATCCAGCAGGAAGTGGAAAACTGGGCAAGACAGGAGGAAGAAACAAGGCATTACAATGAAAGCAAAAAATTATTCTCTAGAGTAGTAAATAGAGAATGGGAGAATAAAAAAGGAACTTACTGGAGGAAGGGATACAGAATGTATTTTATGTTTGTCACATTTTTGTATGAGTTAAGTTTAAATTATTCCTTTCACCATCAGGAGAAAAATTAACTCTAGACTTAACTGCACGTGCGTATCCATTAGTGAAATTCATCCATCTCTGTCCATCAGTGAAAATGCAACTATTTTGGGTAGCCTCTTTCCATTTATTATTTCATTTGTTATTATCTCCATGTAAATGATTAGATTTTAAGGATTTTTATTAATATGCATTGAATTTTCTTCCTTTCTCTTTCTCTCATACTTGGAAAGAAGGTAACTGAAGAGCATTTTCCCCTCTCTCCTTGGCAAGAGATAGTTTGAGAGAATTCTCTTTCCTGCAGAAAGAGAGAAGAAAGGAGGCAAAATCCTGAAAACCATCCTAATTTTAACACAGGACAGGGAGGAAGAAGGAGAATGAAGAAAAAAAAAAAAAAAAAAAGAGCTTATGGTAAGCCTTGTATAAATGTTGTCAAATGAGACCTTCTTCTGTGAGAGGGCCTTCTCTGTTGCTGATCATAGCAAACATTCTTATTTTCTACAGGGAGATGATGATGCCCTTCTTGCAGTGGCACATCTTTGCCTTTAGGCAATATGTATGTATTGCAAAGTGAATATATAGCAATAACATTGCTTTTATTCACCTTTCCTTGTCTAATGCCTCAGCTTTTTGCTGTTCTGCTTCCAGTTCATATGAGTAATAATAAATATAATTAGAATTAAGCAAATAATTTTCAATGAATAATTTAGCAGATTAATTTAGTCTCCTTTCATGCTTATGGAATATTGTTGAGTAGATCATGATCTCCCTTAACATATTCATTATTCTAATTTATTCCAGAATGTGCTCCATAAAATCTTCCATATACTTGGCATTCAACATTTTCTCTGTGTTCCTGACTATCATTGGTCAATTACATCACTTGGAGTTGTCATTGTTGCCTGACTGGATAAACACTTGCACACTGCACATCAGATGAATATACATTAATTTCTCTTTATTTTGGTTGCCACTTTGAAATTCATTTTTGTCAAAAACTCACAACAGAAAGATCTTGAATGTTGTACCAAGATCTCATTCAATTCCTTCATGGGTGTAGGTTCAAACTGTAGCTTGTGCACATATTTCAACCTGAGACGAAGACTAGCATAACATTCTGCAGTCCTGCATTTATTTTCAGTGGCAAATATGTACACTCCTCCCATCAGAGCTCAGCCAGTGGTGCCAATAAAATTTCAGAATCCCAACCACTAATATTTTCAAATCACAGTTCACACTGTGCTACAGTTTCACTTTAATATTCTCCCTATATATATTTTATATATTATTTTTAACTGATGCAAGGCTAGTGTTAACACACATCAAAAGGCATTTATTCCATCCTGTACTGAACAGATGGCAGATAGAGGACCATGTGTATAGAAAAGGATATAGCTGTGAGGTGTGTGCTGGCTGATATTAGCAGGGCTCACAGTTCTCCAGCTCCATTACGTGTCCATGTGCTTGGGAGTGTTGCTTTATGAGGCTTCTGCAGCTCAGCAATTCATTGGGGTATAAGCACATGAAACAAATTCCTGCCTTTCAAATGGCTGCAAAAATTAAAAAGCAGCTGTTCAAGTTCAAACACAATTTTGCTATCACGTTAGGCTCACCTGTACTTACTTCGAGAGCTGACATGGAAAAGCCACACACGTGCACACACATAAGCAAACAAAGATTTCAAAAGGAAGTATTTCTCACAGCTTTCAGTGAGGCCCTTTTTTTCTTAACCACTTAATCTTCTCCTACCTTTGAGCACCTGGTAGCTTGGTGATCACAGAGCCAGGGGAGCCTCTGGATTGCATCAGCTTTAAGACACCACAGCACTTGCTGCTATCGGAAATAAAAGCCTGAAGAAATTGCTACAAATGTCATTGTAAACAAATGCACCAGAAGTTTAATACCTGGAGTATGTAAAGGACAGAAAAAATCATATTCATATTAAACAAGGCCATTCAATCTTTTCTTGTATTTGTCTTAATAATGCTACAATTATTAATTTGTGATTGGAATTTTAGAAAGGGTTTAGAGATTATAGCAATGATCTGAATGCAAAAACCCTCTTTAAAAATACAAAATTGTGATACAATCAGGAAGATGGAGAAGAGTGAGAATTTATTAAAACATCCTTCTTGTTGGCAGTGATATAATAAATTAATGGTTCAGTTATCGGGTAATTATATGGTAATGGTGGCATGCATTGTTGTGAAATTATCATTGTGCATTGTTTTACATTAGCCCACAGCACCATTTTATTCTACTGTTATTTACATGAGGAAAGTTCCAAAGTAAATGTGGCCTTGAGCAAGCCTTGAGTTGTGATGGTGAGTTTATTCTTACATTCTGTGAATGCAAACAAATAGGATTTCATTTCTATTAGGTGTTGTCCTAGCCCTATCTGGCATAAGTAGGTTAGCAATGCAAGCATACAAAAATGACTTGCAAAATATGTATTAAAAGCAGAATGCCACAGTGGCAGTTTCAGTCCTTGTTTCCCAAATTAAATTCAAATAGTAAGGCTTTTTTATGAGTATGGAGCCCTTAAAATAGAATTAATGTTAAGAACATTAATGTGGCATGATGTGACATGGTATGATATGCTATGACATAATATAATACAATAATGGCACAGTCAAAGCCATACTGACATATATGCAATATATCTATGCATGTGCATTAGCTTTATGGTATCTTCTTCCTCTCAAAATCTATCTTTTTAAAAGAAAATAACAAAAATCAATCTGAATCCTTTATATGTTGATCTATATTTCTTGTCAGTAGTGAACTCATCCTAATATGCGCTTCGTGTTGTAAAGTTTCCTAAATGTGGTCACTTTGCAAACTATTCAACGAGAGAGAAAACCTTTTAGTCAACCACTGTTGCATTTTCAATCAGCTGCCTCATGATATTCCACGATAGACCCTCTGGCGTCATTCCTACATACATCTGAAATATTTCTTTTAATTTGTTAACTTCAGAGAGAAAGGTTATTAAATTCTGACAAATGTTCACACTCGTCATCCAGCCTTTCAATTCAATACTTTTTGTTTTTCTAAGCTATTTGTGGCAAGATATCCTTGAGCTATTTAAGATTTCTAGCACATCACATGGTAGTAAACCTCCCTTGATTTCCAAATATTACTTAACAAAATGACAGTGTAGTGACTTTGTTACTACACTGATCAAGCTATATGAGCAATGACCCAGAAGAGACATTTTGCTTTATTTATTTTTCCTTTTTTTTTATTAGCTTTCATGACACACACATGTCACTCTCAAATTGTATGTATGCTCTGTCTATAATGGTAAATAGTCACTTGAAAGTCATTTGGACTTCTCCGATGAATAGCTAGGAAGTTATAACCCATTTGATTAGTGTATAATTTGACTTAAACATATAAGAATTATTGTTTTCAAGAAAAACCTAAAATCCCTCCTGCAGGTATATCTGGCTTTAGAAAAAAACAAGTTTTAAAACTGATAGCATTGTTTTAAAAACAAATAACTGTAAATGACTGTATATTTAGCTAATATTAAGAAGAATTAGCACATAATCTGTATTGTTTTTGTGAAGAGGTGACTGTTTTGTGACAGTAACAAAGAATGATCAATATTATTTTACTGTATTTGATCACTTTGCTGTGGTAAGATCTCAAGGCTTCAAACACATCAGGGCATTATTGTACAAGAAAGTGTGCAACTGTAACAAAAGATAAGCCACATTTTGCTCCAAGAATAATTTTATAAAATACAAAACAGAAAATGGAAAAAAAAAAGAAGTTTGGGAGGTAGCTATGTATTTCCAGTGTGAGAGAGTTAACAAATATTTATTTTTGGCTCACTATTTTTGGACTCTTTCACCAGCACAGCTTATACAAAAACATTCAGTAACTAAAAAAAAAAGAGAGAGAGATGCAGATTGTGTGTGGTGATTATGGAGGAACTGAATACTCAGATCTGAGAACTTAAAGAATCTTAAAGGAGAATGTTGTAGTTCCAAACTCATTGCCTAGAAGAAAAAGCAAAAATAAAATAAGCTGAAAAGTCATGTATTCAATTTTTTGAAAGGTTTACATTTCACTAGCAACACACAATGCTTTATAGAAAGAGAATATCAGAGAATTTAGAGAAAGAATCAGAAGTAATTCTTTTTCTATAAATTTTCAGATTCTTTCTATAAATACAAACATGAAAATGTTTATATTTATAGAAGATAACAGACCTCAAGTGTCGGACAATGCAAAGCAATACTTTGCTTTATACAAATAACTCTTTTCATACCTTGTGTAACGAATCTAACAGAGTCCTTTTGTATCAAGAATAAAATCATGTTGCACAAAACCAAGGATATGTTTAGCTCTGCTTTCTGTTACTGTTCATGGCTAGTACATTGCTGAAAGGAAAGAACAAGAGAAGCAAAGCTAGACTAGTCTTTCCTCTGTTATAAATTTCCAGCTTCCAGATCCAGGAAAGGCACTCAGACCATTATACGTAAGTAGTGATTCTGTATGTGACTTTTTCTAGGAATTTATGGATTCACCAAGGGGAAATCATGCTTGATCAACCTGATCGCCTTCTATGATGAAATGACTAGCTGGGTAGATGAGGGCAGAGCGGCGAATGTCATCTATCTGAACTTCAGCAAGGCTTTTGACACTGTCCTCACAGCATCCTCCTGGGCAAGCTCGAGAGCTGTGGGATAGATGAGTGGATGAGAATTGGCTGCATGGGAGAGCTCAGAGAGTGGTAGTCTGTGGCACGGAGTCCAGCTGAAGGCCTGTAGTTAGCGGTGTTCTCCAGGGGTCAGTCCTCAGTCCCATTCTGTTCAACTTATTCATTAACGACCTGGATGAAGGTGTGGAGTGCTCCCTCAGCAAGTTTGCTGATGATACCAACTGGGAGGAGCAGCTGATAGCCCTGAGGGCTGCTCTGCCATAGAGAGGGCCCTGGACAGGCTGGACGACTGGCCAGTGAGAAACCTAATGAAGTTCCACAAGAGAAAGTGCAGGGTCCTGCACTTCCTGCAGAAGAATAACCCCAGACATCAGTACAGGCTGGGGACTGACCTTCTGCAGAGTAGCCCCACAGAGAGGGACCTGGGTGTCATGGTGGACGACAAGTTGACCATGAGACAGCTGTGTGCCCTTGTGGCCAAGAAGGCCATGGGATCCTGGAGTGCATTAAGAGTAGCGTCTCCAGCAGGTTGAGAGAGGTGATTGTGTTTGTTCTCCCCTACAAAGCCCTGGTGAGGCCACATCTGGAGCACTGTGTCCAATTCTGAGATGTGGAGCTGCTGGAGAGAGTCCAGCGCAGGGCCAAAAGGATGATCAGGGGCCTGGAACATCTGCCCTATGAGCAAAGGTTGAGAGAGCTGGGCCTGTTCAGCCTGAAGAAGAGAAGGCTGAGGGGGGACCTGGTCAGTTTCTATAAGTACACCAAAGAAGGGAGTACAGTGTGTGGTATCCTGTGCAGTCGTGTGGTATCCACCTTTATAGCATCTGGCCCTCTTGTCATCCCTTGACAAACATTAACACAGATATCTTCACCATGCCATTGTCATTTAAAAATTATCATTCTATCTTTTAAACAAGTTTTATAGGCTGGTGAGGCATCAATTTTGCAAAAATATTTAAGCATCTTATCCTTCGTTTTATGAAACTACTTGATAATGTCACTAACTTAATAGGATTTTGTCAGGCACTTACTTAAATACAGTTGTACTGATTTGCAATGAACCAATAGCAAGTGTGTAAACCTAGGTATTTTTTGGAAGAATATTAAGATGCTGACTCATATATCCCTTGCATTTCTTAACTTCCTATGTTAAGCCTTAAATTAGAATGTTTAAATAGACAGGTTTTTTATAAAAAACTTTTAAAATAATGATTTAAAGCACAATAATTACATATAAGCATGCTTATTGTTTTTTCCTTGAAGCATTAGACTGTCTCTGAGGAGTAATAATATTATAATAGTATATCTGTTACATTAGCTAAACTTAAATAAAAATGACCTTGAGGTAAACAGTTTTCCTTTTGGCCATCATAGTTCCTTTAACAAATGGCCAGATCAAATGTGCAACTTCACTTTGCCTCATAGCTTCACAGCTTCACTACAAAGCACAGGTTCAAATACAAGCAGATTTTGAAGCACTGTATAAGGGAGGTACCTGAGGGCTTTATGTAAATATAATTAGTTTATAAAAATTACATTGTATTGATTATTAATAAAAGGAACCACATAAATTTCTAATTATTTCAGAGAAGGTAAATATGAATACAGTTATTTCTAGAGCTTTCAAAAACATATTCAGAACAATCTTTTAATCCACCCCTTTCCACAAAAAATATAATTAAATGAAATATATTACCTAAATTGTGTGATCTGACACATCTTATAAAAATGGACTGTATTTGTGGGGATTATACTGTTCTGGAAAGCAGGGAAAGCTAAGATCACTATGGAACATGTAGAATGTGCATTTCTTGCACACAAAACACAGATGCTAGTCTGCATCATGTCATGCAAGAATATAAATGTGGGAAACCATGTAACTGTAACTGTAGAACAACTGCAACATGATTAACAAAAATATTGTCTTAGGCTACTTGTCCACTTCTCCAGCACAAAAAAAAAACTGTGGTTTACTGTGAGGAACAAATGTAAAAATGTAATACAAAAAAAGGCATTGAAGGCAAGTAATGAGGTAGCCATTCACTAGTTCAAGCTACTGGATTAGTATCAGTGATAATTCACAGAAAAAAATGTATGTAATTCATGTCTATCCAAGCTTTTAAAGAAAGATAAAAAAGGTGCATTAGAAATCCGCTGAACCGGCTGAGAAAAGTCCTCTGGGACTTCTCCTCTGGGAAACTTTTGCCAGTTGTCTCCTTTTGTGTAGCATGCTATTTGCTGGAAGAATTTTTTTTGCATCCTAGTTGGCATTTGGGAACACAAGAAAAACTCCCTTTGCTATTTAGTCAAGGAGGGAAGGCAAAGGATTTTTTTGTCTCTCCATTGACCTAGGGGAGATTATTCCTTCTCAGAAACCTAGGATAATAAATGTGTCATGCAGTCATGTTGGTCATATCCTTCCCTGTATAATTAGCCAGACAAGAAATAAAAAATATAGGAGATGTAGAAATGGCACAGAACTTTTTAAGTAGCTGTTCCTCCCCTTCCACCACCTTAATTATACCTTTCAGAGACTGAATTCTTTCTGAAAAATTTATTGGTACGTGATATTTTTCCTTGAATAGAAAATTTCTTTGTTGGACAAAGGAGCCCTCTCTTTTTTGTTCCTATATGATAGGGCAATTAGACTTCACCACAAACTTCTCTAATAATTATATAGAATGAAAGGACAACCTTAATTAAATTTTAACTATGAGTGTAATTGTTCTGATTAGGGTAATAGCGGTCATTATATGCTATTGCAAGGTTGCTTGTTTATATTGTAGCTCAGGAGCTGTTAACTCTGTATATATTGTTACTGTCATGACACTTGCCTCAAAGTTTGCATTAATCTTAAATCAGTCATTCTGCTATTATTAATTGCATTTACACTTTCTGTACCTCATCACTACTATAATATTCTTATGCATTGCTCAAATAAAGCATCAATGAAAAGCATCAATCCTGATGTAAAAAGAAAATCTTTTTTTTTCATGTACCTTCTAGGAATCAGATGAGCTAAAATAAATTGGCTTTAGGCTTGAACACCAAAACGTTGATACTTTGAGGGCTTTCACTATGCCTCTGGAAAATTGACCAGATATCTCATAAAGTGAGCTGCAGGACTTCTGTTCTTCTGTTTTTTTTATGCTCATCATAGTAATAAGCTGGTATAAAGCTGGCAGAACAGGAGTCACACCTGGTACAAAAGCTTGCAGGCTAGGAAGCAATACACATTGCCTGTTGTCACATCTCACCAGAAAAAGGGAGTCCACAGACGCAGGTCAATGAGAAGGATCAACAGTGAGCAACAGGAGAAGTCATCCACAGTGCACATAACATATAGTTCTGAGGGATGTCAGATCTTCTGACCTCTTTTCCATCAGTATCGAAGTAGAAAGATACCTCCTCCATCCTCCCTTTCCTCATAGACTTCCTGTCTGACCTCACAGGTAGAATCATAGAATCATAGAATGCTTAAGGTTGGAAGGGACCTCAGAGATCATCTAGTGCAACTCCCTTGCACATGCAAAGTCACTTAGAGCACATGACACATGGCTGCATCCAAGTGGGTTTTAAAGATCTCCAAAGAGGGAGACTCCACAACCTCCCTGGGCAGCCTGTTCCACTCCTCACAGTGAAGAAATGCTTCCTTAAATTCCTGTGGAACTTCCGATGCTTCAGTTTGTAGCCATTTCCTTGAACCCTATCACTGTCCACCATTGAAAAGAGGCCTACCTCATCCTCCTCTCTCCCTCCCTTGAGGTATTTATACACACTGCTCAGGTCCCCCCCTCAGTGTTCTCCAGGCTGAACAGGCCCAGCCCCCTCAACCTTTGCTCAAAGGGCAGATGTTCCAGGCCCCTGATCATCCTGGTAGCCCTGTGCTGGACTCTCTCCAGC
>JAUBOD010000024.1:1203893-1217891 GCA_032353885.1 Nothura maculosa
GCCTGCTGGAGCGGGAAGGTTGGACTAGATGATCTCTAGAGGTCCCTTCCAACCTTATAGATTCTGTGATTCTGTAAATCTGAGCCAATTTAGTCTCTTGGTATAGAATTGTTCCATACTTCTGAACTACTGTACTTTGCTCCTTTGCAGTATTTTCCCACACAGTCTGTTGAGATGAGGTGAACATAGCTGAATTTAGGAATCAAGACTTGTGTTTTCAGGTATAACCAAGGATTTATGTAATGACATAACGATGTTCTGTATTTTTGCTCTTAGTTTATTACTGATGGCTCTTCATAGGCTTCATTGTCCTATCTGCCACAGCTGAAGGCTTATCAAGGTTGAGAGAGCTGGGCCTATTCAGGCTGAAGAAGAGAAGGCTGAGGGGAGACCTGATCAGTGTCTATAAATACACCAAGGAAGGGAGTGAGGAGGAGGCTGCCGTTCTCAGCCACTGAACTAGAGGAAACAGCCACAATCTGAGGCACCAAAAGTTCCATGGGAACTTAAGGACAAATTTCTTAACAGTGACAGTGACAGAGCCCTGGAACAGGCTGCCCAGAGAGGTTGTGGAGTCTCATTCTCTGGAGATCTTTAAAACGCACTTGGATACAACCCTGTGCCACGTGTTCTAGGTGACCCTGCATGTGCAAAGTAGGATTAGAGGACCTCTAGAGATCCCTTCTAACTTTAAGGATTCTGTGATGATCTTCATGTCTGATTTCTCTAGGAGTCTTGAGTTGATTCTACCTGGTGCCAGCCAACAGACCAGCAAGAGGAGACCACATGAGCAGAGTGCAGAGCCAACCTTCCCTTGCCTTTAGAGATGCTGGGTGGAGCCAGTAGACCCAGGCTCCCATGACAGCTGTGGGCGCTTCCTCAAGTGAAATATCAGTAAAGAAATTCATAAAAGATCTGTACATCCATACTGAATTACATAAATGGAAAGAAGTTGAAGGATCCAGATAAGGATTAAAAATAGGAAGGATGAAGAAACTCTTATCATAGGTAGTTCTGCTTAATAATTTGTTCCTGTTACCCTCTGTTCATTTGCTTGGATATAGATTTCGTTGACCATTTGGCTTAGGGAGTTCCATAGATCCATGTGTTGTAACTGAAAGGATGTGAAAAAATTCAGGATTTTCTCTGGAGTGAAATAATGCAAGCAAGTTATTTTGTTTTCCTGACATTGATTTTATCTTTATTTCACACCTCGGTCATATATTAGTCACACTAATTCTCCAGATGATTTCGTTTCTTAGGTGCTTTAATATGAGCTTGCTTATTTCTATCAAATAGCTCTTCAAAATCTTTTGCGACTGGCCTTACTGCAGTTTTACACTTGAACATATATACTTAAAATATATTTTTATTTTTATATTAGTCTGAGCTAATACTGTGTTTTGCTTTTTTGAACATGTTTTCAGTATTATGAAGAATATCATTTTATCTCCTTTAGTCTTTTCACTATTTTATTTGTGGGAAGAAGTGAGTGAGTTTCAGTATTTTCAATGTTACTGTTGCTTTTTTCATATTTTTTCCCCATGAATCTGGGTCCAGGGATCCTGCAGTCTTTGTCATCTTTCTAGTACTAATGTTTCTTTATTCTTTTGGTTCAATTAGTTCTAGAATTTTCTCATTGTCTTGTAATGCTTGACCTGAAAGCATATAGTTGAGAAATCAAGATTCAATTCAAACAAACAAACAAACAAACAAACAAACAAAAAACCTAATTATAAAGGAGTGAAAATGATTTGTATGAAGGATATTACCCTTTTAATCTTAGCCAGTTCAGGCTAATAAACACTTGACATGCCTAAGTCTTCTGTTTCCTCCAGTAAATTCTGACATACCTATCTTTTAAATATTTTTGCAGTATGTAGTGAAGAATGATCAATATATTGGTCTATATGAAATGGTTTATTTGGAATGTAGACTCAGATTTTTGCCATACATGTTTGCCAGCCCTATCAATCATTTCCAACATGAAAGAGAGATTGTTTATTTCCTGCCTGGCTTCAGAGATTTCCATGTTACTAATTTGAACTATATTGAACGTATGAGTTTACCCTAAGAACCATGCGATGTAGCATATTGTTTCCTCTTGGCAGTGTTTATGGTTATGAGAGAGGACCTAGAGTAATTTTTGCAAATTGACTTAATATGTTTATGATCTCTCGTTAGCGTATGCTGTACTCGTTTGTACTATAACTTGCTTTTAAACTAGATACCATGGCTATTGCAGCATGTCAAGATATAATACTGCATCATGAATCCTCTCTCCAGGGAGTGCTGGGACAGAGAGAAATGCCTACGAAATTCCCGGCTGTTAAACAGATTTCAGATTTGCTTTGTGGAAATGACTGCCATGCAATAAACTATGTATTGAATAAACTGTGAATAAAAATAGCTTTTGTTATACTTTTAAAATTCTTGCATATCTTACCAAAATACATAAGGCAAAATAGTTCTTCATTTTAGGAAGATTTTTTACTGCTGACCAAGTAGCCATGGCAAAAGTATTGTCTCACAGGCTGCATTTTTAGCACTGTATTATCCACCATTATTCAGAACAGATGCTCCCTGGTTTATGCCAAAATGCAGTAACTCCAAGCCAGTTACATCCATATGAAACAGTTTAACCCATAGTCAATGCAATGCACTATGTGGTCTTTGATTTCATATTCTTTTAAGACTGTCATTGAACATGAGAATAAAAGATGCGGTAATACTGCTTTAACAACAACTGCAATTAAAACCTTATCAAAATCCAATCCATGGAAAATAATTAGGAGAGGTAAAGGAGAAGTAGAATTCTCATTCATGGTAAAAACTGCTATAGGATTAATTCTAGTTTTACTAATAGTCTTGAGAATAGTCTTTACACAGTTAATACACACTGGTCAATTTTAATGTAAATCATTTGGCGGAAATTTACTGCCTCTGGTTAAAACTGCACTCATTCTTGATTTATTTTTCTTCATCTTTCACTTCATGGTTTCAGAAAAATATCTGACTTCTTGTTATTTAGAAAAATAATTTCACTCAGCAAATAGAAAGCCCTACATAATACAAATGCTTAAAATAAGTCATTTGGGGGTTGATCCAGAGCTGTTTGAAGTCAATGAGAGGCAGCCATTGACATCAGTAGCTTTTAAATCAGATCCTCCAAGGGATAGATATAATAAAAGCTGATGACAGAGAAGAAGGTTAAAGCTAAAAGGTAGATAAAAAGAGATGAAAAGAGGAAAAACTGCTGCACTCATTCAGCTTAATACCACTTACAGTGAATCCATTAGGATCTTTAACCATTTGAACTAAATCAGTTTCTCTTTATCATAATCTATTAAATGATAGGAGAATATGCAAACTGTCCAAGATTTTCAATGAGTTTTGACTCCGAAATCAGTCTGTGTGCCATTCAGAAGTGTTACATTTCTAGAGGCTGCCACTGATTTCAGGGACAGAGAAGGATACACTGCAACATATATGAGATACCTATCATCTCTTCGTGTTGAGTGTTCATGACGATTGTTCAGCCAGGAAAGACAATGTTAAAGAACTCTAACATGTAAGAGCTGCGAAGAAGATTTAAATACCCTTTCAAATGGTATTCTTCTTTTTTACAGGTAAATCTCTTCTTATTTGAAACAAAAGGCCTCCTGCCAAATGCTATCATTTGAGCAGATTTCAGGGTTGTTTTAGTCACAACATCTTCCAGTCCATTTTCTTCTTTCTGTAACATCTATTCCTGATCCCTGTAATTTAAATTTGTAATTTTTTCTGCTCAAAAAGGCAGTCTAATCAAATAGAAAATAAGTATTTTAATCACAGCTGACATTTTTAATATTAATTTGCTCATAGGAAAATATACACTGATGGAAGCCATCTCATTAATGCTAGGACCATCTTTGTCAAGGTTATTTTGAGTCTATTTTCTAAACTGGGATAACAGTATGCACGCCCTCTAAATCACAGTAATGTATTTTCTTGAAATACTTGCATGGTAAGGATAGAAAGTTATGTGACTCCCCTCTCTGACTTTAGTCCAGATAAAATATAGCATTTACCTGGTAGACTTTCAAATTTGTGCTCAAAAATTCAGTGAGTACAATCACGGAGCTTTGAAACTATGTTTAAATATCCTTATTTGTTATATCTGTTGCGAAAATTCACTCAATTCCTAAAACCCTCTCATCCTTTTCTTAAGTGGTATGTTCTAAATCTCTTTATATTCAGTCTACAAACAATCAATTGCTTATATCTTTACTCATGTTTTTTTAAAAGTTCTTTAGGAATTTCAGATTTTCAGTATACACAGCCATGCTATAGACTGAGAAATTTGAGGTCAGGCTAATTTAGTTACAGAAACCATGGTAGCAATATGTAATCATATCTTCTGTGTGACAAAAATTCTGAATCACAAACTAAAAAAAAAAAAGATTTCTTCCCATGTATTTTTATAACAAACTTATATATGTTCAAACAAATGATTCTTCTCCCTTTGATATGGTATATTTTTAGCAGCTAATACAAGTTACATACAATGATTCAGTGAAACTGATATAGGAAATCTATATCTGGATTTGGTTTTGTCCTGTGATGTAACCTATAACAGATTAAATTCTGTTACTACTTTTTTTAAAGATTTTTTGCATCAAACATCCTGAATTGAATATTATGCATCTCAGTAGGACCAAAAATCTTTAAGGTGTATGAGTAAGGATTTAACATGCTGCAGTTGGACTATCTACTGCTTACTGCAGCAATTTTTTACTAATGTGCATCACTTCATATACAGAAGGTACACAATTATATAGAGATCTGATTTTTTTTTTAACTTTTAGACAAAAACTTTGAGATTTAGATAGATTTAACCTAGACTTTTCAAAATCACAGTAGCAGATAAACTAAAATTATTGTAAAGTATCTAAATCATTCAAATGAAAGCTGTTAAATTAGAAATAGTCTGAGTACCAGAAATTCTCTCCACAGATATTCAGCAACTTAACTTCCAAGGAATTATAAAAATGTTTTTTAAAACCTTTTATTGGCTTATTTCCCAAACCAAGATCTTAAGTTGAAAAATAGCGGGTAGAAGCCTGTTCTTTCCAAGAGTTGGACTCTGTGAGTCCTGTCACTGTAGATTTGTAGACTGAAATCTCCATGATGGGAGCTGAGAGGTAACATGAGCCAAGATCCCACAGAGGGTGGCCATGATGGGAAAGCCCCATGGCAGTGACATCAGCAGGAGCCATTTGCAGCAGCCCAGAGACTGTAGTTGCTTTGGCCAGCAAGCGCCGAGGGGAGCGCTCAGGGAATGCCTGGTTGCCAGTCTGTAAGTCAGAGACCCATGTACCAGGGCAGGTCTCTGGGGAGGAGATCTTGGCCCATCTGGGCCCTCTGATGCTCAGACACAGCCTGATCAGAACCGGGTTCTCTGCGTTCTGGCAAGTCAGGTTTTGACCAACCCCCATATCCTGTATGGGCTATGTTCCATATTTGAACATCCTCATCAAAAAAGTATATATATTATTTTTCCTTACACTGTATCAGAATATTCTATGCAGCCACTTGTGCCTGTTGCCTCCCATTCTAACACTGGGTACCTCTGAGATGGCTCTGGCTCCATCTTTCCCATATACCCTCATGCTAAAAACAGCATGAAGGTTTCCCCTTCATCTTCCATTCTCATGACTCAATAGACTAGCTCCCTTAGACTCTCCTCATCCACTAAGTGCTCCACTCCCCAGACCAGTTTGTTAGCTTCTCTTGGACTTGCTCGAGTGTGTCCATGTATTTTCTGTCCTGGAGTGTTCTGTCCCCACCATGAATGCACACTCTAGGTTCTTCCAGGATAAAACACTTGGCCAAAGAGGTATCCAACACCTCCCATTCCAATTTTTATCGATCCACTTATCTGAAATGCTTCTCACATCCATGTGCATCAATATTCATCCATTCTTTATTTATCGGATCTCTATTCCATTCTCCCCTATGACTGACACAAAAATACTATGTCTTAGAGTGTTAGGTTAACAGCTATGTGAAATGTATTTAGGTTGAGATATGTGTGGGGGTATGTTGAGTTTCTCTTCATATCTTTCTGAAACATAAAACTGCCAGGTGGGAGCTGAGAAAGGAAATTTGCAGTTATAGTAATAAGGAGGAAAATATATTTAACATAATGCTCTAAATCTGCCAATTCAACTGGATTTAAATACAGACTAGAAATCTAAGATAATAAAGTTCCTAAAACTTATGTGAAAATTGGCAGATGGGCAGAGGACAGAAGCATTCCCAAAGCCTCAGCAAAGGCAAAGGAAGGCCTATCTATCTCAGCTGTAACGTGTGCTGTTGGATGGCAGCTGGCTGGGCAGTCGCTGTGTCAGGAGCTCCACATCAAGGTGCCTCTGCCTGGAAATGAGGTCAGGAAGAGTATAGAGAGATGCAACATTGATGAGATGGAGGGAGTACAGCAGGATAAAGCAGTCTACTCTTAGAATATCTGCTTTTATTAATTCTCTTCACTGAAAAGTATTTTTTTAAAAAACAGTAGGAGCATCCCACCACCAAAGTTCTGGTACTAACAATAACACAGGACATAGTCATTCTTTTTGTCTAAATGCCTTCACCTCTAGCCCCTTCCTTTCTTATCAGCTAAAACTGATGTTTTTAAGGGCAAAGCTTGTCTCTTACTGAGTGTTCAGTAGCATCTTAATAGCTGTGAAGATTCCACAGAATGACAAAAAAAGTCTACTGTTCAGTACAATGTGACTGGCTTGGAGCCCAAAATAACCCAGATGAGTAGGAGAATCTGATTTGACAGCTATCAAAACTAGCTCATCACCACAGAAATACAGAGACCAAACCAAATACCCAGTTAAGAGACAAATCAACACGATGTCAACAGAGGCTGACAGTGAGTATTAAAACCCACAACTAAGTCTCCTTCTTTGGAGAGCCTTAAAATCTGCTTGGATGCAGCCCTGTGCCATGCGCTCTAGGTGACCCTGCAGTGGGGTTGGGCTAGATGACCTCTAAGGTCCCTTCCAACCTTACACATTCTATGATTTATGATTCTATGAACTAGGTATCCACAATAAATATGCAAGTGAAACTTGCAATGATCAATGATCTAAGGATGTTTAGCTGTCAGTGAATTATTTTCTTTGGTCATGTCAGGGCTCATGCCATGCTCTGGGTAGACTTGTGGGCTGCAGTTTCATGTTTGTGGCTAATTCTTTTGTTCTGCAAGACTGGCTCTGCAGTCAACCTGAAACCATGTGGTATCCTGTAATGGAGTGGAAATGGACTTGAGAAAGGGAAAGACTTGGCTTTCTATGCCCTCCTTGCTGCTGAAGACATTATTGTGAGTCTCTGTCTTGAGTTTCTGATATTTGATCATTTTGGATGACTCCTAAAAATATCACCTCTCTGGATGGTTTTATAATTAGCAGGTAAGTCTCAATATCCTAGAGGAGTTATGAAGACTACTGTTAAAGGATGAATCATTTTGAAAGTGTTTTCATTGTCTTTCTATGTTCAGCAGCCTCTTGAACTGAGGGCAATTTAGGGCCAAAGAGAACATTTCTCTCTCCATTTTTCTGTTTCCTCCTCCGGTTTCAGAACAATCTCTCTGTGGCACATGCAATGGAGATGTCATACCATGCTTGCTTGGCTTTCTGACAACACTGAAAAAAATCCTAGATAGACACTTCCATTTTCCCGACCAACGATACTGTACCTCAGAACAGGCTGTGCTGCACTATGAGCTGATCTCTGCCATGAAAATGCATGCATAATACGTAACACACACACACACACACACACATATACTCATTTATATTCCCAGCACAGAGGATGAAATAATCCTGCACCTTGTACATTTTTCTGCCGTTAAGGCACACTGTTGCTTTGCAAGCAAAACAGTAGATCTTTCTTTTGTCAGTGACATTCCGCAAAGTGCTTATAATTCAGTGTTAGCTTATCAGCCGTCCAATCTCCCACTCCAGGGAATGTGTCAACCATCAAAAGGAGCGGAGGAGGTGTGTTGAATCTTAATGGCTTCTATTTCATCAGACTCACTTTCTTAAGGGCATTTAATCAATGAGGACAAGTAGTAGGCAGATTTTTAAATAAATGTGTCACTTTAGGTTAATCAACAGTACAACTGAATGTATTTGTTTATGCGATTCCCTGAATATGTTCCACTGCTGCTCAGCTGAATTGATAATCTGTAAATCAAAACATGTTACAAGTAGTTTTAAACTAGCCCTTGAGCAATAACTTCATTTGACCTAATGGTATCTAAACCAGCTAGAAGTTTCAGAGTTTCAAACTACCCAGTGTTTTATATCCAGCAGCTTTAAGACAACTTTTACTCCAGTGAATTGCATCACTTTTATGACCCTTATAAGTATATGGAATGCTTTGGTGGAATATTTTTATTTGACTGTGTTTTCTTTTTTAAAAACATAACATTTCCAGAGAAAGAAAAATCTAAATGAGAATAATGAACTGCCTTCCTCTAAAATTGTTAATTTATTTATGCCTCCTAGTCTTATTTATTTATTACTATTTAATGGGTGTATTGTCCTATATAATAGGACAATGTATATTAGTAAACATAATTATTTTTAAAATTGTAAAAACATGCAGACACAGATAAAATTGACTATATATGCATGTAAATACATGTGTGTCCATATACATGTGATAAGCAATTGCTTATGAGTGCTGATTTACTACATATTAATTCCCTGCTAATTAAAATGTTCCACCTATTTATTCTTCCTGCTCATACATGGAAAAAAGGGCTATCATATAAGTGATGAGAAAGCATGTGTCACATATTAGTATATGGTTGTTCTATAGAAAGATGGATTTAAATTAGCCATTGTGACAATTATACCAACTTATCTTGGTGTTCACAGAAAGGAAAACTGATGTGGGAAAATATTGGTAGAGTTGATTTGATTTACACTGAGATGAAGGAGATTAAAATCAAGCCTAACAGTCTGAATAGATGCTTCTTATGGTGCTCAGCTGTGAGAACACGTAAGACCTGACTATGTAGTTAAAATCCCCTCAGAGACCAGTGGCAGTTTTGCCTGCATAATGACCTCCGTGCCTTACTGCAATAGTGTGGAAATTATTTTGTGCTGTAATAGAAAACTTTACCTGCAGCCATTTATTGAAGTCTTTGATGGAAATACACTCCAAATCGAAGAGTGTGACATTGCAAAGGGCACGTATGCTTATGAAAGGCTATTCGTGTTATGTAATATAAATCATTCAAGCATGAGCATCCAACCAGAATATGACTTTCCAGTGCATGTAAGAGTAATTAGATTGGTGAGAGTGTATAATGCACAGAATAGTGAGATAAATAAAAAATAAAATGAAATAAAATAATGCACTGATAAAGCTTATATATAAAATCAAGAAGTAAAAGTAAAGATGTGTTACAGGTGCTCTCAGCAATGTAGTTATGATTTTAAAGGTGATTCTCACATGATCTTAGCCTGCAATTATTGCTCCACTGCCAAGTCTCAGCACTACCATCATAAGTGCACTTGTAAACATACATATAATGGGTACTTTCAAATGGATATTTATGTGCCAATTTGTATCACAATTTTGCTCTTCTCCATTCAAGACAAATTAAATTCACTCTTGTGCATCCTACTGGTAATGTACAATTAGCTTCCTGAGACTGCAATCTATTTTTTTCTCCTAACTTGCAGGAGGGTTTGAAAACATAAGGTAAAACCTACCCTATCTCTTGAAAAAGGATCTTTAGTATGGATCTGAAAGTCACGTAAATCAAACCATTTCATAAACTGTGCTTCAACCTCTTTAAACATATCTCCACGTTAGCTTTAACATCATTATGTCCCATTGTGATGAAAATGGACTTTCTGTATCCTGTGATAATGAAAATAGCCACTTTATGCAGTTTCTGCCTGCAATTACCCAGGCTTTTCTCAGGCTCTAGAGAAATCTAAGCTAATTGCTTTGGGACTTTTGCTACATTTCCATAAATTCTTTGTTAATTTTTCATGAGAAACTGTTATTGCAGTTGGCCTTAAAGTTCCCATTGTATTCAATAATGTAAAGAAGTCATTATGAAAACATAACCAATTCACTGGTGCCTCCATCAAAGCTACACTCTTTTATCTACATGTATTCTCAGGTGAGACTGAATGAGTAATCCAAACCCTTCAATGGCTCTTTCTTATTTTGATACAAGCTTTTCTTCATCTGAGCTTACTCAAAGCACATCTAAAAGTGGTTCTATGTGGTGCATGACCTTGTCATTATAGGACATGAATTGAGTTTGCTTTATCTGACAGTTGGCTGTGGAATTGCTTTTATACCTGCTCATCAAGCCAAAGACAAAGAATTCTGTTTTAAGTGACACGGTAGTAATAAAAATGAGGCCCATTTCCAAGGGAATGCTTCGCAACTTGTGATCTTATATTTGATTTATTGATTATTTTGAGTTCAAAGTCACAGTTTCTGTAGACTAGAAACAACAATAAAATATTAATATGAATCCATTTTAGTGCACTTTGTTCAGATATTCAGAAATACAAGCCAGGCTCTATCTTGATGGGTGTCAGGCACTTCTTACTAGGGTCCTTTTTCCTTTCCATGCACATTTAGACCTCACTATGGTCATGCATGCAGCAGTCTCTGCAGTGGTCTTATAAAATGTAGCAATTATATATGTTTGCTCTTATTAATTATGTAAAACCTCAACAAATAGTGCAAAAGAGCTGATCTTAGTTAGCTTTATGAAATCACTGCAGATTTCTCAATGATAGGAGCTCTATGTACCTATCTGCAACGGGGCAAATGCTCTGTTTAAATATACATGTATATGTATATTATATGTATGCACAAATATATATAAATTAGAAAGCAAGAAATGCCAAAAGATTTGCTAAAATTCTGTTTCTGACCTACCGAAAAATCTTTCACTGTCATCCTCTGCAAACTGCAGTGTGAAAGCTTTGCCTGCACTATAAGGACAAGTTTCTCAATACATAAAGCAGAAGATCTGTATGATTTTGGTGGCACCATGCCAGTTTACACTAGCTACAAACCCAGCCTTGACTGAGTCTGGTGATATGCTACTTAAAACCTCCCTGGGGCCATAGCAAACCTGCTTGGCTCTCCCACAGCCCCAAAACACATTAATGCAACAAAAACATCTCCTCCATTTTAGGAGCTCATTGCATTTTTACAATTTTTCACCATTTAGCTATTCCTTTTACAATCATGAAATATTGATATTTTTGTAATTAAGTATGTGCTGCTGCCAACTCTCAAGCAGTTAATATAATTTGCAGTGCAAAATACACTTCCATTAGGATTTTCCTTTGTATATACACCCCCCCATACACACACACACACACACACACATACTTTCATTAAAAAAAAATAAAAGAAGAAAAATCACTCAGAAAAAATCAGGATGAGGCAATATTTTTCCTGTCATCAGAGACCACTGCTTAGTGATATGATTTTTGGAAAGCATATATTTTGATGATATCAATAGTAATCATTATAGTTTAAGACTGAATCATTCAGTGACCTAGTGCTCTCAAGGTCCTTTGGTTTCTGATTGCTGGAAAAGGCAAGACATAAGCAAGCCCCAGAAAGCACTAAGGTTTGACTCAAAAATATGTCACAAATCCCATTGCTTATCCTAAGCTTTTATAAACCTCTTTTGTGTGGTAATGAAGCAAAGGATCACTGTATGATTGAACTCTTTTTCTCTCATAGCTAGTCTTAAAATAAACAAAAACAATATAAAACAAAAACAATAACTGCCATCTATAAATCATTAATAAATATCTGACCAAAATCTGAAAATACTCTGTGTAAATTTATTGTAAAAATGAATTCTAGTTTTTATTGGTTTTACTGCTGCCCTCAAAAACAATGCTGGCTTTGATATTATGCACACGGGGGGGGGGTTTGTTTTGTTTTGTTTTGTTTTCCTTCATATTTAGCAGTGGTTTTTCTATGCTGTGGACTATTGATCCAAGAATACTGCCTTTCCCTTGCTTCTGGGAAGCTGCGGTGCTTTATTCTCTGGGGAATTGCCTGCAGTAAATGGGAATACTGGCAACATACGGAACCACTCAGAATGTTCAAAGCAGCAGGTTTCCTGCACCAGAGGGAGATTTACTCTGTCCTTGTTGTCGTGTGCATTACCAAGGCATGTGCGTTCAATAGCTTCTGAGATGGCAATTTTAAATCCATGGCTTTTACAATTGCCACCACTGATGCTAATGATAATAGGAGGAGAAGAAGCACAAAAGTTCTTAGTAGGCTACTTTAGTTACTGAGACTTTTAACTGGTTTTTGTTTTGTTTAATTTATTTATCTGCAGTGACGGGGTCTACAGCAGTGTCAGGGACTACAGCTTGTCTGTATATGACTTCAAAAGTGCTTTAGCATACTTTGTCCAGAACACTGGATATGTATTTTCCCAAGAGGTAAAAGCCTCCTCTGCACAATGTTTTTCTTCCATAGGAAATCTGAGTTGCTTTGATTGAAAGAGAGAAATGAATGAAGTCTATGTTTCTCCCAGAAGTGTACACCTGTTGGAAGACTAATGGTCTCACAGCTGCTCTGCATTTATTTTCATTGTCTTCCATCTAATGTATGTCTCAAATGGTACTTTCAACCTTGTTTGAGGGGAAAAATGCAGGAAACAAGGGAGGGAGAATAAATAGATCTGCTAGCACGGGATGCAAAACATCTAGAGTTCTGCACAGTCATACCTGGACTCTCTGAGTTCACAAGAAAAGTGGGAAACAAGAAAATACAATTGCACTTTTGCCTGCAGTTGCTGAGTGGATTTGAGGAGACAGAGTCTTCTGGGGATTGTGCTAAAGGAGGCACAAAGACAGGTGGAACAAGATTAGTGGATGTAATGAGGGACACAAAACATGAGAAACTGCAAGATCCAAACAGCAAAGGAGGAAAAAGCACAATGAATATTGCACACACTTGGTGCTCACTTAGGAGGAGCTTGGCAGCAGTCAAGGAGCCAAAGAAGAGGCAGCAAAGGAGGGGCTGAAAGGAGCAAACGCAGAGTGCTCATCCAGGCCTCTGCTTTCTGAGTTAAGAGAACAACAGTAGTGGATGCTGCTTATACAAACACAACTTCAGTAGCACAGGAAAACTATCTTTGAACCCCTCATAACTAATCGAGCGGTTTGGCTGTGCTTCCCTGAGCAAGTCATCCTGCTTCACTTGTATACGATAACTGTAATAGACTTTATGGTGAGAAGTAGCCTCCTTGCTGTTACCGAAAATATCACTTGGACCAACTCAGTCTAGCTAGCCAGGCTTATGTTATTTTGGATATGCAGAAATAGTATTTCTTTTGGTGCCAGTAGTTTTATAGCTTTTAAGTATTTTGTTACTCTGATTTTACCTGGATCACCTGATTTACCTGGATTATTTACCTGGGCAAATGAAATGATTGTTCAACATCAACATGGCTTGTTTTTTTCCCTTTCTTTTGCTAGAATATCTACCAGCTCAAATAAGTAGGAGAATACAGTTCCTTGATCTTTAAGTAAAGAAAAAAAAAGAAAATATAAGCAAGGGGAAACACATACAATAGTTTTTTTTTTTCCCTAGACCCATAAGTAAGTGCTTCATTTTGATCCAAGACTATTTAGGGAACATATATCCAAGGCATGTCTAAAATCTTCTTTGAATCTTCTCTGAACAGCTAAAGGGCTTTAATACTGATCACTAAAAGCAGTGCGAAAAGACATTTTGCCCTACAACTATCTTTCCTTCTTGACTGCCTCAGTATACGGAAATATCCCTCAGCCATATAAGTTAAGTGCAGTCCAGTACTATCACATGCCAGATAGCTGCATAGGGAAAGCAATTGGCTACTGGGGACCAACTAGGGAGATAAAAGTTCATGAAAGAAAGGAGAGGAGAGGAGAGGAGAGG
>JAUBOD010000024.1:1217905-1257328 GCA_032353885.1 Nothura maculosa
GAGGAGAGGAGACGAAAGTTTTGACTGTTACAGCGTATTATACATTATGCAGTTCTTTACTTCAATGAGGAATCTCACAGAAAAGCTGTTAAAGTAACAATGAATAACACATTGCTTTACATGATGCTTCATTTGCAAATTCCCTGTGGCTAGTGCATTTCTTTCCCAAATGGAAAGAAAGAAGTGTCATGTGTATCAGCTTGTTCTTCACTGCTCACATTCCTCTTTGTGTTCACTAGAATCTCTCAGTGCAAGGATGCAAGAATGGTGCTTTACTTAAGGATACGCTGTTCTGTTAAGCACACAGCATTGTCATTATTTAGCTGCTATGCTAGTCTACCGATGCAGTCCTGTAGATTTTATTAAAGAGGCTGTCAGGATCTATAATTCACACATCGTTAACTGCTTCATTAAGACTACAGCAGCTCTGTGAGCCCTAAACTTGTAGCAGTTTCAAGACAATACAAGCAAATGCTCACTAGCTGAGACATGTCAGCGTCTCCAGTGACTTGCTCACTGCTTACTTAGAAGGCAGGATGGGCTTTTAGGAAATACATTTTTTTCTCCAAATTATAAGCATACATGCATAAAACATGTTCACTTACGATTGATTTAAGTTAAAAGCATTACTCTGCAATGAGGTGTGCACTCTCACATCGTCAATCATAAAAAAAAAGCAATAACATAATGAAATGTACAGATATTTAAGTATTTTCATATGTTTAGGTTTTCTTTACTGGAATATGAAGCAGCCTGTGCACTGAAACAGCATGAAGGAGAGCTCTAGCAGACATGAGCAATATGAATCATATTTATTTAAGAATTTAAAGTTAATGGAGCATCAATTATATAGAAATAATTTTTATTTTCCTTTTATTTTCCCAAAGTCTATCTGTATTTCTATTTTTACCAGGCTCATTGCCTTGCACTTGCTTTCCCTTCCCCAGTTCCACAAGGCACCTCCTCCCTCTCTCCCTCTCTTTTGTGAGAGCTGCCAGCTCAGTCATCCACACACCATGATGGGGTTTAGCTGCACTTTGGAACCCGATAGATTTGAGTGGTTTTAAAAAACAACAAGGATCTTTCCCTTTGTTGCCATAAATCACAGATTTCCAACCTCTCCCTCTTGGGAGCCAGTTTCAGGCTCCGCAGTCACCTCCCACACAATGGGGCTTGTGGCTCTTGACCTGGAAGCCCTGGGGTAGACACAGGGATTGCGCCTTGCAGCAAGTCATGGCCATCCCTGCACTGAGTCTAGGTGTCCTGCAGGTTCTCAACAACATTTCTGGGCCATATAAGCACTCTCAGCAATGGAAGCCTCACATCCCCAAACCATGACTCGGCAGTTGGGCACTCCTCATCAGAAAATCACATATAAAAAGAGGCTAAATCTGGCTATCTTTGAAAAACAAAACAAAACAAATACAAACAGGCAAGCAAAACCCCCAGCCAATCAACCAACCAAAACCTCAAAGAAAATACTGCACTGACCGCTGGGGAAGGATGTTAGCTGTGGGAGGCTCAGGCTGGTGCCAACATTAGGCATGAGGTCAAGAGAAGAGAGAGTAGAAAGCTATAGTGAGAATGAGGTGCAAATGGGGTGCCAAAGGAAAAGGAGAGTAGCCTTGTTGTCACATTTCCTGCGTTTTTTTATGATGTACTTTTTGAAGGTGGTGGTGCATTGTATTCATTGATATTAGCCTAGAAGCACTATGCAAAGCATAATTGATTGATGTTACCCTAAAAGTCTATTTGAATTTTGCTAACTTAATTCACCACAGCTTTACTGACAATTTAAATAGTGTATTTGTTGTTATAAAATAAGTCTCAAGGTATATGTACTGTCAGCAAACATACTGTACCTTTCCTGGAGTCAATATGTGCATATTTCTGTACAGAAAAAAAGTCATTTTTTTTTTTAGGAGATGTTTTTCTTTTCTTCTTTACATTTACTTAGGAAAATGTACTCAAGAAGTATGTACATACTGAAAGATGTCTGCTCAGTCACAGCAGATTCTTTCAAGACTAAAGCTCACCTCTCCATAGGATGCATTATTCTCTCTGCAAGATGTCATTCTTCCTTAGAATGTTCTAATCAGGGAAAAAAAATCTTTTACCAACATCTGATAAGTATTTTTACTGGAGGGAGTGATTACATAATGGTCACCAGTCATGACATGCTTGCAATTTATTGAGATGCCTAAGCCGTAAGATTGTTGGTGGTGCTGAGATTGCTCTTTTAACGCTTCAGTGTGCTAGTGGTTACCAAGAAATAGAATCAGCTATGTTTTCCAGCCTTTGTCTTGAGACCTGTACAAATGTATGTCAAAGAGTACAGGACAAAGCTAGGCTTCATGCAAAGGGAAGGCTGGAGGAACTCTATATTTTTTCCTGTAATTATCACTGCTGTGTATTTGTGTTCTTAATAGCAAAAGTGCTGGATACGTTGGGAACTGGCAGATCTAAACCAGAAGGGTAGTCACTGTGTAAACAGTTAGAGGCCAAGATTTTTCACAGTGACCTTGCACTGACCTCAGCCTTGAGGTAGAAACTTCTGTACTAGAGATAAAACATTAATGCCTTCCTGTCTGCCCAGGACAGATGGCCTAAGATATGGCAGTAAATTCAACGTGCCCAAGGCCATTCTCCGACAATGAGGCCAACCAACAGAGAATAGCACAAAATCCTTTCCTTTAAACAAGCTGTAAACTATCTTATTCTTCAAACCAAGGTGGCAAATGCAAACTGCTAATGGACAGGGGTCGTAAAGGTCCCCCTTCACTCCAGGGAGGCTCCACACCACAAAGTGGCACCAGTAACACTGGGCCGAGGGAGCCTCCCTGGCATGGAATCAGTGTAGATGGAGGGACCGAGAGCCCAGTAGCGATCCCCAGGCCTCTTCCACTTAATAGTATGGAAATAGCAATAGGGCTTTTTTTTTTTTTTTTTTTTTCCTGGTGCTCTCTCTTATTTCTGGGAAGTAAATCTAACTACTCCACATTTGTTTCACTTACAAAATATGAAATTCATGTCTTTACCTCTTAAAGGAAGATCAGTCATTACCACAAAAGTGTCTGAGCAAGTCAAGTCATATTCATATAATTTTCCAGCACAACTAGCATATTCCTTTCACAGCTTCATCTTTTCCATGAAACTTTTATTTATTCTCCAACTTAAAAAAAAATGAAAAACATACAATTCAACTTAAAAATTTGCAGCTGTCCTGACTGTCTGGGTTCAAAGCCAAGATGCAAGGTGATTGCAACTAAGCTAAATCAATGAGCTGTAAATGCTAGAGAAAATTAACAAGGCTTATAATTAATTAATTCTGCAAAATACCTTTGCTGGCTAACTGAATAAGTCAATAGTAAAATATTTTTACTCAAAATCATCAAAAGGAGCTGAAAACACAACCCGCACTTACTGCAAACAAAAGGCCATGGAAATGAACATGAGAAAAGAGTTGGGACTGATAATTGCCTTTTTTTGAAGAAGTTTGAAAAATAATTTTAAAAAATGAAATTTATCCAATAAATGCAAATAAAACTTATGAGGGCAAAGCCCTATCCATTCCATGTAATTCCAGAAACCTCCAAACAAACCACAGAGCTATAGTGAAAGCAGCAGTTATTCCTGTAACACTCCTCCCAGTGACATGGGATCACCAACACTTAGTGTACAAAATACACACAGTGTTAAGCATAGTAAGTAAGTGCTTAATCCATGCAAAACTAAGAAGTTCCCTCAGGGACATCCAGGCATCATCACAACCTTTCTTTTTTTAATCAATAACAAAAATCTAGATATATTGGACAGACCTTAAGAGGAAATGTTAGCTTCGAGAGCTCAGACTTCAACAGCTCTTGAATAATTAATGCTAGATGATATCCTAGATGGTCAGTATTTGAGCTACTAGGAGCTGTGGGGTAAGCCATTTTGGCATTCCTTAGTAGCCTGCCTTTCTGTTTTGCATCTTAAATCTCCTTTGCTGAGATTAAATTACTTGGCCTGTTGCTTTTTATTTTATACCTTAGCGGAGTTTTACCCCAAATCTTCTCAAAAGTTAAATATTTTATTTCTGACTATTCTCATTCTCCTTTGGACTCATTCTAATTAGTCACATTTTGAAGTGATGTCTTATAACATCCAAAGCCAGGCAAAGCATGGAGCTTCCCACTGCTCAAGAGAGAAGAATCATTACTTCACATGCTGCAGACTTCACTATTTCATATCCCAGCAAGACAGTTGATGCTTGCACAAAAGCATGACCTTGCTGACATATTGTTCAGCTTGATCCATGGTAAACTCCTGCAGAGATGCTACATAACCAGGACTTGGGTGGTTTATTGTCCTTACCTGTATATCACAATATTTCACAATTTGCATTTGCACTTTTTTTTCTCTCCAGTGCATGTTGCCAAATTGTAGATGATTTAGCATGGAAGTACAATGTAATTATAGACTACACCACTTAGATAGAAGCTGCATGTTTTTAAGGATATATGCGCCAAAAATAATGGAGGGGGAGCAGCTGCATGGGAATCCCCTCTTAGCACATCCTCACAGTTCGACAGTGAAGCACTAATAGCTTTTCTCCAAACACTGTCTTAAAGTTAGGTTCATTTGTATTTCACAGTTGTTTAATGGACAACACTTCTTCCTCACTGATATTTGAGAGTACTGTAAAATACCTAGCTAAAGGCATACTAAAGTCAAGACAAGAGGTATTCATGGCTACTCTCTTACTACTCCTCCATTAGAAGAAATCCAGTTGTTTTGCTGTAAGTTGTTCACCTCCTTTCTTCTCAGTCATTACAGGTATCTGTTTTGTTTTGAGTATCATTCTTTGTGCTTGAAAAGATGCTAGCCACCTAGCTGAGTTAACCTTGGATCTCCTGTTTTCTCCCCTTTGTGCATATGGGAATATTTATGCAGTATGACATACAAAATATAGCCTTATACACTGTGAGGCGAAGAACCATTTTTTTTGCACACTTGAATATATACACCTTAAAACTCCAATGTTTTAAATGTTTTTCTGTGATAGACAGCTATCACAGAAAAGCTTTCAGCTGTTTCAAGCTGATAATATCAATCATAAGCACTAGTCTACTGTTTGTCCTTACAACATACTTTGCAAATGAGTGCTTAACTATCATGTCCTATGAGTCTTATGCTTGGAAAGAAAATAAATAAGGGTTGATCTAATCAGCAGCTGGAGACAAAAGAATTATATTAAAAAGAAAAATCAGGGGTTAAATAGAAGCCTTCTGCTGTAAACTCCTTCTCCCCTTAGGGTCTTAGTCTTCCCTTTAGACGTTTTGTCCTTTTTCTAAGGTAAAATTGGAAAGTCGAACAGTTCTCCAGTAAAAAAAAAAAAAAAAAGTCTATTTATGTCTCACTAACAAGTTGAGCTTCAACTACATTATTACTTTAAAGACTGTCCATCGGATGTACTCTTAAAATATCTGTTAAACTATTTACTATGTATTAATTTACTGCTAGTTGGGCACTGATATTTCTTATCAAAGTCCTGGAACATCATTATAAGGCATAAAATCCAATCATCTATGGATTCCTTATGACTGTGTGGTAAATGAATTTCCAAAATAGTTTCATTTTAATATTCATCATATATTTCACATTTATGATGTACTTCACATTCATTTTTTGTATTTTTCAGTTATTTATTAGGTATCTCATATTTGTGGTAGATTTACTATGTTTGATATTATTTCAGCTAAAATCCTACTTGAGTTCCAGATTAAGGGTAACCTGCACAAAGTTGTAAGAACCGAAAGAGTCCTTCTGCTACACATGCTTTATAAAATACTTTTCTGATATCAGTATAATAACAAGAGTCCGAAGAGTTGCTCAACTGCTACTTCTGTGAAAAATAATAAAAAAACTCTTAAAAACTCTTTCTCATTGCAACTGTATATTCACCATTATCTGTTACAACAGCTTGACCATCAGACAGATGGTTACTGATAAAACTACTCCGTTTTTGTGTACTTCAGAAGCCTGAGATTACAGAAAAACACTATGAACATACTTGTATACCCCTATCATCAGGCATTAAGCATTGACGTTTTCTGGGATATGGTCCAGAATTTCTGACCTATATTTCTGCTATGTACACCAAATTTGTGCACATGTCCTAGATGTATGTAGTACATAGAATATGCATGCTAAGGAAGTTACATGTTCATGCAAACATGGGCAGAAACATGGGCAAGCAAATCTAAACTGTGAGGTGATCACTTTCTCTAAATGAGAAAGCGATCCATTTGTCTTAAGTTTTTGTCCTCCTTTTTTAAGGGGTGGAGGGCAGGGAGACAAGGATGTAAATGTAACTATAATGCATGAAAACTTTATGTATATGTAAGTAGATGTTAGAGAAATTACATTGTCATTGACTTTAAAAATGTCTTTCTCTCCTGGAAATAATATGAGGACAACTAACTCCAGATGGTGATATTAATGGAAGTTCGAAAGTTTCTGACTAGACATTTGTGTGGATTATCAAGTGAAGCTCCTGAAATTCTTTAGAAAATCCTCTCACACTGATTAAAGATGTAGCATTTCCTTCTATTGAGATGTGCTTTACATCTATGGGGCTGCAATGTGCCTTGCAAATGCCTTAGGCATTTCAGAGAGAAATTATGTGGTTCTCACTTCTATATGTTCTGTCACTAAGTGAGAGAAGATGCTAGAGAACTCAGAAAGCTCTTAAAAATAATTTCTTTTTGAGTAAAGCTGATTCTTTTTTTTTTTTGCAAACCAGCCTTTTTCAAGTGTCTTTATATATTCGATGATTTTTCTCCTCTATTCCACTAGTAAGTTATGGCACAATTAGACTGACTTGAAGATACTTCAGCCCTGTGAACATTTGCTGCTCGAGACATGCAATTCCTGGCAGGAGTCCTTAATCACATTCCTCAGTCAGGTGTCAAGCAGAGCAAAAGCACAAGCACACAAGCAAGTTTTGTTTAGAGGACCTCAAAAAACCAGCCAAGTGGCAAATTTGGACATCTGTGCTAGACTGTGGCTGTCCTGTTTTTTCAGTCTAATCTGTCAAGATAACCATTTCCCCATTCTCTTAAATAAACACAGACTTCCTTGTTTAAACAGTATAACAGTTCTAACAGAGCACACAGTTTTTAATCATCCTCCGCTAAGTACGCTAGCAAGAGCCTGAGAAAAGCAGCAAAAAATCTTAAATATAAGCTGCTGATTTTGCTGCTTAGGACATGCAGCCCTCAAATTTTAGATGGACTGTAACTAGCGCTTGTAATAAAGACTGCAGCGTAAAAAAGGATGAGCTCTTTTCTGGCCTCTTAATTAACAGAGCAGTTGAATTCAATTTCACTCCCAAAGAATAATTAGGATAATGAATGGGGGATGTTCATTTTTCTTTTCTTTTCTTATAGGATGCGCCTTCCTAGAGATTTTTCTCAACTACTTTCTCAGCTACTTAACTATTTTTATGAACTACTAGTTATCCTAACCTAGCTTTAGTAACATATTTTCCATGAGTAACAGAGTCATAAAATTTGGTAAATGCTGAACACTAGTCTGTAGGTAGTCATTGCATTTAACACTAAAATTTTGAAAGATAGATCTGCTGCAGGAACACCATTAAATATCATTGATCTATATTTTGCTGAGTATTGACTTTCTTTTCAATCTTTTCAGTCTTCTTTCCCTCCCTTTTCTTTCCTATTTTCTCTGATTCATTCTATGCACTTCTGTGTTATTTATCTTTGATTTTTTTTCTAGCTTTATGAATTATTCTCTCACCTTTCTCTTCTGTAACTACTTGTTCGTTTTATCTCTGAAAGGAGCATTTCTCTTCTGTTCATTCTTTATTGTTTTTATGTCTGGTATACTTTGTTGACCCTCTCATTCTCTCTTTTTTTCCTATGATCTTCCTTTTTTTTTCCCCTTTGTCTATGTCTTTTCATTGCATTTTATTGTCCCTTTCTTGCCCTCCAGCAGCACATTCCTCCTTTATCCTTTTTCTCCCAAGTCTTTCTTTCCTAGAATCTTTCCCTTTCACTGTTCCTCTCTATGGAATTTTCCCCTATTGGACTCTTACATCTTTTCCTGATCCACCATATGGTGTCTCCTGTCCTCTAATTTCTCATGGGGCCTTTCTTCCTGGCCTGCTTCAGAGGATGTATTTCTATTGGTGGGAATGCTACTTTCTCATCTTGATCTTTCATCTCTGTGCTTTATTTATGTTACAGAGCTCCCTAGGTCACACCATGTGCTTTGAAATCAGTCTACCTCAGGTTTAGATCTTGTCATTTCCCACACAAATGAATCTAATATTGCTTTTCACCTACAGATTGCCAAGGTGTAATCCTGGTATAGACATTCTTTGTCTGCAGCCTCCTTCCTCCTTTGTACGGGAGACAATGTAAAGAAGTCAGCCCAAAAGCTCCCCTTCACAAAGTTTCCTTGATCGTTTGTGCAGACTTCCCAGAGCTCTTCTTTCACGACATTGTGGTCTAAACTCTTTCTCATTTGAAACCACAATTAAAGAACACACAAAGCCTGCAGAGAAAATTTTAAACCACTTTGTTCTTGGACAACACAGGAATTACATAGATCTATTCACAAATAAAAACATTTGAATAGTATATCCAACAAGAACAACTTATTCTCATTTCTTCCCAGTTTCTTTAAATCCAGACTAAGATCGAGGCAGCTATCGTCCTTTTCTCTTATCATTCCCCTAGTTTCCAAGGACAGTTCATTAGTAAAGGAGGGAAAGGGTTGAGGTAGCTCTGGAGAACACAACTATCTTGAGGAAAAACTCCACTCTCCCTTGTCAGGTTATTCACCATTTTAATACCCCAATTAGATGTCTCATACACAATTCTCAGAGCAAAACTAAGACAACTTTGATTATTTATAGTAATGACAGTTATCAAACTACTACCCTTCATCCTTTACCTTCAGATCCAAAAATCAAGTGGAAGGACGCAATCCCTCCAAAGCATGGTGTACAATGAGTCTGAAATATAGTTTCAACCAAATGAGATGCAGTTAAAATATTCAGATCCTCATATTTTCTTGCTCAGGACTCCGGGCATATATAAACATTGGAAACAGCAGGTCACATACCTGGATTTTTTTTTTCTGTTCTAAGGTGTAATTGGTCTGTTCAGACCAATACTTCAAATTGATCAAAATAGACACTCCGGCAACATAGTTGCCCTATCAGGTCACTGGTATGAGAATTACCAAATCAGAATCTAGAAAGTAGTAACAGATGAGGACTTTCTGGAAAGTGCCAGAAGCTGTGCATGAAAGGAGTAAGTAGGCATGAAGTCCCATATCCCTTGAAACCAGAGTCAGAAGACTGTGAATTCATGTAAAAGACAATCTAGGTCTATTGAGATGTCAGTCATAACAATAGAGGACTCAAAGTAAAAAAAAAAAAAAAAAAAAAAAAAAAGCCCCTGAATTGATAAATAAGACAAGCAAGATAGAAGCAGCGAATTCTGGTGATATGACCTAGGGCTCAATGGCCTCCTTAGTTTCCTCAGTGCCACACACATAGAGCACAAACTCCAAATTGCCATAGTGGGCTCTTTGAGGTGCAACATGCCTCTGGGTGGTTGTCCATAGCCTGCACCTGATATCAGTCATGGTAAAGTTTTTGTAAAGGTTTCTAGCAGCACTTACACATAATTTTTTCCTATTGCTAAAAAGTGTGTTAGCTTTGAAGCTGGAACTCATGCAAAGACAGATTTTTTTAAAGTCTAAAATTATCTTTTACTTTGTTGTACTTACAAAGATAATTTTAGCACTTCTGTAGATGCCATCATCTCAGTATGGTGCAAAATAAGTTGCATCCTTCCAAATAATAATGCTTGTTTTGGAAGATCAGTGGTGGATTTATTATATCTACTCTGTTGAGATCATACAACAATCATCATTGCCACAATGAACCTTCCACTTGGTGTTAGAAATCTCTGCTGAGGGCATTTCTGTTTGTATAGCATTATGGTGGCTTTCATCAACTTTGATAAGAAGGCTAACAAATTCATGGAAGGATCATGGATTAGAGACACAACGTCCAGATTGCCTTTTACAGCTGAATCCTGGCAAACAAGGAGGTCAGCTAAACAATTTCATAATCCATCAAATGCTCCAACACTCTGCAATTATTAGTCACCTAGAGGAATTTACAACTTGGGAAAAAGCTATAGTACCAATGTCAATCCAGATATTGGTGAAGGTTAAGGTTTTAGGGTCAAAGGATTTTCTCACAAAGGGAATATTGTGCTGAAGATTTAAATGTCAGGAGTTTGTGTGGGAAAATACAAATGACTATCTCAGGAAATGAAAAACTAAGGTTCTCATAAAACTAGGTACAAAGAGTTTGAAAAAAAAAAGAATTTAGAGGAAAAGGAAGTGGATTCTGTAGCCAAGAACAAAAATTAAAATAGAAACATCAGATCAGAATGGAACAAGTGGCTCCAAAAGGATAAATCTGAAAAAGAATAAATAAGACTGTAAAAGATCAGATAGATCAGATATGGTAGCTGACTATTTCAGGTTAGTGTTCAGGCTACAGTGAAATTTGGACCATCTCACAATGTGCAGGGAGGGTGATCCTGCTAAGAGAGGTCTGAATGATGGGGGCAGGAGAGCAATTTGCCAGGGGACAGAGGCAATAAATGTGTCCTCTGGCAAGGCTCTGAGCAATTATAATATCAGCACCTTCGCTCATGCCCTCCAAGGAGAAAATATGCATACATCCTGTCCTTTTTTCTTTTTGCTTGTGTGTGAGGTAGGATGGGGTGTGTTTATCTGTGAAGGCCACGATGCCTTAACTTACACCTGAAGAGCTTTCGGTTGAGGGGCTGCCTCTCTTGTCCAAACACCCTAATAAAAATCTTATGGACCAAAACTCAGAAGACAGATGAGTATTTATTTGACAAACTCAATAGATTTGAAACTTGAATGCATTTTTATGGGGCAATATAAAAGAGATTTTAAAAAAAACAACAAAATTCTGCCTTGCATATTTGCTAAGATAGATTTTGTAGAGTAATAAAACAGTGAAGGAACAAAGTTATCTCTAATATATTTTGACAGTAATGTAGCTCTGCTTTCACTTTTAGGTACAGTAATTTCATCTTTTACACTGTACAGATAACTGAGATGAGATAAAGTCATGGAAAGGCTACAATTCTTTTTCAAAGGAATGTGAATTTTAGCTATTCAACAGAAAGGTACCATCAAAAGCCATGCTGGCACAATCAATATAGTTTTATGAACACTTAGTTTATTGGTGTCATATATAATTAATTCAATCCAGGTAGACTCCTTTATAAAGTAATTTACTATGCTGTCAACCAACACAGCAACAACATACCAGGAATACTTTTTGCTAAGAGGTATGATTTTAAAAAATGATTAATTATAAGATGGAGGATGGGATGAACATTTTTCTTCTGAACTCTGCAGTTCAATTGCCATATAGTCTTCATGCAAACTATGATGTAAAATGGGAGACAAACAGAAGATTTTATTTTAAATAATAAGGATTTTAGAATGTGACATACCATAAGAGATGTTTTATCCATCTGAAAGAGGTGGTAAATGAATGTATTACTTACTTCAAAATGATTTAAATATTGTTCAATAATTAATGCAGTGCTGTGCTAATGTGACATTATAGAGAAGAACTAATTCAAAGGCAATTAGTAGTATTAGATGAAAGCTTTGCTTTGGGGACTTTTATTATTTAGAAGCTATATTTTATCATTAATTTAAACAAAGTAGTTTGCATGTGAGGCGATGTGGCGGTGGCTGCCTGCTACATGCTGAATTTGGGAAAACTGCTTAGTCTCAAGCTAGTCGTCCTCGCAAGTCGGAGTCAGCAAGGCCAGGACAGACTTGTGCATTGAAGGTATCCCACGGGTGGGCAAACATTTTTAACCATGCTGCCTCCTCACTGTTGTCGCTAAGATATAAAGGAAGAATGCAGCAGCTCGGCTTTGTCCCACACTTCAGCGCTGGGAGAGGCAAAGGTTAAGAAGGAGGAAAGCGAAGCAGACAGCCCTGTGTGGCCTCCTGAAAAACAAGCTGTGCAACGGGGCCACCTCCCCGTACACAAACGGGCCAGGGCCCGAAGAATGAGATCATTTTGACTCTCTTTGCTCGCATGCTAATGCGGCTTTCTCTCCTTTCGCTGGAGCAGGTCAGCCATGCAGCACGGTTCAGCTGCGCTTTGTGCGCTGCTTCCGAAGGCCCCGTGCCCGCCCGCAGCTCCGGCTGCGCTACATGATGCTGCGGGGCTCCTGCTCCCGCGCTGCCTTCCTGGCGGACCCCGCTCCGCTCCGTCACAGCCTCGGCTGCCCTCACGCTCCGGAGGAAGTGGCAGTTACTTCACACTGCTGCCCAGGGCTTATTAAGACGGTATTTGTGTACGCTCAGTCCTCACTGACAGCAAATTACCTTTTAATGGGGGGCAGTGCTGGCATTTAGCAGTGCCAGTAATCACATACAAGTCACAGTGGTAAGATTTCAGGCTGTCACTCTTTTTGCTGCTTTTTTTTTTTTTTAATCTCTGGATTACTTTGCTCTCAACTGCTTTCACAGTTTGCTCACTGAATTATGTTCACTCCAGAGAAGTGAATCCAGTCCCTTCTGTTCCCACAGTAATCATCAATTCAAGCTAAAGTGAAAGGGTCAAATCCAGAGGCAAAGTAAATGGCGGTGTAAATTTCTCATTAGCAAATCAATGCAAATCAGTGAAATTCAGTGTCATTGAACCAAAGTCGGTCTTGCCTTAAGTGAGAACAACCTCCATCAATTTCTCTGGGAACAGCTTCTTTCTAACCGTGAGTTTGATCCATTGGGCCAAATTACACTTGTACCCTTGACATCACTGTGGATTTGAATTATTCAGAGGAGGGCACCAACTCCAACATTACACCAACTGTGTGTGTAAATCTGTATAATTCTCCTGTTGATGGGGAAAAGGAGCTGAAGCAGGAAAAGAGAAAGAATGTGAATGGCAAAATAAACTTGGCCTCTTAAATCTTTTTGGCATCCTCGCGAACCTTGGTGTTGGTCGCACCTTCAGCTTCACAGAACATGCACTGCATTAACAGCCCTGCACACACTCGGTGCCCTTGGCGAGGCCAGGCTGTGGAGCACACACACACACACATGCACTCCACTGCTCCTGGCTTGTACGGGGGTGCAGGCAGGACCCTCAGGAGACAGCAGTTCATCACTTGTGCACCACAAACTGTGCACATCTTACTGATACTCCTTAATCTCCATCAGTTTATTTCAAAAACATCTCTAAGTCAGGCTGCTGGGGTACAGACTAGTTCAAAAAATTATTTTATTTGTGACTCTGGAAAATGCAACATGTAATTTAGCTGTTTGAAATTGCATGTAGTTAGTTGTGTTTGTATGTATGTAAACATGTTTGTATGCATACATGTATATAAACACACATACATATTAAATGTAGACTTAAATATAACTTGTAACATATCAAAAGTAAGAAGAACATAAAGGGAAATATCCTTCAGTACATCTAATCATAAGCTATTAAATGTTTCATTCATACAAACTTTGAATTATTTTTTCCTCCTTTTTCCGAGATATCTTTGCAGATACTATATATTACGAAATCACCTGTCTTTAAGAGAGTGTCTGTGAAACACTTAGGTCCTTATGAAATGGATGCCTTAGTGAGGATAGGTCAAGTCTAGCAATGTTGTTGCCAAGAACAGTTTCTGTATATATTTTTCACAATGCCCAGATTTACTTTATGTTGCAGATTTATCACTGTTATCTCTAAAAAAGAGGATGAAGCAGTAGACTGGAGTCTTATGATCTCTAAAACACTTATGAGCAAAGGCATATTATGAAGTGGAAGTGGTTTGGACAAAAACCTCAGAATACACATTTAACCTTGGAAATATGTAATGGATTACATTCTAATTGGTATCTTTAGGCAGACTTGATTCTTCCACCAACACACATACAAAGTTCTTAACGTGTTTTTAAAGCAGATTGTTGCCTAACTCTACTTACCTGTATACCTGCTTTTATAGCACTCCTCTTAAGCCTAGAACAAAACTCTGAGAGTCAAACAGAATGCTTATGGGTTTAAAGAACATTTATCTGTGTGCCATAGACAAGAAGGAAGAGTCATCCACATTCCCAGCAATAGCTGTCAAGTTAAGTTGGCATGGACCATGCCCTCTAGAGAGAACACCGGAGCCTTGGTGACTCTCACGTGTGTCTACAGTAAAAGACAGAGCTGGTTTGCAATCTGTAACAGTACTTCTCATTTCACACATACTAAATATGTTTTCATATTGGTAGGGAATTATAAATCAATGTCAGGATTATAGTTCTATGTAAGCACAGCCTGTGTTCAAATTCTTGGCTCTAAACATTTTAGATTTCAAATCTGGATGATAATCTGAGTAGATAGTGTTGGATTTGCTGTGGTCAGAGTCTCATGCAAGCTGCCAGTCGTATCTCCTATCAAGATAGCAGGAATTTGATGAAAGCAGCTGTTCTGGAGAGATTTTTGCTGTACTGCAGGATGTGCTTCAGCTGATTTGTTTTTATCTACTTCACAGTCACACTCAAACTTTCGGAAATGTATTCCAATGTACTCTTCAGATTGGCCAAGAGATATTCATCACTAACAGCCTGAAAAGACTTGGTCACCTTCCCACCATACTCACTAGTGGACTCATATCCATGAAAAAAAACAAAGGAGATTTGTGTGTTATATCTCATCTAACATGCCCTCTGGCAGGGGAGTGGTGACCCAGCACCATAGGCTCTCCTTGCAAGGGAAGACATCTTTCCCAATGTGAAGCCCCATCACTTCTGCCTGGAATCATGTGGATGTCAAGAGCAACACATGGTCCCTGGTGAGTATAAGAGCCAATAACTTGAACTGTATTAGTGTGCAAGCCAGCAGTTAAAACCTCAGCTGGTCTTTGCAGAGCTTATCATGCACCCTGATGGATCACAGTATTGAAATTACTTCAGTGCAAGTTAGAGTATCTTGAATTGCTATAATTTCTACCAGTTCTTGATGGCACCCACAGGGGGCCATTACTTTATTAGAACTGTTCTTAGCCCACACATTATCCATCCTGATATGTACCGTACATATTACATCATGCAGTCAGTTCTTGAGGATGTATTAGTCATTGACTTCCAGTGAAATTCTCTAGACCCAACTGCACGTCTTCGAGCAGTCAAATTAAAAAACTTGCTAAGGATTTCTTCCAGCTCCATGTGGATAACACTAGCCTTTCTGATTCATTATTAAGAATAAGATCTGAAACATTTTTCTGTCAAACCAATGTATCACATAATTTCATCTAAAAAAAATGGTTCTGTTCAGATGTCTGAAGAGAATATGAGTGCTGTCTACAACCACCTAATTGCAGAATGCAGAAGAATGGAGCTAGGCCAGTCCCCAAAGGTGGACATAGGCAACAGGAAAGACAATGGACAGAAGTTAGAACATTCCAATGTTCTATCTCAATTGGGAAATTCGAATTAGATATAGCTGGACACAGTTCCGAGTAATGGTATGTAAACAGACATGTTTGAGCCCAGGGTTGGGCTAGAGACAGACACAAATCTCTTTCAGAGCAAATTATTCTGTGGTTCCAAGAACAAAACAAAAAGGTTTTTACTAAAATGCTGCAGGATGGCACCTGTCTCTTATCTTCCTAACTTACCTCCTGCAAAATGTCTGTGTCCCACCTGCACTATTCTCACCCAGTGTGTATAAAATGATGAAAGAATTCACAGAACTAAGCTAGAACATCAAAGTTCTCATGACTTTGAGCAATCTTACATCTATTTCATACGATTACTAATACAAAACACACTTTTTGTGTGGACCTGGTTTCTATATACAAAAATATATAAACATGTATATAAATATATAGAAGACTTGCCTTGTAAAACTCTTGACAGTCTCTCATGGGTTGGACAAGCATGTGGAAATCAGATCCCTCAACTGATATTGTGAATGCTTTTGCCAAGAAACATCCATCAAGGCTTTTAAAGAAACTCATTAGCCATGACTTAAAAGAGCAAATAGGAAAATTACTGTATGAAACTCATGAAATCAAAGGTAAATGGGCAGTTTCACAATGGAAAGATGATTGTGTGTCCCTACAACTATAAAGGATATATTAGACATATATAAGATTCAGATAAGGGTGAAAAAGATGAGTAGTAGGCTCTGTATAGAAAAAATAAACATAAAAAGAAATATTAGGTTGAGAGACTTTAGTGTGTGTGAGGGGGGAAAGATGGAATGAGGTGTCAATGTTTAAGTATACATAATCATGAGTAGTATGAGGTACATACTAGGAAAGAAAGCTGGGAAGGAAATTGGTTGCTGTTTCTTCGGACACCAGAACTCAATATCAAAAAGAAAAACAACAAAAATTGCACTCAGAACAAGCAGAGGTTCTTCATGCAATGGATGGTGGATGTCGGAAGCTCCTTGCCAAGGGACACATTGCACACAAGTTTATATTTAATTTAAGGGGAGACTGAACAGGGATTTTCAAAAGAATATTATCAATTATTAAATAGAAAAATCACAACAGAATGGAAGGAAATTCCTCGTCTGAAAATTGTTAGGAGGTGAGAGAGAACCAGCAGAAATATATGCCCTCTTTTCTAGGCTTGTGGCCACTACTGATAAAGTTGAGCTAGCCAGGATATGGTTGGATTTGTATACCTTGACCTCCAAAGAGACTGGCAACCTGGATGATGATTTTGACCTTCCCTTTACCTTTAGTTCAGTCAGTAAATCCCTGTGACATGTTCCAAAGAAGTCTGGAAACATTCAATATTCACAAGAAGCAGTACTGATCTCTGAAAGCTGCACTGCTGTGGACTTGAGCTGGGTAACCTAGGGCCATTAGGTTGACTCTTGACTCCCCAGCACCTCTAATTCCCACGATGGCTGGTGTATGTGTGTCCTCCTGAGTGACGTAAGCAAATCTGACTGCACAACTTTAAGCCCTGAAGCTGAATCTTGGCAAACCTGAGCTGGTGGGAGAGGGAAAAAGAAACCACTGGTGACCTCTGCTATGTTGTCTGAACATTTCTCTTTCAAAAACAACTGGAGTTTCAAGAGCATTCAGGCACCTAGATAAGCTCTTATGGGCATCACAAAATCTGCTCTACAAGATAGTTGCCAGATGCCCAACTCCTCTTGACTTCAGCATGATAACACTTCTGAAAATCTTTAAGACACCTATCTACATCTTTAGGTGCTTAAATATCTCTAGCACGCTGACCCTGTGCCTTCTAGAACTTAAAAATAACTTTGTCTAATTGGAATTCTACTTGACCCTGTGTGGTGTGAGGCCTGATCCATCTGCATAGATTGACAGGGCAAACAAAAATATATCAATCTGAAGTGAGAAGCACTTATTGTGGATGGAGTAGGATCCCTTGAGGTATGTGTCTGACTCCAATGTTATGGACAGATGGCAATTTTAGTATTAGTACTATGCTTTCAATAATATAAAGATTATAAATGGATTATCAATTTATGGCCCAACAAAACAGGAAGCACGTTCTTATATGCCAGATTAAAAGAACACAATAAATAACTTTTCATAGTTTACTATTACAAGAATACTATGATGGTAAAAACCATTAAATAGGCAGCTGCAGTACATCGAAGATTTTGTTTGTTTTCCTCCCCATAATGCAGCAAAGGAGAAAGTAAAGAAGAAGGAAAATCATTAGCATAGGACTCTGTTCTTCAACATGGTTGCATGTTTGTTTCTTCAACATGATCTGTCTGGATTGAAACCTTTGCAGGGCAGGATAAAATACATTAACTAAGAATACTAAATCATGACTCCACACACAAGAGTCTAGAAATGCAGAAGATGAAGCAGGAGGGACCTTAGTCACCACTGTGATAACCGCTGTGTGTGCACGTGTTACAGAGATGTCACTGAGCTCTTGGTGATCTTGTTCATAGGCATATTTAGCTCTGGGTTCCAGTATGCTTTTTCTCTCAGAGAGTAAACTTGTTATTAAACAAACACAAACATTTTCATGTTTCACACATTCAGGATTCATTTCTCTCCCTTTGCTCTTTTTATTTTTATTATTTTTTGCTTTGTTTTCTCCATCAGAACATCAGGAGCTGTAGACACAATTTATGAGTTCCTGATTAGGTGAGGAGGTCTTCTTGTCTAATTCAAGGACACGTCTGCTCACAGTTTCAAAGCAGATGATTAGCTCTCCCTGGCTTTGCCAAGGCAGTGGGACTGGTATGACTAAATCCTTGTGCAGGTCTTTGAAAATATTCTCTTGATAATTAACTAGAGCTTCTGATCTTCCTGATTTCACATCTTGCCATCGTTTCTGAGCAGTGCAGCAATGTGCCACTTACAATGTGAGTTAGCCAATGGCCTTTATTTTCAGAACTGCACCAAAATTATTTTTGTCGCCTGTGCTTACTCGCGTTACACCCAAGGGCAGTTGACCTCATGGTTGCTTGGCGCTTGCACGACACTCTGCAGTACAGAGCAGTGCTGTGCTGCTACCTAAGCTGCTTGTTCAGCTGATACGTGTAAGGCACTTACCATTGCAGTTTGAGTAGGATATTTCCTTTTTTTCTGTTCCAAAATAAGCATCATCCTCTAAGAAGAAACAGCTCGTGACTAAGAGTAAATAAGTTAGCAAAACAGCTGTGTCAACAGATAACACAAGTACTCTCCCTTTCCTCACAAAGCAGCTCATTTATTTGGACAGTTAAGTAAGAAAATAGGTGCAAGATTTTAGGTGCCTGAGTTTGAAAGTGTTGGCCTGCATTCCTGAACTAAGTCTTCTCACAGACTGATTCGGCTCCCATTCACCTTCTTAGAGCAGAACCATGAATGCTAAAAATGGATATTAGCTGCAACTTCAATTACAGCTATCAAAGCTCAGCACTGGGATAGAGGTATGGTCCTTGCTTGATATTTCCTAATGCTAACTGGACATGTGCCTGAAAGGGAAAGAAAGACTCTAGAAAAGAAAGACCTTGCCAACCTTGCTTGAACATTAGATTATTCACTTTCCCAACTAATCAATAATCGTTATAATTAAAATTGATAGCTGCAAATAACATGACAGAGTGCTGCTGCCAGAATACTGATTGTATATTTGGCTTGGAAAGATATGCAGTAGCGTGGAACACTTATTTTCCAATTTGCTTTTAGCTGAGTGCAAATTGCTTTAGCTGTATCCAGCTGATTTAGACCTTGCCTGGAGGTACCCTAGATTAATTGGGAGCCACACATTCATTGCTTACAGAATGGACTCTGTAATTGGTGAAATTTGTTAGTGCCAGTCATAAAATAACTATATCGTTCAGCTTTTTTTTTTTTTTTACCGTTGTCCTTTCATTACTCTTTCAGGAGAGGGGAAAAAAACAATTAGAACCTTTCAGACACTCAAGATTGCTTTTAAGTCTTTATGTAAAACCAAGCCAATGTGACTACAGTCAATATTTTATGCAAGCAAACATTACTGTGAGTATGGTATTGATTTTTTTTCAAAACTGAAAAGCTCTTCAGCTTACACAAGAGGGGTTTTTTTGTCCTTGTTGTGACTGAACTTTAGATAATGAAACCATTATGTTGTTACTGCCAGTGGCTTTCAAAAATAACTCTTTGTTCTTTTTTCCTATCTTAACTAGTTTATTATTAAACAGTGGGAAAATTCATTGTTGCTTGTTGGCACCTCAAAGCATAAAAAAAATCTATGGTCGTAGGTGTTGTTAAACTTGGGCTCCTCTTTTGTTTATATGTATAGAACAGGGATGTAAACAGCTGTATACAGCTGTAGCTAAGAACATACATATCTCTAATGGAATAATTCAAACTTATAAATTCTCCTGCTTATTGATGAATTTAGGAGTTAAGAGCCATGACCAAGGCTTGTTCCAGTTTCCCTTGTTGTTCATATAGTTACCTTGAAAAGGAACAAACGACAAAGCCATGCTTACAGCCTCCGCCTCCCACAAGGCACGAGTCAGGGTCCCAGCATCCCTCAGAGATGGGTGGCGCTAAGCCCTGGTTTTTGTGAGGGGCAGAACTGTGACGCCTGCAGCTGCCCAGGTTGTTCACAGCTCCCAACACACAACAAGGCCGTGTTGTCCTTCATGACCCCCTACGACTCCCATTTCCAGCTCCTGTTCACACCATGGGCACAGCCTTTCCCTTGAGTCCAGCACTTAAGCATGACTGGCTGCTATTAAACTAAAGGTCAATACTCCAAAGACCATCTCTTTCTATAATTCAGCGAGCACTGGCAAGCAGGCACAGGACAGACAGCCTGTCAGTGGCCTATCTTGGCAAAAATCCCCACTAAACTGAACATCTGAGAGTCTAAAGAGGCAGGAAAGCCACTGGAAACTGGTCTTTCATCAGCTCCACTGCTCCCAGAACTATGGGTCTTTACTCAAGCATTTTTACATATCAGCCAGCAATTTGCTTTGTGTGGTTTGGGAAGGCAGGAGTGTTTCTGCTGCTCACTTAGACTTGCATTTGACCCTTGCATCAGTAGGGAAGAATGGGTGGCCAATATATGAGGAAGTGAGCCTGAAGCAGACGCATGAGTTAACCAAGGGTGTATGTGAAAGGGAGATGGGAAAGGGGCTCGGGTGGATCACCTCCCTCAGCTGCCCTGGTGCGTGTGTGGACTCAGGGAAGCGCTCACAGGCACTACTGGATCGTAACGATCGCTCTCTGACTTGGGACCAAACTCTCACCTGGCGAAGGCACAACTCACTCGAGATCAGTGACAGGCGACCTGGTGTAAGAGATTGCATTTTATTTTGCTGTTTTTGGTGCTCTCTGTGGCATTTTCCTCTGCACATTCTTGTTTCTTTAGAGCAATAATCTTTGGCAGCTGAAAAGGGAAAGCAGTCAGTTGACTTCAGCAGAGATCATGGCCATCTCCACAGGCTGAGGATATGGCAAATTCTCTATTAACGGGACAGGGAGCCAGGCAACTTATTTCAAAGCAAGAAGACTGTGAGTTGGGATTGGTATTAAATTGCACCGTTGCAGGACATGGCATGGGCAGACATACAGTGCCACTGACATTTTGATGACCTTTTCAGTACAGAGTTCCGCTTAAAAATCAGAGCCTTGGTGAGGCTCATGACTGCAAACATGAGCTGATTTAGGACAGATCTGGAGAAAGGTGCAGATGAAAGGGCACTACGGTATCACCTCGCTTTGGCACATGTATGAAAGGTAGGCACAGAGCCTTCCCTGCAGTTTTTGTAGTCTTTGGCCTGCTTCCTCCCACCCTCTCCAGGGAACCCAGAGCCCAGAGGGAGGGCCATGGGTCATTTCTGCCGTGCCCAGCAGGGCTGCCCGCTGCTGGACCAGGAGCAGCCTCCTCTGCGCGTAGGAACCTGCCTGCAGGGCTGAGCACACGTAGCAGAGACCACCTCCTACCAAAGCGAACTGCAGGCACTTTTGTGTGGTATTATGGTGGAACAACACGCTTCCACATGACTAACACTGCCAGGTTGCAATTAATAGATACCCTTGCTAAATCTTAAAGTTTGCTCATTTGTCAACCCAGGCCAGAAGTTCCAGATTTGCTGCTGAGGTGGAAAGCACCTTTTAGCAGATGCTACATTAAAATTACTAACCCCCACCGCAAGGACTTTAACAGGGCCCCGCTTCCCACCACTGCACATGTGTAAATTCAGCTTTGGTTAATGGTTGTCTATACACACTGCAGAGCTTTAAAGAAATGGTTAAGTAAGTAAAAAATCACATTCTTCCAAAAGCCTCCCTCATAATGAAAGAGATTTAACTATTAAACATCAAAAAAACAAAAATGAACCTCCTTTGCTCTCAGGGCAGAGGAGAAGGCTCACTGACTCAGTAAAGACAACATGGGAAAATGAGTTGAAAAGCCTTTATAAGCCATTAGACATTTCTGTTTCAAAATCTCCCTGAAAAATACAAAATTTCTTAAATCTGGTGCAACAAAGAAAAGGGTCAGGAAGGTAAGACAAGTACAAACTAACACTTAGGTGTTTTTCCATGCTAAATTGTAATGGAAATCTTATGCTGCTACCAACAGTCAAGTGTCTCTTCTGCCTCATGTAATCCTCTTACTGCTCAATAAAAATAACAGTAGAAAAGATCCCCACAAAAAATAATAAAAAAACTTGAAAGAAAAGGCTAAGGCTATGTGAACCTAGGAAAAAAACTGACCTGAGCAAAATAACTCTATCAAGGGGAATCACAGTTCATGCTAACACTATAGAAAAAACAGAACAGAAAGCCAAGCAGAGGGCTAAAACTTGAATAAATGGAGAAAACAGAGCTGCCTTTGTAAAAACAAAACAAAGCGGGTTCAGCAAATAATGACTATGTCTGCAATTCACTCTGACACATGGTGATACGGCTGCAAAATGCCTGCAAGGGCTTAGTCTTGTTCCTAGTTTTTGAGGAGTAAGGTGGTTTCAACAGACCTTTTAAAACCATAAAGGCTTTGAGCACTATCTCCAGCTCCTTGTTAGTAACGGTCTGTTCGAGCTACTTATCAAACATCTCGAGCTATCTCCTGAGAGATGCTAAAAGCATCCGTCGCTGTTATCCAGAAGGAAATATAAATATGAACTGCGCTGTATAAATCTGAAGCGAGACGTGTTCCCTGTCCCTAACGCTTTAGGCTGAAGAGAGACAGGACACATTAACGCGGATTAAGATACGGGGGCAGGGGGGCGGAAAGCACAGGTCAAAGCAGGGAGTGTGATAAAAGCAAAGAGGGGAGGCAACAGGGGCTGCGAACGGGGCTGCATGCAGATGTCAGCTGCACTCACAGGAAGGACAGAGGGGCCTGTGTGGGATGACACAAATGGAAACGAGTTAGTGGGCTTGTCAGTGGGCAAGGCGGGTGAGTGACAAGGCCACACGCTCCCCTGTGCCTACCCTGCCAGCAAGGTTCCTGGCAGACGAACGGGAGGGTGTCACGGCGTGGAGGTGGCTGAGTCCTATGTGCCACCTAGGGGCACTGAGAACCTAAAATGATAAACTGGAGAATGTCACTCCTGCCCCTGTGTGAACAGCTGCCCTCCAGCTCTGCTAGCCCTTCATGTCGGCCCTATCCCACCCCAGGCATAGAACCTGTGTTGTTGCTCTCAGGACATCCCTTCTCCTGCCTCGCAGCGCATTCTTCCCCAGCATCAGCCCTGTCCTGGCAGGGACCTGCAGGGGTGGCCGTCCGGCGGCACACGGACAGCCCCTTTCCTAACAACAGATCCCACGGCGCTTGGGTAGCTTCCAGGCTTGTGAAATTCCTTCCTCCTCCCATTGCCATTTGCTGTGAAGTCTCACACGGTGGAGGATGGGTTGCAGCTCTGTGTGCCCCAGTGCAGCCCCACGGCCACTGGGGAGCCCTGCTCACCCCACACGCTCCTCAAGAGCTCAGCCTGGCGAGCGCCAGATCGAGGGGCATGGACAAGGACGGAAGGAAAGGGAAAAAGGAGGAGGCCTTTCTGTGGAGGAAGACAGCGAGTGTCAACGGCTGCCTGGCCCTTGCATGGACCTCAAGGATGTAATAAAGCTGTAACATTAATTACCATTTAAACTGCTGCTTACCCCGTATCAATCAGAGTAATTCATTCCAGTTACTTACAACACTCAATCTTCAACCACACTAAATCAAAATCACCAACAGCGTGAATTTATAAAGTCTCTTTTGCTGCAGAAGCATTAACGGTCTAGGCTGAAAAGAGAAAAAAAAAGAAGCAATCGATGGTGCATTTCAGTACAAAAGCCATCAGAGCTTTTAATATAGAAGTAATAGGGCACTTATTTAATTGTTCAGGAGCTCTGTGTCCGCAGCACCCCCGCCCCCAGGAAACACCCTTCCTCCCTATTCCCTACGAGGCTAATTTGTCACATGTCAGCGCCAGGAGATTTCTGACCACGCTCCGAACAAGGCGGTAAGAGTAAGCTGGAGATGAATAATGTGCAGTAAAAAATCAATAAACCTTATTACTAGTCACTAAGGGGACTGATTTTATGTCTATAAAAATAAAACAATTATAGCAATATTAATGGCAGATTCATCATAGTAATATAAAAAGTCCAAGTGTGCCTGTCTGTTGGGAATCTTTAATTCATCCTTCCATATTAAGTATTCACAAGGCAAGAGAAATGGAGCCCACTTCATAAACAAGGTCTAACCTCCTGTAATTCATCATGGCAAGCAAAATAAAAAAAGGACAGAGAACTTGAAAGCCAATTTTGCCGCCCAATGTAAATGGAATGACCAGGGAAGGATAAAGGGTAAAGCCTTGAAAACATGACCAGTAAATCTTTTTTTCATGCCATAATCAGTGTTCTTTCATGTTATTGTATATTTACAGCCCTGGAACAAAACAGGTGGCAAGTCTATAACGTCATTCGCTTTTCGGTAGCACGGATAGGAATGGTCCTTCTGCCTACACGTCCTCCATGACTAGGTGTCTATTCATTTCACCGAGGCAGTACCGATGAAACAGAGAAAAACAGCCTACAATTTATAGCGCGCACAGCTGCTCTAGCAGGGGCATTAGAGGTTTAAGTACTGCTAATACCACCAAGCTTATTAGGGCCTTGCTGGAGCCTGTGGAGGGGGCGCAGTGGCTCCCGCTCCGGCAGCCGCCGGCTCCCTGCCCGCGTCGACGGCGCCGCGCTCCGAGAGGGCAAAAGGAAAGCAACTTGAGACAGACACCGGGGAAATACAAAAACAACTTTTTTTTTTCTTTATTCTGATTGCCAAATTATTTAAGGCAGGTATAAAAATGAAAGCATTCAATATTCATTTTACATAAAATAAACTAGATTACAGCATAAAACAAGTAACCAGGCAATGGCATTAAAGTCTCTCTTCTAAAACTGGATAATTGTAAACATTAAAAAAAAGACTGCAGGACTATTCAAGTAATAGAACAATCACAGATGTCTTCTTGTATGCAGGCTATCAGGTTATTTGCCATTCAAGATTATCAAAAAGACATTTCATTATTCACAGATGCTCATTATTTTCCATTTAAAATCTATACAATTATGTACAACACAGTTTTTGTGGTACTGTTATCCCCATGCCTTCCAAATGTTTATCTTTCACAATACACAATTACAATGAAACAGTTAATACAGTAACATTTTACACTGATGCATCTTAATAGGAGCCACCAAATAGACATCTACATTGTACCAAAGTGTCATCACAGTTAACCTCTCTGAGGGCTCTTAGGAAATAAGGGTATGCAAGGTTCAGGCACACTGATACATAACAATATTTATTTACAGTTAGAAAGCAAGGAAAAAAGAAAGAAAAAAGAAAAGAGGAAAAAGGGAAGAAGAAAAGAAACAAATGGCCTTTCATGATAAACACGTGAAAAACATGAACGTGCTATAGGTGTTCGTTTATCACGTGAATGTATTATCCCCATTATTGTGTGGTTTGCAATGTAGCAGCAGACCCTGTGTGCGAGCCTGGTTATTGATACAAAAAAAGTAAAGAATATATATATATATTTTTATATATATATGTATATATATATATACGCATATATATATATATATATAAAAACAGAAGTCTAATTACAGCAACATTTGTTACTCTGTGATAAAATCTGTGATTTACAAAAATGAAATGACTGGTTTTTGCCTGCCATTAAGGCATTTCAAATTAACACCATGGAACTGATGTCTGTAATAAAGCGCTTCCTCATGTGATCCAGTCACATGACAACGTACATTTCCAAACTCATCATTCTCTGAAAAGAGAAAGAAGAATGTTTAAGTCTTGTGTTTCCCCAAACACCTTCCGCACCTCAGACACGCTGTGGAAGGAGATCTGCACAGCACTCCATCTCACGCCGCAGAGAGCGAGTCCCATCCGCGTCCCTCCCCCACAGAGGTCGATATATGAACAACCGTGTCAGGATTTATCTTCTGACTCCCGAAACCCTGCCCTGCGACGGGTCTTTCAGAGCCAGAAACCTCCTCTCCCACTCAAATAATTCAAGCTATGAGTCTTACACGGCCACTTGTTTCCCGAAAGACACCAGTAACCATGGAAGTTTATAGCACTGTGTAACACATTAAACTCTGAGACTTAACACAGAGGTGATGAAAAGGATCCTACTGTTACGAGTGCACTGGGTTTTCACTTAGAACAGGATCATTATTACCCAGAAGGGTGTCTCTCCTGTTGGAGGTCGAAGAGTAAATCTTATTCACAACCTAGGAAATAACTAAGAGGAGAATGCAAGGGATTCCTATGTACCTTAATAATGATAAAACAGCTAATGGACTCTTCAGCAAACTCTCTGAAAATAAAATCAGCAAACCTGAGAGATTCGCAGATTATGTAAAAGTCTAAATTTACCATGTGGAAGACGAATCTGAGTATGACTGAACATGACATTTTACCCACTTCTTAAAATCATTTGGATCTTAATTGTATTTCATAATCACTTTTTTTATTATTTTTAGCAATAGCTAAACCTAAAACATATTCTGTGGAAAAACTCAGAAAGTAAATTATTTGTTGCCCCTTAATAAGTTATGTTATAATTAAAGGACCCAATTCAAAGACAAATGTCACCTTAATGATAATCAGACTCAAAATCCAGCCAACTTTTCCTCCCTTCCTAAAAACTCTGCCTGACAAGAAACTGCAGCCCTCTAGGCTATAAAAACTATGATTTGCTTTCTCCTCTCTGTATTAAGATGTGTAACTCAAGATTTGCTGGGTATTTACCTTCTTTGTGCAGGAAACATACCAGACGCAGATGCCTGAGCAGCCACCTGCTGAGTGGCAACAAGGGCAGCAGAGGTCAATCCTGAAGGAAAGAAGAAACAAAAGAATGTGGATGCACTTCTGGTTTTAATGCATTTTCGTGTTCAGAGAATGGGAGGAAGAAGCTCCAATGCAAACAAATAAAACAAACCTGCCATCAGAAAATGGCTTTTAACACTACACAAAAGAGGAATGTCTCAGGCAGCAGTGCTGAGACAGCCCGCCCAGTATGTCCAATGTGCCTGCACAGAGTATACTGAATTCTCCTTGATAATAGGTATTTTACAAGAAAATACAGCATTCCGACTTATTGTATTACTTCCCAAGTACTTCTCTGCATGGTGCTAAATGATTTGTATGAATTCCTGAATAGGAAGCTCAGTAGAAATAATAGGTACTAGGAAACAACAAGAACAAAAAGTCACAGTGAATTACTGGAACGACATGCTAGCTGCTCAGAATACAATACTTTCATAATAACTTATCATTTTTACAGTTTTCCTACTGAATGAGCATAATGCATCCCATAAGGCATATGGAATCACTGAATCAAACTGAGAAATTTCAAGACTTTTACACACAAAAAATAACTGCTGAGGCACTGAGTGAACATAATGAATTAATGTCATTTTAGCTACCAATTGTGATAGCACATACTTTACTCCACAGGAGGAAATATCCTTTTAATTCAGCTAGAATTCAAGGTTAGAGAAAACCACTCAAAGACTGCTATAAAACCAGGGAGAATGAATCACGCCTTTTCCCTGACTGGGATGCCTTTTCCCTGACTACAATTCCATGCACTGCATTTGCCAGAACACAGAGTCCTCTTTCAGAAGCTCAAACTGTAACAAACTAGGACCCTTGTGACTGCAATGCCCTGCACATAAAATATGTTCTGTATAAAAAGCTTTTGTCTTTCCTAGAATTCTTCCATTGCTCACACAATCCTAATTATATAAAAGGGAGGGGAGTTTTTTTGTTTTGTTTTTGTTTTTTGCTGCCTTTTACTCGGCTAATGTCAGTTTGCAGCAGGATTCAAAATGTTCAAGTGAACAACAGCCTAGCTGGTAAATCTTTAATAATGTGCTGACAACCAGTTGTGGAAACAAAACTTTGTATTTCTCAGGAATGAAGTTATTTACTTGAGGTTTTCTTTGCTGTTAGTACTCACTGAGAATTTTCAAGCCTTCTGCCTGAATATAAAACCCTTCTGATTTAATGAGGGGATCTATTTGAAAAGCTTCATGTATGTATGACTTGCAATGTCAAGGGACAACTCCACCAGGCAAGCTAACCCATTACAGCTCACCTTGAAATGGGTCGTATTGACCGGGTATGAGTGGGTAACCCATTCCAACGTGTGTGTGATGGTGTGTGTGGAGATGCCGCTGGCCGAAAGGAGAGTGACGGTCTCGCTCCCTCTCCGCTTCCCGTTCACGCTCGGCTACAGATTTTTCCACAGGCTGGTAATAAAACCGTGAAAGAAAACTGACGTGAGAATTTTAAAGGGGAGAAAACTGCAGCCAAAATACACTTGATCCTATTACCTGTCAGTCGGTTTTTAAATTCAGATGATGAAGTTGATTCTCTAGTGTGTTGGAGATTTACACTTGTGCTAGCTCAAAGTTAGCTCAAAATTATTCCTCGTATTCTGGTTATACATAATCTGAAAGTTTTTAAAGCACAGATTTTCAGATGAAACTCTGTGTCACGAAGCCACCATGCTGACCTCTATTTTTGGTCTCCCTGGCTGACCTGCTAGTACCTGAATAACCACTTTGTGCTGCTGAGAGCTGATGCAAATTAGTCCTCAGCTCTCTTTACTGCACACTGGGGAACAAACCTGCTTGAGTAGCAAGAAAGTCCTTTTAATCAAAGCCAGTGATTGCTGACAATTAAATACAACATCAACTTATTTGAAAGTAAAACTACAGTGTTTATTCTAACAAGAAAAAAAATGTGAAGCAGATGCTAAGAAACTGCTGCTCCTAAGATATGGCTTCATGACAAATCTACTAATCTAAGAAGGTGATACAGCTGAACCTAAGAAGGTGACACAGCTGATTCTCAAACTGAACTTACTTTGTTACTGGCTTTCAAAGAAGGCATTCTAGTTTAACCACAACACACTCTGCCATGCACCAAGAGATATCACTCAATCTAGATTTCTGTATGAGTTAACTCATTTAAGTTAGGAAGACTCTATGCACAAAACCTTGTTACTTGTATCACTTCCAAGTTACATCAAAGAAGCATCTAGATTTTAAATTACTTTAAGTAGTATTATAAAGAACCATCATGCACTCCCAGCTTAATGCCACACTCTATGTGAGTATTAAAATAATATTTTCTAGCCCACCTCGTAGCTCTTCAGTAACAACAGATGAATGCTTACAACAGGGGACTTGCTGCGATACTGGCTGGCATGCTGCTGGAGTAAATCCAGTGCTTTGGACTCAGTGGTTGATTTTGCATTGATGCTTGGGCTGGTGTTGACCTTCTCCGCCTCTTCTCTCCCTGACATCTTCCCATAAACAGGATAATGAAATCCTGGAGAGAGATAGGCCCCTGCAGGTAAACAATAAATGCCACATCAAGTTATTGTTTTTACATTTGGGTTATATCAAAGTGGGAGGAGGGGATGGCAAGGGCAAGAAACAACATCAGAAAAGGATCACATGGCTATCAAACTGTATCTTTGCTCTTCGATTTTTTCGCCTAATTTGCCCTGATGAATGGAGGTTATAAAGAGGGTTGAGCTGATAGCCATTTTAAGACATTTATGGATTCTCTTTTAAGTGAAAGGAATAGTAACTATAATGGTTCTGACAGTAAGTGCTTAGAATATTTTTATAGGCAATAAACTATCTGTCAGTCTAACAGCAACAGCAAACTGTCAAGGCTTGAGAAAACCATTGTCAGGATCTCTGACAGTTCATAAGAGGAACACTTTGTGTTGACTTTCCCTAGTGTAAGCTCAAGCAAAACAAATGTCATCTGCAAAGCTTCCAGCAATGAACAGAAACAGTAAAATGTGGGCTTCGCTGCTTTTTGAGCATGTAAGTCTTTACCAGCGCTCAAGGCAAGTTTCAGCATACATACCAGGATAGCTGTGCATGAGGACGGGAGAGACGGCACGATAGGCTGGGTGGTTGGGATCGTACATCTGTGGATAAGGATAGGCATGCAAGTACTGGATGTATGACTGATGCTGACTCATGGGTGAAGAAACCGCCACTCTAGCACCCCGAGAATCCTTCCAATTTACAGGAGTCTTGCGGTCATCATTTTTTATCTTGCTTTCATCGACTGATTGAGAATCAGAACGCTTGACCTCTTTAGGCTCCTCTTTAATGCTTGCTAATGAGACAGGAAGGCTGGGCACAGAGCTTTCCTTGTTAGGTGTTTTTCTTGGGCTGTCTTCTTTCAGCTTTTTCTCACGATCAAGTTCTTCGGATTTTTGCTGATCAAGGTATTTGGGCTGATAGACATAATGATGCCATGTTCGTGAATCTGGGTCCTAATGCAGAGAAGAAAAAATTATTCTCAACTTAGATGTTGAAATATATTGATATTTCTCATGTTTTGGTTAATATATCTTTAGTAACTCTTTTAATAACATATCTATATTAACAGAGGTGTGCTTGTTAAAAAATGCCTTGAGGTCAAAGTCAAAACAATATTACTATGAAAAAGAGACTATTATCAAAATGTAATTCAATTCATCTTATATCCTCCACCATGCCTTTAGCTAGCTTAATCATGAAATACATATGCATTGAATCAAAGTTCTGCAACCACACCACCCAAAAAATACTTTGATTAAAGCCCACAGAGAGATTTTCCAGAGAGATTTTGCTCCAGAGAGCAAAAAATATGTGTGAACCACGAAAGCTGCCTAATGAAATGCCAGGGCACTCAAATTAGCTGGAATGATGGACCTGAAAAGCTGATCCAGCTGGAAAGATGCTTCTGCTGCCTCTGATATTGCAAACACTGACACATCAGTGGAACACGAGGCATTCAGGCAAGCGCCTGCACCTGACAGACAGCCTTGTTCAAAGTGTGTGGAATGACACACACGTAAGAGTTTACAGGATCGGGATGACAAGGTTAAAAGAACACGAGCAGGATATAAAAATAAATATTTTGGCAAAATATGCTATCTAGGCCAGTTTATAAACATTGTATATCAGTAAGTGTATAGGTCTGACTACATGAAATCAGGACTGAACAACAGGAAAACTTTTGTTTGTTGTTTTAAATGCAAGCTATGCACGGACTAATTGCACACACCGTCTCCAACATCATGGTAGATGCGACGGAAACAGGACCACAGACTTAGACGCCCAGGCTATCTGCTTCAAATACTCATTTGAATCAGCAGAAACCTCTTCCTCGGGCCAGTACCATCCCACTTCCTTTACAGCTCCCAGCTCCCCTCTCCTGACCCCAGTGCCACTTGAAAGACAACCTGATAGGGCGAGTCTAGCCAGTACCACACGGCACAACATCAAAGTGTTTGACATTGAGGCTCTGTCTGGCTCCGAGCACAGAGACAGTAACATCACCTCCACCGAAGGAAATCCAACATCTAGGAGGGTCAGCATGAGCCACTGGATGAAATCCTGGCTCCACTGAAGTCAATAGCAAAACTAGCACTGACTTCAGCGGCGAGATGGTTTCATCCATTGTGTAGGGCTGTAGGGGCTGGGGGCTGGGAGAGGAGAGGAAGTTAACTGTTTGGAAAAGGTCATCTTGGGTTAAGATAAAGAGCTGAGCTTCAAGCCAACTCTTCAAAGAATCAGCTCACCCATCTTTAGTAAATGCCAACTGTCATTTAACAAAAAAAAAAAAAAAAAAAAAAAAAAGAAACACCTCAAACTGTGTTTCAAATCTACTTTAAGTCCTCTCACAATGAAAGCTGCTTATTTTGCCTCAAATTCTCCATTTCTGAACCAAGCAAATTGCTTGGGATTTACATCTAAAAGAGAAAGCTATTTTATTCTTGCATATAATTTTAAATAGTCTGGTCATATTGTACACCTGGATTTTGTCACCACTTTGCTAGATAATTTGTTCTTTTTTTCCCTCTTTTCAGATCAACTGAAAGGCCTGATGGTTTATTGACCGAGTATAGTGCTATCTATCAAGAAAAAAAAATTAAGAAACGGATGGCTGCACTTGTTTTGCTGTGAAGGTAACAAGATAGTAACAAAACTGGGGACAAAATCTCACACGAATAAGAATAAATCAAGACACCTACACTGCATTTCCTGTGATCTCACCTGTTTAAATCTGCTGGTAGGATCTACTCCCGTCTGCTTCATGGAATCCATGACCGATTTCATCTCCACAGCCTCTTTTATGAGCTGGTGGTTTTCCATTTGTTTGGCTTTGAAACTGTCGGTCTGAAGCTGCTGCTGGTGATTGGAGAGGAGCTGTGACTTGCTCATCTCTTCACCTTTGTTAGGGACTGATGGCCCTATTTTAGTGTTATTTTTGCTCGCCTCTGGAGTTGAAGGGGCCTTTGAAATCGTAGCAGACGGGATATTCTTCTGCTTATTATCATCCTTCCCTATTTCCTTCAGAGTGGGCTCGTTCTTCCTTTCACAGTCTCTTCCAGTTTGTGCCATCTTCTGTTCTGCTAGTCTCTGGTCCTCGTAATATTTTTCATACTGCTGCCTGTAAGCAGGGTTGGAGGCCATTAAGGACTTTTGGTCCATATAGAGTCCATAAGCATACTGGCCGTAATAAAGTGACTGGGCAAGTGCAGGGTGTCTTTGTGTAATTACAGACTGATGCTGTGGCTGCAAATTAGCGGAGCCGGTTTCAATCTTCTTGGGGTCCAATGGCTCAGTCTTCTCTTTCTTCTCAGCCTCTTCCTCGGTCTCTTTTTTAATCTTCATCCCCTGTGGGGTGCTACTGTTCCCAGCCACCGCGGCAGTGACCTGTCCAGAGTGCATGTAACTCGGAGAATAATAGGGATCGTAGCCATGGTAATAGGGAGAATGGGACTCTTTTGCTTGAGCCGACTGTGCCGTGGTCGCAGAATGCCCTTTCACGATACTGTCCTTACCAGAAATGATGTCTGACGGAGAGCTGGCCTTTGACCTCATGCCCTCCGACCGGCTGTCAGAGCCGCCGTCATCGGCCGCATCAGAGATATCGGAGTAAGCAGGGCTGCTGGTTTTCGCGGCCGCGCCGTCCGCCCCATTTTGTGTCAACACGTGCAGCGGCGCCAGTGCAGCCTGCCCGTTGACCAGCGTGCTGCACTCCATGCGGGAGGCACTGCCAATGGATGGGCTGGGTGCGTTGTCTGTGAATGTGTAAACCTTATCGGCCTCAGCCTTGATGCTTGCCATCCTGCTCTCCTGAGACTCCGAGAGCCCATTGGCTAACACTTCACTCTTGTTGAGGTGGTCCTTTAAAAAATGGCCAGATAAATCCTTCCCAGAGCCCTTTGAATCCTCCAGCTTTCCCAGCTTGGAATCCACCTTCGGGCTCCCAGTCTCCTTGCTCTCCTTGTCCTTTATCTTTCTCTTCTCCTTTTTCTTTTTGTCTTTGAGTGACGCGAGAGATGGGTTGACAGTGCTTGGCTCTCCCATGATGGTGGGCTTTGGTTGAATAGGTTTTAGTGGAGGGCTCTTTGGTGTAGCCTGAACAACAGTCGTCGTCAGAGAGGGCAACCCCGGTATTGTCCCTGCCGTGGTGGTTGTAAAGGCCGCAGTAGGTATCGCTATCAGCTGGGGAGGAGTGGGCGCTGGCGCCGGGGCGATGGGCCTGGCTGTTTTCAGTTTGGAAAGGTTTTTATCCACTTTGCAGTTATTAGCTTTTTTGCCTTTATCACCCAAACCTTTCTTTTCTATGAGCCCTTCAGCCTCCAGCTTGGGCATTTCGGTCTGCAAGCTGCCATCCGCAACCGAGCAGCTGTCCAGGGTGGCCGCCATGTTAGCAATTACTGGAAGGCTGTTCAGTTCACTGTTCAGACCCTTCTTTTTGCCTGAATTCTTGCCAGTTTTGGGACCGATAACTGAACTGGGGCCATTGCTGGTCAGCTCCCTCTTCCCCTTTGGGGTCCCTGGGGTGGTGATGGGGGAAGGAGACATCGGTGCTTTCAGCGGATCAAAGCCGGACATGTTTGTGCTTGGCTCGTTGCATTCAAGTGCCACATTGCTCAGCGCCTCCTCGCAGTCTGAAATTTTGTCTTCGCTGTCAGGCTCAAACTCCAGTTTGTTTTCTGGGTCTAAATGTGCGTGAGCCTGGTGGTATCGCAGTCCATTAATGTGCTTGTACTTTTTGTTGCAGTTGGGGTGAGGACAGTCAATCAGCACTGGGGAAGAGCAGCCTTGGTCCAAAAACGTGGTTTCGGGCTTCCCCTGGGGGGTGGTGGGAGTGCTTCTGGAGTTAGTACGGACACGTTTTCCTGGTTTATTGTCTTCTGAGCTGGAGTTCAAATCTAGCTCCATGGGAGGCTTATTCTTCCTCTTGTTGGTGGCCGAGGGGCTGGCTTTGACATCATCGATGGCGCAGTTTGGGGGCGTCCTGCGCCCGCTCGTGTTTAGGCTGCCCCTGCGCCCCTTCCCGTTGGCGCCACCGCGGTTCTTGCCCTGGAGCCCTCTGGATTCTGCAAAGCTCGTGTCGCTGCCGGGTATGGCCGCAGCCGCAGCCGACCTGGCCCGCTTCCCCCGGCCCCGGCCTCCCCTCATTTCCAGGTCACTCGTTGGTGACTCACAAAACCTATGGAAACAAGAGCAGATGTCATCAGCAGGAGCTGCGAACTGAACAAATACTGCAGCAGCGCCGCTTCCCGTAACAGGGCCTTCAACCACGTTCAAGGAAGGATGTGCTTCTTCCCCCCCCAAAAAAAAAGGAAAAGATCAAAAAACGTAAAAAAGCATCTGATTGGAACAGCAAAGAGAAAATGTTTCCAAACTTATAAAAATGTATTTTAAAAGAAACTCTCGTTTGATTCAATCCCATAGGGGATTTCCTCCCTGCTCAGAAACACCAAACAAAAGGAAGTAAAACCGCTCACCCTAACGTCTCTGCTTTCCAATAGGGAACAGAGAATTATTCATTTCACTGATGCATGTTTTCAATTACACCCAGTTGTTTTTTATTAATCTCTGAATTTTCTTGATGGGGATGGTGGGGGAGGGAGAGCACAGAGCACTCGCCTACCTGGGAGGAGCCCAGTCGTGCTTTGTGCAGTCCAGCAGTGTTCCCACGTAGGTCTTGTTCCTCCATGTAACATTCACCACCAGAACACCTGCCGGTGGGAGAAAAACAAAAGTATTATCACAGCCAGAACAATAACTAGGGGAGTGTTTTTTTCTCTTTTCTTTTTTTTTCCCCAATACACAAAGCAAGAGCTTTATTCTCATTCGCTTTCAAAAGCTGTGGTCGATCCTCTTCCTCTTTTCTGGTTTTGGTGACCTCAAGCTGAAACCCACAGGAAAGAGAGGGAGCAAGAAGGAACGGGTGTGTGTGCAAATGTGTGCGCAGGAGCCAGCCTGTGACTGTGCCATCAAGATACAGCTGACAGAAGGAAATGGTTTTTGCCATGTCCTGCTGTAAAACGGCAACACTCACCTCTTAATTTTGCTATTATTGCACATAATTGCTTTCGCTTGGCAGCCAGCCAGCATAAACTGAGCACCAGCCACAGTGTTTAAATCAGTAGGTGACAGAGAGGAATTTGCTTTGCTTTAAACAATATGATAATGATGCTTCTATTTATTTGAAATTGCATATATCTAAACACCCAGAAACACATGCACATGAAGGCAATGTAAGGCTTGCTCAGAACAGAGAGATGGCAATTTGTGTTATCTGCCTTGCCTTCTCCGCTGTGGAACGGGAGGAATTAAACAAGGAACTGCAGGCTTACAGTAAAGCTAAGGGGAATCAAAATATAAATATTTAGAAAGAAGGCTGCTTTAAAAAATGCATTGTGTCATTTAATTGCTTTTCCAGTTAAGATTTCTGTTAAAATGTAAATACATCTGCCCACCTAAGGCAGGCTTATTGCTCTATTCAAACCATCTGTGCAAAATGCATACATGGTAACAACGTCCTAAATAAAATTAAAATGGGAAGAGGGTTGAAGGGTCAGCCAAGCGTTTTCAGGCTTCTCTCAGATTCAAGTTCACAGAGATAATTTATCACCATGACCACAGTCTAGGCAATGCAGTTACTCCCTTAATTCATTAGCTATCAGGCACAGACACTGCGATATTGTTCTTGAGCTCTTGGGAAAAGGCACCAAAAGGATAGATCTCCCCACTTAGACCAAAGAAGATGTTGGCTGCAAAATGTCTCTGAGAGGCAACAAACCGCAGCCCCGAGGCCTCCCCCTCTGCTCCCCAAGTCCTAGCTCCAGCTTTTCCACTTGCAACTAGGAACATAATACTGGCACGGTGCCAGGGCATCTCCATCAGCGCCCGCCCTGCTGGTTCCGCCATGATTTCTAATCTCTGCACTGAAGCTCTCTGTGCTGCACCAAGGTAAAGCAAACATGGAACCGGCAGCTTGCTTCCTTGGGGGCTTTTTAACAGCGCGGAAATATTTGAAGTGCTGTTAGCCGTGGTACATGGGAAGAAGGGATTTCCTTGAAAATTCTCAACAGCAGATTTTGACAATTATTCCCCGTACAGTTTTAAGCTGTTGTTACGATGAGACAACAGTTCAGCTTCACGCATTACAGGGGGTGGGCAGCTCACGGTCTAAGGGATACAAGACAAAACCGCCCTCCAGTCAGGGCCAAACCCGGCCCTCTCCAACAACATTAGCCCCTGCGGAGGCAGTGGGAGTGCAAAGTGATGGGAATTCTCTGAGCCTGGAGCCTGCCCTGTCACCCAGTCCACCCTGCCCCGCTTCACCGAGACCTCCTGCTCTGCGGGGCAGGGAGGGCTCCCAGCCTCCGGCAAGAGATCACCTTTCCGCACTGCTCTGCCTTTCCCAGTAATCACTCCATCCATTGAATTTTTAAATGCAGTTGTTGCATTCCCAAATAACCCTCCCTCAACATTTCTGTCTCTTTCTGTGCACTGTATTCATCAGTTTCTGTAGCAAAACCACAAGCAGCCTGGATACCTGTTAACAGAAGGCAAAACAGAAAGCAGGAAGAAGAGGTATAATAAAAAGTAGCTGAAATCAATAAATATTTCAGTAATTCATAGAAGACATTCAAATGACCTTCCAGTGTGAGAAAGTCAATACTTCAAAGCAAACACGAACAAGCTCCTCCTTTAAAGTCAGTTGCATTTAGCATCATATTAATTCTGCTGGTCTTAGCTGAGGCCTCTAGATGCAAGTAGGAGGGAAGATTAATCCTCACGCCGTGTTAGACTAACTGTGGCAAGGAATAAATTTCCTTATCCTAATGAACAGCATATCACTCAGCCACAGGTACGATTTCACAGAACAAGCAGTGAAGGGAGCTCGTTTAACTTATCAAAACTATCTCTGTAAAGCGGAGAGGGGTCCTACTCATTAGGCTACACGACCTATAGTAATCATTTCTTCTGCTTGGTCTCAACTGGAGGGAAACTGGGGGGAGGGTTGGAGGAAGCCACAGGTTTCATACCATCCCAACACTGAAATGCATTTTCACATGAAAGCAAAACAGAACAAAAATCAAAACAAAATCAAGAGGTCACACTATTCAAAATAACCACTGCTGCAGAATGGGAGAGAAAAAAAATGTATATTTATAATAGAGGATACCTAATGGCATCTGGACTCTAGACTGCAATTCAGGAAATCTGTCTAAATCCTAAATGAAAGAAGCCAAGAATAAGAAATCTTTTCAGTGTTTCAAAAGCTGCCACTCATGGTTGATTGCTCTACAGGCTACTCTTAGTACTGAGGAGCAAACAGAGTGATCGGTAAGCATATGGTCAAGCACCATCACACACAATCCAGTACAGGAAAATGGTGTCATGTTAGCTAGAAGCTTTACAATTCAACCACTTGGACTAGTCATGACTTCTTCTCCCCAGATCTGTTAGTATCCAATACAGGATCATATTCAAAAGCCTTAACATAGGGGAGGGTGCACACTGCATGTTACCCAATACCCAGCACTATTACTCCTCTAACATCTAGGGGCATTTTGTCAGCCTGTTGTTGGCCAGTGAAAGGGAAAAGCCTGTACTTGGGTGCTGTCTTTCACGCTGGATGTTCCTTTATGAGCTTTTTCCTTTACTTACCACATTCAGAGCCACAAGGTAGGAAGCTCAACTTATGGCAAAAAAAAGATGCAAGAATAGTTGTGTCTAGGCAACTACACACAAAGCATCTTTAGCACCATCCCAGAACACTGGGCACATTAATTACCTTGAAGTGAGGAAGAGATGACACTTTGAGCAGCAACCTCAAGCTGGCAGGGATCTACTCACACCTAGCAAGAACCCCCCTGCAGAGGTTCTTTCATCCAAGGCTAAAGGGACCATACAATCATGTGACACAATAAAAGACTAAGTTTTTCTGCTTTCATGACTCCTCCTTCTTCGCAGCAATAAACATATGCCAAGAAGTTTTTATGCTTTGTATTAAAAACCTTGAAAATGAGATCATGTGTTTAGGAATTAAATTATCACATTAATAGCTTCAACACAGGACCTGTTTTGAAATAGGACCTGAAAAAAGCAGGCTTTGGAAAATAAGCACCTTCAAAGTCCAATATAAGTAGACATTACTCAATTAATTAGGCTGGAAAGCTTGACTTAATGTTTACAGCACAGCCGCCTTGGTGTCAGATCAGAGCAAATGCTACAAAATTCCTCTTTAGTTAAAGTTGATTATTTTCCCAGGCAACTCAAAAGACCAGTTACTCGGGAGGGTGAGTGGGTATGGGTTCATTTTTGTAATGAAACAGAGAAAGCTTTTGCCTTAATAGAGAATCCAATCCAAAAAAAAAAAAGGCAAAATTTGCACAAAGTCAGATCCGTACACTGGCTTTCTGAATACGTATCTAACTCATTTGTGGAAGATTATCCAGATGATCTTCCAATTGAAGGAACTGCTTGTTTGCTTTTCAGTTATCAAAACTACTGTTTAAACATCAGTGTAGTCCCATTTGCTCAAAATTCCTATTTGTATAACAGTTCTGCCTTCTGCCTTTCCTAATGTTGAGAATTATTTTAGCAAACTTCTGCTGATGCCAAAGCAAGACCCACCAAATTCAACTGTGCTTTGCAGTCATTTTTACAAGATTTATTATATAAAAAATATTGGAAGTTCTTGCTGCAATACTGCTGTGGTATGCAGCAGGTCTTTGAAGCTGAGCTGCAATTCTCAATATCGACATGGCATCATTATTATCACTCCACATAAAAACAGAGCAAAATCAGGTACTCATATCTTTAAAGTGAATCCACAAATTCATTTATTAACACAAAATTCATTTATGCTAATCTTGCTAAGTATGAACAATCCTGACGTACTTAGCATAGCTCTGGTGAGGCCGCACTTGGAGTACTGTGTGCAGTTCTGGGCCCCCCAGTATAAGAAGGACGTGGAGCTTCT
>JAUBOD010000024.1:1257428-1270995 GCA_032353885.1 Nothura maculosa
GGAAGGTTGGACTAGATGATCTCTAGAGGTCCCTTCCAACCTTGTAGATTCTGTGATTCTGTGATTCTGTGATAGCCAAATCATGGTGCATGCTTCATCTACGAGTACACCACCATCATGCATGAAATACACCTAATTCTGCACATGGCACTGTCGACTTCTTAATCCCCCACACACCTACTTGACATTATACTTTAACTGCAACTAAAACATTCCAGGCGCCAAAAGCAGCAGGGTGAAAACCTGGAACTTCAAGATCATCTCAAGCGCTCTTTTTTATTGCCAGTGCTTTTGCAGAAAACACAGCAACTAGATAATAGTTGCTGTGCCATAATCCACTAGATCCTCATCAAACCCAGATCCATTTGCCATCCGTTTGGCGATTCAACACAAATGCCCCCCTTTTTCGTGATTACTTCCATCAAGAACGCAATCTAACATTAACAATGGACACTGTGCATATAAAATTGAGCCTTCTCTGCTGAACACTGACCTGGTAGGCACACTGTTTACTACCTCAGTCATACGCTGTGCCTGACACGGCACAAGAACTGAACTGCCTCTCCAGCAGGTGCACACAGAGCAGACATCAAGAGCAGCCAGGATGGGGGTGTAATGACAGTCAGGCAGCCAGAAAACTCAGGACTGAGGGTTTTTTTTTTATTTTTTAAGCACCCTACTGCTCAGCTGGATGTTTGCAGAGCCGCTTTAACCACATCCTGTAATCAAACCATCTGGAGCACAGATCTGCAATTAGTCATCCTGGACATTGCACTTTATCTGGACAAATACTGTACAGCAGTGAAGCTGAGAAGATTGGGCAGCATTAAGGAAAAGAAGCATAATGAAATACTGCTGCTGCAGTCATAAACCATGTGGTGTGTTAATTTACTACTTTATGAAAGCAGAGTAAGCTTAAAGGTTAGAGGGCTGAAAGGCTAAAAACTGCTAGTTTAGATAATGTTGCCCTTCTGGTGGCTAAAGCAGGTTGGCATTACTTAAGCTACATAAATTATAGCCTCCTCACCAGCTAAACAAGTTTGATTCGTATTTGTGAGATTTCCAGTGGATTTTGAATAATATCAAGCTAAACTTGAAGGGTTCTCTTCTCAAATGTCATGCCCTCTCTTTCCATTTTAACCGGGAATTCGTCAGCTCAGGATATTTAAAGTAGCAACCCCCACCACCTTCACTTAGGAGATTTGTGCTATGCCTTAGATGAGAGAGAAACAAAATATAGGGTTTTGCCTGGCCTCACATGGCAAACACCCACTGACATGCAGAGACATAGCAGCAATTACATGGGGAGGAGAAAAAGAGGAGGAAGAGGACAGGAGAAAGGAGCAGAACCTCTTGAGGCCACTGAGTCAGGCCATCAAGGAGCGCACCTTTTCATCCCACTTCATAATAACAACAATAATAGTAATAACAACAACAATAGTAACAATAATAATAAGAAGAATGTAAATCTAAATCTAACTCAGAGCATACAGAAGAATAAGCACTGAAGTAACCAAAGAAGGCTTGTTTCCCCATGGGCCCATGTGCTTTAGTACACAAAAGAGCACACAGCCACTTCCATCACTGTCATGTCCCCTGCAGCCTTTGTTCTGAAGTCTGATGAGCTGTATTGATTTGGGAAAATCGTTGAGCTTCTTGGAAAACTAGACTCAAGCTTATTCACCACCATCTATATCTTTCTTGTGAAGACAGTTGGTCAATATTCAGTTGACTGGTCAGCTAAAAGAAGCTCTGGTTTCTTTTCTTCCCCTTGCCTCCCTAGGAACATTATCCTCCTCCAGCTTTGGTATAAAATAAATGTTAGGAAGGCTTGTTGCCAGGGGTGATATGAAATGGTAATGCCTCTGGACAAAGCCATGTCCCATGTGCTGAAGATTGTAGCTCCAGGGATGAGGCAGCATCTAATCAAGGGCTAACGTCCCATACCAGTTATAGCAATAGCACCACAACAATATTTTCAGTGCATGTTTCTCTTAAAGACAGTGTGCCTAACAAATAGGCAATAAGCAAAATCTAAATGCAAACAGAAAGCTAGAGAAGAAAAAAAAAAAAGAGGGAAATCCAAAAGTTCCTAATTAAATACAAGTCTAAATTCTATACTCATTAAAAGAGCAATAAAAGACTCACTGAAAACTGGGAAATAACTCGAGAAAATACACCAGATTGGGTCCCAAATGGCTTGTAGGTTTATCCGCAACTGAATAGTTCTACTAAAATATGAGCTACTTAGTATGGTGATTTCCAAAACTATGAAGCCACAGTGACCAAAATAGTTTTCTCCTGTCAGATTTATATCAAAATGATTAGCTCTTGGCAGAACTAGGAAAAACTGGGGATAAATTGCTGTTACACCTCCTGAATGTCAGACCACATGTTTGTAGTGTTTACAGGAAAAAGTGCAATTAATGTTACTATAAACTAACCATAGGTTTTTGACCTCCAGAGTACAACTAAAGATTTATTTTTATACAAACCGTACCTTTTCTTTGGCCAGAGCAACTGAATCACTTCGCTGTTTTACTGAAGCCTGAGAATAAAACTGCAGTCTTGCTCTATTTTGGCCAGCATGAGAAATGTTAGCTGAAAATCATTTAACATGTGTGCTTCAGAAATAGTTTGTTTCTGCAAGGCTTGTTTCCTCTTGGATTTCAGAAATCACAACTGCGATTCACACAGCCTGACACTAAGAAAAAAATGGTAGAGTCTCAAGTTCAGATGAGGAAATGCTCTTCTGTAATTCCCTGAATTTCCCACTCCCTCCTCAAGAAGTGTTATTTCAGCCCCTACGCCGCTGCTTTGTTCAACACATGGCTCCTCTCTGCCTTCTACCAGAGGGAAGGAAGGAAAAAAAAATAACAACCCACGAGCCAGTGCCTTTGCTTGTACTCCTAGGACCATATGTCACTTGAGATAAGCAACAGAACATAGGGCTTTTCAACTCATCTGTCACACTTGCTTCCTGCAGTTTATATTAATTACAGGATCTCTTCAGCAAGTTATTTCTCTCCCAAACTCTTTCGCCCTGCAAAGTCAGTAAATACAAAAGCAAAACAAAGCTGCGGCGCTGGGGAAAACACTGCTGTTTAAATATGAGAAGTAAGACCACAAAGGGAAAGCCAAACTATTTTTTCTCACCCTGACAAGTATTTAGAGGCTCTTTTAATAATTATCTTCCTCCTTCCTATTCTTCATCTTAGACATCAGACCACAGAAGCACTGTTTTCATCAGCCGTCTGTTGAGAAACAGCTGCAGAAATAGGGAAGCTGATATATATAATTATATATGTGTGTATTTATCTACCTATCTAAAAAAGCCCTGAAGTGCCTCACACTTTTTTTATTTCTCTTTTTAAACTCAGCATTAGCACATGTCCCCAGAAGTCTGCTTCTCAGCTCTGAATTCTACTACTTTCTGAACAATTCATGGGGTGAGGGAGAAACAAATAACATATGACAAAACAAACAAACAAAACCAAACAAACAAAACTTATAACCTCTGAAGTGTCTTTGGTAATTAGCACCCCCTGCTCTGTATCACTCTAAAGAGTTACCAGGTGCAAACAGTGGCACAATTCTTCATTCAACAGCAGAGCAGTTAATGCTACATAAAGGCCCTGGAGAGAGAAAAGAGGTGGGATTTGTGGAAAAGAAAGAAGCATGGATAAAGAAAAAATCCCAAGCCAAAACCATGAAAATGCTCTCCAATCTGTAGGCTGGAGATATCAGAAGGCAGTACAGCCTGGCAGACAATTCTGCTCAACCTCAAAAAGCTGCAGCTGATCCATGTACCTCACTGGGACTGAGAAGTAGAGCCTCTTATAAATTATGATGCTTTATTTAAAGTCAAAGCATTTATTTGCTTTTGTGCCAGCTTTGGATCCTTTTCATCTCAAGCTACCAGGCCCAAGAGAGAACACATTCCTATAGCTCTGCTGGCAGCCAGCTGTGGCCTCGGTAAATCATAAAGCCTCCTAACAAGCCATTCTTTGCAAAGGCCAACTGCAGTTACTAGACATGATAACTTCTCCCTTATTCCACTCACTGGAATGTAAAACAGCAATCACAAGCAGTGGCTGAAAACAACTGCAGTCTCCTGAACTGCATTAATGTGTGTCTGCATTTAGCTCCATTTATCAAATGAAGACTACATCGTTCTCAGCCTGGGAAAACCGAACAAACACTGAAGACAGATGCATCTTATAGAGAGAGCGAGGGAAAAACATTTGGGGATTTATTCTGTACAACTCTCCCAGAATTTATCACTGCTGAAATGAGACAAGTGCTTTATTTATTTATTTATTCCTTTTGTGGTGCTTGCAGGACAATGTCCTTTATGCTCGTGAAGCTAACTGTCCGGAGATCTTAAGATCCCACCATGAAATGTAGCAGTAACACGTGTACAGCTAAAATCTGTGAATAGCTTAACGTGATACACTGCAAAGCCCTGCAAGCAAATGAGGAGCTCTGTCCCTTCTGCCTCTCATTCCTACCCATTCACCTAAAATGTATGAAGTAAAAGCAGTCTGGTAAGGCCTACCATTTCACTTTCACCTCTGTCTAGGAAAAGCACATCAAAACCTTACAAATATGAGGACTTCCTTCCAGTACTATTCTTAAAGTAAGTGCCTCAGCTTAGGATTTGCAGTAAAGTCTTTGGTTGATACATTTAACAGATGAATAACAAATCCTTTGCCTGAAACTGTACTTTCCAGATTTCAATACCACAAAACATGCATTATATATTGCCAAACTCTTAAAAATGCCCTAAAAGAATAAAGGTGGCTAAATGCCACATATATTTTACAGTTTTTGTCTTACAGGCTAAGTTTTCTCAAAAATAAGAGACCGTGATGTGCTTCCCATTACAAATTTATTGTCTTTTATTGGGAAAAAAAGGTGCCCATAACGATTGCAAGTGTTTCAGGAACACACTTAGGGCACCAGTTCTTTTTTTGTGAGCAAGGCTAATGAAGGATGACTAATAACGTTCTCCTGGAGCACAAGAAGGGTAAAAGGACCTTTGTTAGCATCTCCTGCAGCGCAGGAGTCATTTCAGTGAGATCGCACCAATATTAGATACTTATCAACTGACCAGCTTCAAGAGGTGTCACATTGAACTCAATACAATGTGGTTGTTTTTCTCCTTTCCACCCCTCCCCCCTCCTCACTTCTAAATTACCTCCCAAGTGTGCAAAACTAGTAAAATGCCTAGTTAACCAGTTGTCCTTCCCAGCTGGCCATCGACGCCGATGCAACGCGGAAGGAAGTTAGCATCAAGCTGATTTCCCACGAGGCCTCAAGCTCCCTTGGCCACAGGCTTCTCTTCGTTGGCTGGGCTGTTTGTCTGCAAGTCTCCTTTGTGCAGCATGTCCCAATTCCAACATTTATTAGCAAAACACAGGCAAGTTTCCCCTGACCTGCTGTGATCTGTGCTGCTGCTACAACTTCACATGCCTTTTTCGTGCATTAGAGCTGATCCACCTCTGACCTTCACAGGTTAAGACACAAAACTCTTCAGACATTAAGAGCAGGTCAATGTTGCATAAAAAGTAAGTAAAATCCTATGTTTTCATGCCATCTTGAAATTTAGAACTACAGATCTGTAGGTTAGGAAACATAAAAGTCAAACCTAATCAGAGGTTAAAAATCTCTGCCTTTATTTTGACAATGAAACATCCCTCAAGAGACCAATAGAGGCATGTCCTCCCTCATCAAGGTACAACTAACAAGATGACGGAAGTGTATTTCAACACATCAAATGATTTTCCCATGTTGCTAGAAAGAAACAGAGGCTGGACTTTCTGCCCTGACTTAATTTTTTCTTTGCTCAGATACAGCTAAACTTGCTTTGCTCCAGAACCTACCCACCAAGGCGTGTGTGTAAATTGTCAGCTGGACTTGGGCCTCGCTCAAAGCACCAACTCTGGGCAGGTGGCCGAGAAGCTCTGGCCCAAGCGGCTCATGCAGCCCTCTCACTGGAGGCAGCAGCACTATCGCTTTGTGCCAAGGGCCACGAGAGCTTCCACAGCCTCCTCTTGCTCGACCCAAGCCAAACTCTGTGGCCCCCGGCACTGTCTCCACGAACCATCTCCCTGCTCTGAAGAAGTTAAGGCAGCTGTGAGGCCTCAGCACGAAAGCAGGGTCGTTATGAGCATCTCTCCATTTATTGACTGGAACCTGCAGAACAGCGGCCCCAACGCCTCTGTCCCAAAGCAACATATTCCCAATTGCTAATATACTACTACGAGCCTGGTGACAGCCCGCAGACACCCAGTCCTAGGAGAGGAAGGTGTAGCTGACATGCTCTTTATGATCTCATAATCTCATGATCTTCATGATACCAAAAAAGACTTCTGGCAATGCACAGCAGAAACTGTAAGCATTACACAGAACCACCAGAAAAATATTGATATTTTTCCATAATACATTAGTGTATCAGAAAAATAGTGACCAAAACAGAATGTGACTAAAAACATCCTTGGTGGAATCACGCACAGATGCCTTGTTTTGGGGACAAGAATTTCACCATTACTTAGCATGGCCAAACTTCAGAGCTGACCAAGACAACCACTTCCATTTCCTGCTTGCCAAAACTGGAACAAATAACAGGAAAGGAAGTAAAAAAAGAGAAAGAACTCCTTTTGGTTGGACTAGAGCTCCTGATCAACTAGCAGAAACCCACTGCAATAAGTCCAGAAATCAATTTCCCTGGATATTGATAAAACGGAAGGAAGAGAGAAAAGAAAAAAAAAACCATTCTCTTTGCTGTAGCTTTAGACGATTCTGCCTTAAAATCTTCAGCCTTTAGGAAAGGATTAGCTCATTTTAAATTACAGAGCAGCCCCTGATAGCAGTACATGAATATTTATGTACTTTCTTAAACTTAAGTATCCAGACTCGGATAGGAAAGGGCATTTCCAGCCCTTTCACCCACAAAGGTGGGTGAAAGTGTTTCACCCACATGGTCCTGTCTTTCCCCACTGGGCTGGAACGGGTAAGATTCAGCAAGCTTTCTGCAGAGGCACTGCTTGAGAGAACAGCAGTTTCCTTCTGCTAAATCCCCTGATACAGCAGCTTGCCCTTTCAGCTGTCACTCAGTCCAACATGGCTTTTCATACAAAACCAGAGGAGATCAAGTGCAGACTAAAAGCTTGTTTCAAATGACGGATTTCCCTCCCTCACTGGCTTTCAGCTTTCCATATTTATGCCCTGAAGAATAAAAAGAACTCACAATTTGTAGTCTATCAAATAATGCATTTTCAGTTTGTGCCAAAGATGAAGTTTCACAGTTATTTAGACAGATACTTGAACAAACAGAGCAAAAAGGGAAGCACTAAGAAGCACTTCTGAAGTAGAATAATAGAAATTAAAATTGAGCAGGTTTTTCAGTTTATGTATGTAGTTCCTGAGGATTAAACAGTCACAGAGTACTTAATAAACCAAGTTTTTCCCCTTACGAATATTCCCTTATTTCCTTCCTCAGAAATAACAATCCATGCATGCAATATCACATTGTCCCTACAGGCTAAAATCAATCTTCTTTGATTTTAGTGAGGTCAAGTGGAGAATGAACAGCACAAGAGGTGGCCGAGAAAAATATGGCAAAGTAGCATGAAAAAGGAATCTTCTCTGCCTCACCCTGAACTGCACTTGAGATGCGGTAAGAAGAGGATTCCCGCTTACCACGCTGTCAATTAGCTATCACTCAGAGGCACTGCATCCACCTCAAGAGGTTTTCTTTAAGGGAAATAAAATCAGAAAATCAATACAGCACACTATTCTTGTCAGGTTACAAAGCTGAATAGTAATGCTGCAATATTTAACCTAACCTGTTCTTCATGGGTCCTATGCAAGGTGAGTGATATCTGACTTAGAAAAGAAGTGGCGATTTTGCTGAGCTTTCCAAAATCAACAGCCATTCTCACTGAGCAAAACCAGGGGCCACTGAGGTGCATTTGTCTTTCTGCTGATGTCGGCTCAGCTCACTGAGTGCAGCCTGCAACGCACCTACCCACGGCGGCTGTAGGCAGTCAGCGTCACCTCAGCTCCTTGCTCTTTAATTGTGTAACAGCCACATCCAACAAATCTCTTCACCAAGCGCCTGATGGTAGCGAGGCGCTGAGCCCAGAAGAGAAATTTATCATTGCCTTAAATAAATTCTACAGATGTAACAGATACAGGCAATAAAGAAAGCAGGGTTTTTGTGTGGCGAGGTCGCCTATGCAGGAGGCTGCTCCCACCGGTGGCGCCCGTCCCGCGCTGCCCATGGTGCACATGGCGCATGGGGACGGTGCCCTTCACCTGCGGGACATAAAGCCCAGCACTTCTCAGCCTGCCTCTGCCAGCGCTAGAAATTGATTTCAAGGAAATCTGGACATATTTAACTTATTGCTCAGGGATGCAAATCTCATCTTATACAATCGCTGTTGTGGGTGGGGGGGAAAAAAAAAAAGAAAAGAAGAAAAAAACCAGAAAAACTCCGGTGACATTTCTGGGCTCTGCTTATATGTTTTCATTTTTCAGCCCCTTGCAGCTCATTAAGCTTTCCTTTAAAATAAGGACTTGTACTATTTTATAAAATAAGGACCAAAGCACACAAATAAAACTGTTCCACATGTTTTAAGTCAGCTTGAAATTCCTAATGAATAATTCAGCTTAAACGCAAGGTGCTCCTGAAAGCTTTTGCCACAATAACATAACATAATAACACAATAACATAAATGTGCTTACATCCCCCGTAAATGGGCATGAAAACACCGTTCAACAGCATCACCACATAGCAGTGGATGCAGCACCAAGGAGTTCTGGGAAGCACACAGAAATGTTTCCTGACTTTGGCATGCTTGCCACATCACACTGAGCCTTTCCTATAATGTGATGCTCCCTTCTCAATGCTTCACCGTTGAGTGCATAGCCCATCAGGTGGAAAAGCTGCTGCTGTTAAATTAGGAAAGCCCAAACCGCAGATTCCTGTGCACGGTATGTCATGCTCGTGCATGCCAGCATTAAAAATATCTCTGAAGCACAGCCCTGTCCGACAGAGAACAGATCTCTCCTTGAGCGCAGACGAGCTTCCTCTGTGTCAATAAACACAAATTGACTCTGTTTTAAACACAGAGGAAAACGGTTAATTTCTATCTCAATAAAATTTATGAAGCAATAAAAACTTTGTAGTACATGCTGTGTGGTTTGCTTCTCTTCCTTGTCACATGCAGTCACGTCGAGGTTTTCTCCTCTCCCTCTGCGGCTCTTTTGGGCTGCTCAGCCGTGCGCTGCTGAGCACCTTCCGGACAGAAAAAGCCCAGCGAGACCGATTCTCCTGCCCACTCCTTGCTCAGCAGTTTCCCTAATGTTCAGCAAGGAACATCTTAATTTCTCATCTTTGCATTGCAAACTCCATCATCACTACAGTGTAAATTGTACTGGTTTATATAATCTAGCTGGAAGAAAAAAATAAGCAGAATGTCTGAACTGGAGAAACTATCACCAGATGATGCTAGTGTAGCCCTTATACCTAGTTACTTATGGTACTAAAAAAATGTAAACAGATCAGACAGTTCAAACTCTTGAATGGGAACCCATGAATGGGATCTAGAAGGGAAAATGAAATATACTATCTGCAACTCTATGTCTGTAAGAATGGGAACAGAGTATTTAGTCAAATTACGTGCAACTCTTCTCTGCATGTTTTACTGTCATTTATGTTCTCTCTGACCACCTGCAGAAAGCTGCTTTTGATGGGTAACAAAAAACAAGGCTTCTGGGAAGGATTTGTTCCTTCTCTGCAAAACCTCTAATGCATTAATTTCTGGCTTCTCTCTTCATATAAAGCTGCAGCCCATTCCCTACACAATCACCTTTGTCAGAAGGGCTCCTGTTCAGAGGGCAGTGAACACAGTCTGGCTGACGGTGAAACGATGCTGTCACTGCCCCATGCAGAAGCACTTCTGAACCTCACATGGCCAACGTCCTCCAGCAAACACCAGCCTGAGGGACCCAACGCCAGGTACAGCGAGCTGGCTTGGTCCCTATGTGTCCAACTGCAGCTATGCTCAGCCAAAGTCATTTCCATGGCCAGACCGTGGCTGGAGAACACAGGGCTACTGGGGGGTATTTGCTGTCTTGCAAGCTGGGAGACAAGCACCTGGGATGCCTTCTCCCTCACCCGTGGTCCTTGTGGAGTTGTTGCTAACCCACCCACCTGCCTCAAATATGCCTCGGGGCAGGAGATGAAAAGATGTCCATTTTAAATCACAGAAGCCACTAGTAAATGAAATTTGTCTTTTTCTCCACCCTCCCCTTCACAATAAACCACCAGCAAATTTAAGGAGGCTCAGAGGGAGTGCAGGGGTAGAACTGCCCAGACCTGGGACATTTCACCGGGAAAAGCTGAAGGTACCTGAAGCTGTAAGAAGAAAAGTGACCCCCTGGGAAAAGGACAGAGCTCCGCACGTCTCCTCCCGCAGGCTTCTGCTAATGGGCCACTTCTCTGAACAGGCAAATGCAGCAAGACCAGATGCCCTGACAAGGAGTCGGTAGCACTCTGGGGAGGTGTGAAAGGCGTGACAGTTGGCTCCTTTCACAACTCCTTGGCACTGGCCTCTGCTCACTCAGAAGGCAGCCAAGGCTGCAGCACCATCTCAGCTTCACCGTGCGTACGGTTCCTTGTGATGTCCCTTTGGCTATGTTGTTTTAGGTCATGAGATTAAACTGGCTTAGTGCCTCTCTCAAAGTTCCTTCTCTGGCAAAGGCAGCAAATAGTACAAGAAATTCAGATCATGCACATAGCATAATGGACTGGGGATACAAAAATATGGAGACTTTCTATGCCGGTTCTGGGAATTTAACAGAAGATCTGCATTCAGCTGCAATGATAACAACAGGAAAAAGAAAATAAATGAATGAATAAATAAATAAATAAAAGGATATCTTATGTACTGAAAAAATGTTTCTTACTGGAAGACTTCTCTTGTTCTGTTGGAATAGCTATTAAAAAAGGCATTTTGAGCAAGAAATATTAAAATGAAAACAGCATGCAAGGGGAGGCATTATGCTCTTGATATATAAATGACATTGGAAAGGTATAGATCTAACCACTAAGAGTGATATATTCCTCTTACCGAGGCTCTGAAACTCCCTAAAACAGATAGAGCCCCTAAAGAGAATAAGTCAGGCTTCCCATGAGTGCCCATGAAAAAATAATTTTGGAGGCAACTTCACCATGTTACAGATGGTCCAGGCCCAGACAGCATCTTTTGGGATAACCATTATCTTCTTTGCAGAGTCCAGACTGGGATGTACAACCATCAGAAATGACGTCCATTAGCAAGAAGTCTCTAGGTGATAAGCAGATAGAGAGCTAATCGGGGAGGCTACTCGGGAAAGTGAGCTTGATCCCAAGGAAGCTAAAGCCTGGGGACATGGGAGAAGGGAGAAGCCACTACTGCACTCCACTCACAAGATCAGCAAGTGGGTAAAAAGCTGCTGCCTTTATCACTTTTTTTGAGAAGGGTCAGATGAGTGTGGAAACTGAAGTGACACAATGAAAAAATAACTCTCCAACAAAAGTTCCTTCTTCTGATAAAATCCTGCCAAAAACAGACAAGCTGAAGCTTTCTTCAATCTGCAAATTCACTTTTACTTTTTGCTTCTCTCATCCAAAAAGGCCTTTTGTCCTCTGTCTTCATAAAACAGCTCAGTGAATGACATTTAGAGATATCTGAGAACTAACACCAAAATCTGATTTCAGTGATATATAGAGTTATATATAGGGTCTATACATAGACATTTTGTTCACTCTGATAAGGTCCTTAAAGTAAAGCACTCTTGAAACAATCTGTTTTTCCTTAAATGATGATGCGTCCAGCAACCATTTTTTGTCCTTACACTGTGGAAGATACCATTCACAGTAATTTAAATGTCTAATCACAGAAAACTAATCTCCAGAAGTAGATAAGCTTGAAAAGCTGGAATATGGAGATAAAACTTCCTTAAACTGAAAGACTGCAGGTAATCAGCATATAGCCTTAAAGGCTCTCAGTATATAGCCTTAAATAAAGTCGAGACAACCTTCTATCCAGAATGGCAGCCACTTAGTTTGTCTCAAAGACTTTTAAATTTCACTGGTCAACATCCACTGTTTTACAGAGCTGAACCCAGCATAACACTTTGTCTTTGAGAGGGCTTAAAAACATCCACTCAAGGAAACTGCCCTAAAAAGAGTCCTCTTCTCTACAGACATTCATGGAAAGAAGGATGATGAAAGACCAGCCAGAAACTGACAGAATCCAGTGAGAAGAATGAGGAATACTTCTCTCCTACCTGTATAACTAATAGGAGTGATTTTCAAAGCAAGAATATAACTGTCAACTGGGTGATTCCACAGAGTCTTTCAAACTCTTGCAAAAGGATCTTAGAAAAGAGCCATCAGCTTTTTGCAACAGAGAAGGAAATCAGTGTTCTCAAGGGCAGCTCTAGAAGTTGCTAAATGCTAACAAAGAAAATCTTCATTCTCTGAATGGAAGACATTATTTAGTGGTGATGAAGACACCTCACTAGACAAATTTAGGGCCCTAGAAGTCAACACAGTATGCTTCCAAAGAGATTTAGGTCAATCTTGGGCTATGTTTCTGAAAGCAAAGGCACTGTATACAGAACCTTCCAAATAAAAGTGTGCAATTTTCTCTTCTTGGTCATGAGTATAGCTCTTTTTTCTTAAAAAAAAAAAAAAAAAGTCTTCATTAGTTTTGTCGTTATATAAAAATGCTGCCTTACAAAGACATGAAGATGAAAAAAAAGACTAGTGATTTCACAACACCCGGTTTTCTAAGGTGCAAAGAAGGATGTCGGTGTCAAGGTTAGCCTATGGAATATATTCCTCCCATCTTTGATTATACAACTGTTATATTTGGTTATGCTCACCATTACTCTTTTTCTCTATCATAAGCAGTCATTCATAAGGAAAATAACAGAGAATTCAGAAATTCCAAAATGCTGTTCTTGATAATGGGAAAAGAATGAGAAGAATGGAAAGGCTAAGAGTGAAACTTTTTTTCTACTGACTGCCAAGTGCTTTACATAAACCATAGATAAAATATACTTGGCTCCATTTTCGAGACCTCGAAGACAATTTGTTCTTCTCTCCAAGCAAAACTTGGCATACAACCAATACTTCTCAAAAGAAACAAATACACGCTAATAAAAATATTGCATTGGAAATAGTTTGAAAAAATAACAGAAAGCAGTAGTATATCTTATTTACTCTCCAAAGTGAAACCTAAGCTGTCCTTACAGAGGGAAGATTAGCATTATTTATGCGACTCACTCAGCATCAATAGCACATTTCTTGGATCTCAATATGCTGTTATATGTTTATAGCGTTGCCTTCCCCCATTCCTCTATGACAGCTTTAAAAGGTTATATTATGGAACAGGATGGGTTCCCGGAGAAGCCTCCTGCAAATTTAGCAGGCTTTATGCCAAGCACAGGTATAGCTTTCCAGTCACAGTACCTGCATATGGTCCTTTTACCACAGCTGTATGAATTC
>JAUBOD010000024.1:1271095-1309475 GCA_032353885.1 Nothura maculosa
GCTTTATGCCAAGCACAGGTATAGCTTTCCAGTCACAGTACCTGCATATGGTCCTTTTACCACAGCTGTATGAATTCAACAGTTATTCCCTTCATTCCCTTCAATTAATAGGTGCCTAATATAACTCATATATAACTCTTGTTTAGGCAACATGACTACCTTTTTTTTTTTTTTACTGCTGCTTTTAAATATTTCTCAAAATGTTCTCTGACTAATTTAAAGTCTAAGAAAAAACCTTAAAGGTCACACAGCATGTCTTGCTTTCCTACAAAGTCCAGTATGACAAGTAAAAAAAAAAACAAAAAAAAGAATTTTCTTTATTTTCTTTTGTTTAGGCATACTGAAATCTAGGGTGGGAAGGGACCTCAAGTTGCTGGCCAGACTATGTCCCCAGCTTCTGAAGCTGCAACCATGTCCCTCCAGATAAATGGTGGCCCAGCTTTTCCCTGCCACTCGGCCAGTTCCCAGACAACCTATTGCACAGCCCCAATACTCTTGCTGTTGGAAATACTTTTTGGGCATATACCTTTAAGTCTTTCCTGCCATGATTCTAGACCATGATGTCTTGTCCTTTCTGGCACTATGATGAATACCAGTCCAACCTATGAAACGCTGTGGCTAAGAGAGGTAACTCTTACCTAGCTTAATACAAATCAAAAATAAACAAAATCAAGTAATTTATTTTCCCTGTGTTATTCAATGGCAGGCCCTGAGCGAAAGAGATTGGTAAAACACAGACAACGCAATTTCACACTGATTATTTCAATGCTATAGTGTCTTTTCTAACCTATGCTGTTGTTGAGCTTCTTTAGACAAGATTTGAGTCTAAAGAGAGCTCAGGACAACACGGACACCAATTTAATCCTGTGGTTAGGTACATAATGCACTTTACTACTTTCCTTCCACCAAACTATTTCTAACATAAATGCACTGTGGCTGACCCAGACTTTCTGTCATAAACACCTTATATTAGAGTGGCAGCTAACACTCATTTTTCACAAAGTTTTCAAGGAATGGGTTTGGTGGTTTGTAGGGAGTTATTTTTAAGGCCTGAGGCGGAAAGGCTGTTGCACTGCTTTTTTTGCACTGTTTCGAACAGAAACCTCTTGTGAGGTCTTCTAAAATAACAGTTCAGCAAAAAGCGAGTGCCAAAGCCACTGAATCAGCCCTTAGATGCCTTTTATTTTTCCCCCCAAAATGTGGCTTTCAATTAATCCATTTTAAATGCCCATTCCCTCCCCCACAGTTATTTTTATACAAAAACTTTCTCTCCCAGCCTTTTCTCTTTGTAAATTTGGTAACCATAGTTTCTGTGTCCTGCTGAGACTTGATATGTAGAGCTAAAATCTACCTGCTATTAAGCTGCTGATAGCAGTGTTTCTGTTGCAATTTATGAGAAATGTCAGTTGAAGGCAGTGAGTATTGTACACACTGTATTTTCCCAGCTGGATACCTCCGTGAACAGAAAGCAAAAATGTGAACAGACATGTGCTTGAGGTCTGGGGGAGGGGAGGAGAGCGGCTGCAGGAAAGAATAGGCTGCAGGTTAGATGTGCTGTTGGGTGGTCTAAAGCAGCAGGAAAGGAATACACGAATGGGAAGATGCCTCATTAGGATCATCAGGAGACACTGGAGGATCTCAGGGCTGTTGTTAGTGCTGCAGCAGCAACCGGGAGACCCTTTCACAGAGTCCTCAGATGCTTCTTTCCCCTGCACAGGCTGTCTTTTTGCCTCTGGAGAACTGAAATATTCCTGTGCTGGTTTGTCTAGATCTGGGGAGTTTTTTTCAATGTTTAGCACATACATATTTTCATCCTCAAAAGGGGTTAGCCATTTTTGCAGTAGTCACACCTAAAGGGCTTTTGTTTGCCCTCCTTTAGTTTTTGGTATGAAAGGGACCAAGCCACCAAACGCAGGATGTGCAATTGCATCTCAGCTTGCTCTGCCAAGCTCTTCCAGATCAGTGTGCTTGCTTTAATGCTAGTGATAGGTCTGCAGGCAAAACTACCTCAGCCTTTCCTGAATAACCAGCATAGCAGCTTTTCTTCATCACACAGGCAGCAGAAGGTAATGGACCTTGCAGGAGAGGGGAGCAGAAGCTCAAGTCAGCAAGGGGTGAATGGGCACTACAGGAAAATGCCTGCTCTGTCTTCTAAAAACACCATGGGACCGTAACTTTTTCTACGGCACAAAGTATTGAGGATTTCAGTAAAAAGCATTCACCAATGATTACTATTTAAAGGCACTGACTCCCTGGAGATCCCAGCTCTGTGGCCAAGGCTTTTCTCTCGACAGAGCACTGTATTGAGCCAAAAATGTTACAACAAATAATTTAACAAGTCTCAAAGTTATGCTTACTTCATAGTACACACTATATGGAAACATAAGTCTGCAGTAAAGAAGAGGCAGATTATTACAACCGCCAAGTGGCTTAATATGGAAGACAGTGCTCACCAAGCAGATGCGCCTTCCCCAAAGTTATCAACTCTTGTCACAAGTAACTCGCTTCCAAATTTGCAATTTGGATCCTTGCCATTCCCCAAATCACCTCTTCCATTACGGACACCAAACAGAATAATCAAAATTGCAAACGTGCTAAAGTTAAAATGCTCGTAGTCAAACCAAGGATAGAGCCAATTACCATTTAAATAACAACACAAAACTCTTTGAAGGAGAGGCCTTTTGATCTCCAGGATTCAAATGCTGAACAGTGAGAATCAGCGTTCTTTAAATTTCCCGGGAAAAGGCAACCAAAAAAAAAAAAAAAAAAAAGAACTACAACCCAAGCTGTCAGTCAGGCACTTAGGTTCCCAGCATTTTTTTTGCTGTTAAATGTAGCTCTCTTGGTGTGTAATTAGTGGCAATGTCACCATCAATACCATGGTTATTAAATGCTTAAGTAACTCTTTTCTTGCAGTTTGCTCTGGTGTGAAGAGGCAGGGAGAAGGAAGGGAGCAATAGGGAGATGCACAAGGGGCAAACGTAAGTTGTGTTTTTCTCCCATTCTCCTTGGGCAACATGAAACTACAGCCCTCCAAGCTCCACAGCACGCTTAGTCGTTCATATGGATTTTGGCATATGGTTTGATTTCAAAGTCCAAATGACGCAAGGTCAAACGGCATTATAAAGCCTCATTTATGTTCAGACCAAGAGCACCATCACTTTTGAGCCAAACAATAAAACTGAGCCGAAACGCAGTTCCAACCACTGCCTCCTTTTTTAGCCTTGCTCTGGAAGGGTGAGGAGGAAGGACGCTTTTGGAAACAGCGGCAGCCTTTGAGAGCCCACGGCGCTCGCTGCTGTCACTCCTCCTAGCAGACACAGCGCAGGGCCTGCACAGCACATTGCTACAGCTGCTGTTTTACAAGTGCACGTTTCACAGGAAACCAGCCATTAATTTCCCCAAGACTTACAGGCATACATTTCCAAAAAGGGAAAAAATAAAACTGTTACATAGCCATACAAATCAAAATCCATACAACGGTGGCAGTCAGCCAGCTAAAGCACTCCAGGTCTGCTCTCCCATCTGCTCAGCCTGTTAACTATCAGAAAATAAAAGCAAATTGCTTCTTCTACAACTCGTCCTTGGGAGGACTCCTCAAAAAGCCAATTCCACAACAGCACATGAATCACGACTCATGATGAGCAAGAAACTCCCCTGCTCTCCAGAACAGGGACAAGAAGGATGGAGAGAAGAGCTCCTTTCCCCTCCCGATGAGGAACCAGACCTGTCCAGGAGCTCCAACAGAGGAGCTGGGACGGCCCTCGATGCGGTGGCTGATGCCACCCAGTCCACTCCTCTGCCGCTACCTCCTCCAGGGCTCCCTGCCCGTGGAGCGACTCGCGGTGCCAGGTCCTGGCTCAGCTCATCCATGGGCTGGAGCTGAAGCTGAAGCTGGCCTACAGATGTGCTGCCCCTGAGGAGCACAGGGCACCCTCCTGTGCCCCACAGGCAGCCCCACGGAGGAGCAGCCAAGCTCAGAGGCGCCTTCAGCCATTTGTCTGCTGCAGCCCTGACAAGTGATCCTCAGTTGATAGCAACATACCATGTCAAAATCGTTACTTTTTCTTTTAATCTGTAGATTAAAACCCCATAGTAAAGACTTGCAAAGCTTTTGTCTGTCTACCACTGTGGTGGTACATGGTAATTAATATAGTGCAGGTTTCTACTTCACAAATTAAAAAATAATTAGACTAGAAGCACTTTCAACAGCTGCCTATAAATCAGCCCGCTCTGCCTGCAAAGTTCAACTCCAGAGTTATTGTGTCTATTGTGCATCTTAAGGTTCAAAGAAAGATTATTCATGCATTCATTCATAGCCAAGAATGTATCCCAGCAATGAAACTTACCCTTCAAAGCTGACCTAAGCTTAACCACTGCACTGACTAAGTAATTTAATTGCCCAATGATATGCTATATCCCTTTTCTGCAGGCTGCGTTTTTGGTGACTCGACCTAGGATTATAACCAGTGGTATGTTAATGGCACGGAGTCCAAAAACGTAAATGGTTGCTTTTTGTAAATACTGCCAAACTGTGAATGAGGGAATAATAGGAATGCAAACAAATCTCCTAGTATAGACGTCTTTTTTTTTTTCCCTCAAGTATTTAAAAATTGTAGAGCTATAAAAGTAGCTTTATGGAAGGAGAGACAAAAAATAGATGAAAGCAAAGCTGTTATTTACAGAGAGCCCCTAATAACAGAGAAACGGTGCCAGAGTAAGAGCATTAATTCTGTCACCCACTTTTCGTACCCACCAATTTCTTTTCCTGTCTGCACCTCAACCTGATCACAAAAAGCCTGTTGAGAGCTCAGAGCTGCTGGGAGAAGCTGCAGAGCCCTGAGCAACTTCCCCCAGCCCCTCGGAAGCAGCTCTCTGGGGCACTAATTCAGCAAGCATTCCAGCCTCTCCTGGCTGCGCTAAGCCAACACAAGGAGACTGAAGATTAAGGAGAAGGGAAACAATTGTATTGTGTGCTGCTGCCAAGGATCCAAAGACTCTAAATCTCCTTGAAGCTGAAAACAAATTAGCAGCTTTGCCTGCATCAAGCTGGCTGTCCAAATGGAGGTTGCTTTGCATAACCGTATTACTGACTATGCTCCTCCAAGATAACCCTGGAGGGGTACAAAAATGTTTTCTCTACTTACTTCCTGTCACCTTCTTGTCTAGACTAACAGAACAATTTGCAACCCAATCACCTCCTCCAATCTTGGAGAAAAAACAAGCATGGATTTACCCACAGTGGCCGTCCTCAATCCCCTTGCTTTTTTCTTAACCAAACTAATATGCTACTTCCTTAAGAAGAATGAAGGTAGGAATAAAGAAACCAATTCTGCTGCTGGGTTCTTGTTACACAGAAACACACCCTCAGCAGTGGTTAAATCCCAGTCTCTGCACCATCCCTAATCTTTACCTCAAGGAGAAAATGCCTGTCAGTTCTGAGGTGGAAAAATCTCTGGACTTGTCATAAAACAGATGACTAAGCCGTGTGCTGCACAGCTTTGTGCCTATGAAGGGGTTAGAAGGGAAGGTCCTCCCACAATGCGCACAACTGCACAGCTGCAAGAAAGGGCAGTTCAACAGCCCAGCAGCTTTCGGGACATCCAGAGAACCTAGGAGAAAACTCCTCAGTAAGACACCACAGCTTGTGATATAAAACCTGCTCAAGGACTGTGCAGGCAGAAAGTGCCTGCTGCTAGGTGAGGGCCTCGGTCCTCGAGGCTTTCCCCGGAGCAGAGAGTGGAAGCGGCGCGGGCGTCTCAGGCCTGCACTGGCTCTAACGAGGGCATCTCTGCCGCGTCCTGCACCAGGGCTGGCTTTGAGCCCGCTCCCGGCTAGCTCTGTTTCTGACTGACTCCAGGTAGCCCGCTTAGTTAGAAACAAAACCTGGTGTCACTGTGCTTCAAAAGGGACGGGTTTCACTCCCCCCTTAACCAGCATTCAGCTAGTGAGAAAATGGCCCAGACAGGCACTGCACATAAGTGGTCAAGCCATGAAGTTCAGATGTAGCTACTGTGCAGAGGCTGAAGCACAAGGCCACTTAGGCCCTCTGATGTGCTTACAAATACTAAACTCATAATTTTTACAAGACTACTAAACAAGATGTTTTCTTTCCCTTTACACAGCAATGGAAAAAAAAATGAACAACTTTTTCAAGTGCATATGGATGATGCTAAAATGTCATTCTGTATTTTACAATGCACCCAACAATAATCTGATCTTCCAAAATGAAGAGTATTAGGAGTTCCCATCAACCCTACTTCAGGTTGTATCATCTCTATACAGAGGTCTGTAACTGGCAGTTGTTCCAGTCCCAAGATCTGCTCCCTCCTTGTCTTCTTTTTCCTGTTGCTTTTAGCTCCTGTAGCCAGAGATGGTTCTTGCTGTGAAGCTGAGTCAAGGCTCCTGACCGACAGAGGTTCTTTTGGCTGAACCTGGCTTTGAGGCAGAGAACAAGTATCTTGTACTGGTTTTGCTGACATTGGTTTGAGTGAAAGTTCCCAGGAAGCAAATACTGAATCACTGAAAAACTGCCTCAGAAATTCCAGAATTTACAGACACAATTTTCAAGATTTTTAACAAGATTTCAAGAGAGTAATCTGAAAAGATTCTTTTTTAATTCCTAGCACACATTAGAAGTGATACTCTTCTAAACCTGACATCTGTTTACCTCTTGCCTAAGGACAACAGCTCCTTCAGTGAAACCTGAGACTCCTCTTTCTACTTCTGAAATCTCTCAATTAGAGGGGGTCACACAGCCTTAGGCTTTAAAGATCCACAAAAGCAGAGTCTTTATGAATAGAAGGTTAGGAAGTTTAGGTTCAATCACTGTAGGGAAAAGTAAACAAGTAGTAAAACATAATTAATTGCTTCAACCTACTTCAAGGAAGTTTTAAAATGACTGGAGAGAAAAAAAAAGGCATCTGTACATTAATTGAAAATTTCTCTGGGACAGCAACTGCTTGTAACTGTTTCTCCACACTTGTTTCAATATTAAGGACTACAAATGAATTGCCATTTACTGTCATTTAATTTCAGTTCTACTTTATTAAAGGAGATTTTATATGTTCCTAGTTGAGAGAAAATCAAATCGCCTGAGCTAGGTCTTATGGCTCTATAGAACAGTCCTCTCTCCCTCCAACAAAAATAAAATCCTTTAAACACAGTAAAACATCAAGTAAAGCCATAGAAACCTTCCCAAATAAATGGCTGTTTAACAAGTAAAGTTCCTGCCATCTAGGAAAAAAAAAAATCTGTAACTTCAATGGATGAGGAAAAGGAGAAAAGAAGTCTTTTCTGATTTTTCCAATTAAAGCTTTGGCAAGAATAACCAATTCTGTGCTAAAAAGGAATTCTATAGCCCTCTATTCCTATAACCATATCTATTTAAAAATTCTCAAAATTTGCATCTCAATAATCTTAAGAAAAATTAACAAACATGAATGTTAATGTTGACATAAATATAAACATTTCTATTTAAAATTACACAGAACTAAACCAGACTGTTTTTAAATAGGGCCTTTTCCCCTCACATGATATTTTTTCCCACAAATCTGATGGAGTGTGAGACTTCATGACCTCGACTGCAGCTTCCACTGCATCACTAGCTTTAATAAAACTAGACCTAGTTTTTCAGTTTAAAACAAGAAAGCTATTTCCCTTGAGCTTTTCTTTCTTTATATTTTTTGTTTTCACCCTCAACCTTTACCTTTACACTTTCTCTTTTAGAGAAAAACATAACTTGCAATATTTTAGTCATCTCAAAGGTCAAAGAATCCATCAGTGTTCAAAAACTTTTAAACTGAGGTTTTCTTTATGCTTTTGGGATTGTCCCTTGTCATCCATCCTTCCAGATCAGTAGCTAGTTACTACGACATCAGTTACGATCACAATGAATTATGAATATGGCCTCGAGGTGAAGAAATGTAAGTTCCCATCACTTCTGAAGTATAAAAAGCTGGATATTAAGCCAGATGTTGGTTCTGTTGAGGCTTGTAAGTACCAACACCAAAAGTAGATTTTGCTGCCCAGAAACCCACTGCTCCAACTTCTTATTAAGCTGCTATTAATCTGTCATTGAAAACCTGCATAACTTTGTTCACTACACTGTACAATGTAAACCATACTTAGCAGCATAAGAAACTAGCAGATTGCAGCCTGTCCTAACCAGTTAAATTGTACACAAAATTGTCATGGAATGACTGGGAGAGCATCTTTAAAGAAGTGGTTTAATCCTTGGGTCACACCACTTAAGACACAGCATTTCAACTATGTTTTCATTCCTTCCTCCCAGGGTATTTATTCAGTAAGAAACCACTTGCACGCATACACATTTCCTTCATTAATAGGCATCCCTCCTCCCCCTCACTATCTACAAACCTGAACACCACATGCTGCAAGTATTTGCACTGGAATGGTCTCACTTCTAAGCAATCTGTGGCTATTGTGATTTTGCTTTTGAGCAGCAAATGCTCAAAATTGTTGCTTCTCTGAAAGCAGCTCCTTCAGTGTTCATAACCTCGCTGCTTGAGCAAGCTCGGCTGCATGTTCAAATAGCTCCAAGCCAATGTTTCCAATCTCAATTATCTGCCTTTCTTTCCTGTGCAACCTCCCTGCCCCCATATGCTTGTTTGCAAAACGGATAATTTTCTGTGTGTGTACGAGCAGTGCAGGGAGCCTTCCTCCCCAGCAGCCTGGCGAGATGCAGCTTTTTATATGAGCACTGTCTGGAGAGCGTTAGGTTTTGTTTTCCGCTCTCTGCCTTCTCACAGCAGCAGGAAGTGGCACTTGCTAGTTCCCTTCAGACAAGCTGGACACTCCTGACACTCCCCTACCCTCTGGCTGTTCTTGGGCAGTTTATGTCCCTCAGCTGTGGCCATGCTCTACTTAGCTTTACATCTGATATCTGTAAGGGTGAGGCGACATGGGCGGTGCTGGGTGATAAACCAATGCCACGGTCCTCCCCGCAGTACACATGCATGGCCACACAACCAGCAAAGTCACAGGACGAGTGCAATGGCGTGTGTATGTTCAGGGAAGAAAACTGACATTTAAATACCAAATTGAATGTTTAGCATAACGGCAGCATCTTTACACACATTTATATCCTAGATTTTTTTTTCAAGATATTGAATGGTCTATAAAAAATACACTGACCTGAAGTAGCAGTTTGGGGAAGGAATGGGAGAGGAGATGAAATAACTTCTCTGCTGCATATAAAAAGCCTGGAAAGTACACATGGTTCTGTTTTATTTTTCTTCGCTTTTTTTTTAATTGGTTCCTGTTCCAGATCTTCACTACTCTGTGATATCTAGACAAATCATCTGAAATTTAAATTAATGCTAAAAGCAATAGCTAATTGAACATTTCTGGAAAAAGTAGTGTTTTGTTAAAGAATCAAAATTACACTGAGAGAGGTCAAAATATCCCCCTCTGACATACAACTCTGCCAGCAAGGAACACCCAGGATCTATTTCGCATTTCTCCTTCACTAAAAAGGTTTGTTCGGCCATGATTTATCTACTATTTGCTGAGAGCTAAGAGCCTGCAAAGGTTTGGTTACCATAGCTCAGTTGATTCATGGCCATTCATTAAAGCCACATCAACTCAACCATGTACCTGGGTCATAAGAGTCAGTCCCAATGGCTTAAAACCACTTTAAGAGGATTCTGCTGATATGCAGGGGTTGGCCTTTAAAATTGTTGTTTGCTTCAGTTACTTCAGATGAAAATGGTATCAGATAGACAACAAGTAGCAGTACAATTTGGAAACCAAAGGCTGCATACACAGCAGTTCCTTGGCTAGGTCAGAAACACTTCCCTTTGTGGTTCTCCAAAAGTAAACACTTTGCTGCAGCTGCGCCACAGCTGTAAAACACGTCAGGACGAAGCTCCTGCCATAGGGGCTTAGCTCGAGCTGCCTACCTAGCCCCACTAGTCCAGTGGCCACTGCTGAACATTTTGGAGAAAGCGGTTAGCAGGCTGCAGGCTCCAGTCACAGCTACACCCCCTAAACGAGCACCTATTACTGACCACATAAGATCAGGTGCACCAGGAAAGTGACAGCTATTTACTGTCCAGTCCTTCCCATAGTCCTCTAACAGCAATCTCCTTAGCTTTTTGCAGCCATCCTTTTTATATGCAGAAGTGCAATCTCCCAAACTCCTTTTGTAAAGACGGCTGAGCTGCTGTTCAGAGCGCAGCACAGCTTTCCACGCAAGCATTCTCCAGACTGTGAGACTGGGCCCGTTTCTGCACATACAGTCAGACTAAAAATGGCTGAGGAAGTAGAATGAGACAGTTGAGGTCTAGAAAGAATTGGGCACCTCAGGCTTCCCCAAGTTGCAGCTTTCTGGGTCTGTCATCTCAAATAGTAGAAAGAGGAACTGTAAAACTTAACATTTTAAAACAGAAAACATGCTTATGCCTGAACTTTTTCTGAGTAGACTGCATTCTGATACCAGCGGATGTGCATATGGGTCAGCAGATGACTCACACAAGTAGCAGAGAGCCGGATTTGGGGTATTCTCTTAAAGTAACTGGCTAAAAAGGCCACCTTCTGTGAACCACTTCTGTTTACCACAGACGTAAGCAAGCCTCATTTCTGAACTTTTTCAGTGCTTCTCTCCTGCCAAAATCCCCCTGCCTCTACAGCTCTGTGCTGATGCGGGAAGGGGAACTTGAACACCTCGTGCAGCAAGTTAATGCTCTGCATCACTCAGAGAGGACAGAATTGTGCTGAGCTTGAAAGCTTACTTTTTTTTTTCCCCCAAGTGTATCACTTGGTCTAATAAAGTATATGACCTCCCTCTATAAACATCACCTGAACTTAAGATGACTGCATTGATTTAATCATGTTTGTCTGAATTTCTACACTTCATTCTAAGATTCTTTGATAAAAAAGATTAGGAAAACAAAACCAATTATCTATAATTTCTGCATTTGTTTACTTAGACGTTTGACAGTGCTTTCAATGTTACAAGTTTCATTGTTTCATCATGCCTTTGTATTTGTGAAACTAGAAAAATGTGGTTGTGAAACCACAAGAAATGCTAAGGGGAACCAGAGGCAGCCAGACTACTTCTGACTCCCTTAATTCTGTGCATACATACACACCCTAATTTATACACACATGTACAAACACATAGAGATCTCAGATCCAGTGTGTTCTTTTAAAACACGTTTTGCGAAACCAACTTCGCATAGCAAGAAGCGGAGAGGAGCCAAGCCCAGCTCAGTGTAGTAGGTATATTCTCAAAACAGCATGGGCATACAAAATGCAGATGTGGCAGGTGGGGAAACCCATCTGTAGCAGGCATCAGCAGGCCTCTGTGTAAATTATGTCTTCTCCTTCCTAATGGAAATATCTACAAAATAGCATCAGAACCGATGACCTAGAAGACCCCAGCACTGATCCCATTAGACTTCTAAGATGTGATATAAAACTACAGCCCCTCCCACCCCAGATTCTTAGTTCTCACGTTCGGCTGCCACATGGGAGTTAAAAAGCCAACGCACTCAAGCTAAGTTTTAAAGAGAGCTCTTTGAAAACACAAGAAATGTGATTAATTTCTGCACTATTTAAGGCTGCCCCAGGAGGGAGGCGGCCAGCGCAGCGATGTGAGGGGCCGAGCGTGGCGTTGACAGCCGGCGCCGCGCACAAGGGCGCGAGGTGACGGCGGGCGTCTTCCAGCAAACAAGACATCAGCAGAGAGGCGCTCCTCACCCCGCAGGCTGACTCTGCTTACGGGATGCGGCACCAAGAGCAGGACGTGACCCTGGCCACCAAGCGTGAGAAATGAAATGAAAGGAAACAAAACAAATCAGGCTTTACACAATTTAGAAAGTTGGCTGGCGGTTTCCTTTTTTTTTTTTCCAGGCCATTCTTTATTTCCTCCAGGTGGTAAGGAGCAATTACTGCTCTCTTCACTATTGCTTCCCCAGAAGATAATTGCACCGTGTAGCAAGTACCTGATTCTGCATTAATCTTATCTCTCAATATAGAAATAAGGACTTTCAGCTGTAGCTTCCCAGAAAAAAATCAGGTTATCACAAGAAGCAACCAAGCACAGAGCACATTCCAGGATGTAACCAAACTGCTGGATGTAACAGATTTTAACTGCAACTGAAGAGTGGTTTGTGGTATCAAATATCCTCATCAGCTACCAGCTTTCGGGTTGACTTGCCTATAAACTATTCCTCCTTCCACTGCTGCAAGGGAGCCCCAACCACTTTCTGTATTTCCCTTCACTGGCCATGAACCCGCTTAGAGTACAGACTACGTGAGAGCCGCACAAGGATGTTATGCAGAAGAAAATGCCTAGCGCATGTGCGTGGGAAAATGGAGCGGTGCAGCACTGTGAGCAGCGCAGCTGGGAAATGGCAATGTGATAACCAGCCTTCTCAGTCAATTATACTAGTAAAACCACAGCCACGGTTAGTTACAAAGCCTCGTAATAAAATGTGACAGACTTCAGATACCAGCTTCCCTCCGCACATTTTAAGATTGAAAATGTCCGAGAAAAAAAATGATCTGATTTATTAAACCCGCTGATCAAATCACCTGCTCAGATTGGCATGGGATAAATGAAAGGAACTCTAGTAGTAACGTTGTCTTTGATCAGCCACGATTTTGTCTGAAATTCAATGCTTTCTTTCTCCTCCCCCTTTGGACCAATTATCTTAGGAACATGAATAGCAAAACCAAACACCATCCCTCTTGTGACCTTGAAGACCAAATGCAGCAGAAAGGGAGAACTTGCTTAGCATTCCTGAATGAAAAGCAGCTCTTTTGGATCCTGCAAACCCACATGGCATGAATTCCCAAATATGCACTTTCTCTTCTGGAGAGCACAGATGAGGCTTAGCAATGAGCTCTACACAAACGACCTAATTTCATCTTCCTCTGCTGACTGCACCGTTCTCATCACAGCTCTCATTGTCACATCCTTTCTGCAGCCGTGCTGCCGCTGCTGGTTACAGCAGTGCCCGATGGCAGCCCAGCACACACACATGGGCTCCTCATTCCCATATGGTGCAGGGTGTGCAGAGATCCTCTGAGCACGGCCCAACCCCCACAATCCATCTACGGAAAGGCTAAATCCTTCGAGTGTCACGAGACACAGGCCAAGGTCAGCAACTCTCACACCTTGGCTTCTTAGAAGTGTTTCACCTTAAAAAAGCCATCACATACACTGACAGAGAGATGTCTGTTTGCATGTGTGTTTTATTAGGCCTTGGAGAGCAGTGGAGGAGGGTGGCTATAAAGGAAACATATGGGCATCACAAAAGAAACTCGTATTTCAGTTGGACATTATGAACAACAAGATGGTTTTAGATCTCACCAATTACAGTGATTTCAGTTAGAGTAGTCTGGATTTACACCAATTTAGCAAAGGTCATGTTCTGGCTTAATTAAAGTCAAAATAATAACTGGAAAAAGTGAGTATCTGATAATCATCCTTCTGTTAAAGACAAATAAAAGACCCATCTGCACTCTCTTTTCTGAAATTTGGCAGACGTGGCTTCATGCAAGCTGCTATATAGCTGCTTTCATGAACGTATCAGGAAATTTGAAAATGGCTAAATATATACATGCATGTGTGCCTCAAACATCAAAACCAAATTAAAATGCAAAACTGATCATTAGGAAGTCATTTTTTGTAATACAGAGTGAACTGAGATCGCTGAAGCAGGGGGAAAACAAAGTAATGACATTTTCTTCCGTAAAGCAAGGTCTTAAACAGCAGAATTTCTATGACAAAATTATACCTATTATCTTAATTCTTTTAAGCAATCTACTCTCTACTATAATCACTTGAGTGGTATTTTAAAATTCCCTTTTGGCTACTGCTGTGACCACCCCCACCTGCAGCCTCACTACACTGGATTTGCAAACCTGCAAAAACAGGTACATTCAAGACCACTTCATTCAAATCCCTCTTCCGCTCAAGCCCCCTCAGTTGTTTCGGAAAAATTGTTTTAGACAAACTGAGAAAAGGTTAAGGGAGTTAATTTCCATTAAATAACATGAGCTTTTAAACCAGGAGAACATTGAGAAAATGTGAAACAGAATGTCACCCTGGCCAGAATGCCCTTCTTTAAATGCTTCATTTCTGGTGCCAAACCTTTAACAAGGCAGGCTTCTTAAATTCAGTGGGGGTCAGGAGTTTAGTTTATTCAGCAAGAATAACACTATTAACAGCTACCGCTCTTTCATGTCTCCACAGTTAACACCCATGCATTCCAGCCCTGGTTAATACAGGCCAGTCAAGGAAGATTGGAGCTGCTAAGGGCAGTCATCTCTGCAGGGATATTTTAAAATAGAATTTATACTGTGCTTTAAAAACAATCTAAAAAGATCAATCTACCTTATGAATCTGCTGTAGACAGAGACAGAGAGAAAGATGGATGGAAGAGAGCATATAAAAGCAAGTAAATCTGACTCTCTATATTGATTTTTGAGAGGACAGTGTAAGAGCACTTTGGTGAGGTCTTATATATCACTGGAAAGGACCAAATGCCGCTGTGCGTATGTCTGAAGGATGTCAGGATTTATCATGAAGCAATGCACCGCTGTATTCTTTCATTATGTCCTTTCGTAAATAACCTTGTTTTCATGGCTGAGGAAGGCAGACCACTGCAAATTAAATACTCCTCAATATAAACAAGGGAAAACAATTGCAGGAGGACTCTCAAGCAGCTGGAACTGCCACTCTTAAAACTCAAATTGCGGGAGCTGAAAGTACACATGCAATATTTTCAGCATTAACAAGAGAAAGCTGGTATTTTAATAATGAGTTTTTGAAAAACAGAATGGAAAAAAAATCTGCATATTGAGCGTAATCCTGTTTCTATTGACTTTATTCTAAACCACAGCCCACTGCTATGGAGTGTTACCCGAAGTAAGCCAGCGTGCTGGCTTTGCCAAACGCTGCCCAAGGACATCCAGGGAGCCAGCCTGGTTTAGCTAGCAGTTCTTCATCAGATGGAACGCTTTGCTTTGAACATGATTGTTTTCCACTTAAAAATATGTTTCCAGGACCCATAATGCAAATAAAATAATCACAATATCAAATACAGTTTTAAAGACAACTCTGAGACCTCTGTCCTTCTGTAATGGTGACAGTTTTGATCAGAGGAGTTGATTTCCAAAATTATTCAGCTTTGCACACTTTTACCTAAACTCTTCATATATCCACTCCTGTCCTTATTTTTCCTTCATGTTGTACATTTAACTAAGATCCTGATATTTAACATATTTGTGCTATTTTATTAGTCCACCTTAGTATACTTTCCTCAATACAGTGATAGAAAACAATTTTGTTTGGAATTGTTGGTTACCTGGTATGTCATATGGAAAATTGGATTATTTGCATTTGAAGTTGTTGTTTTTTTTAACATAAAAAGCCCATCAGCTTCGCTACAAAGCTGTGACTGCCGTGGTACACAACAGCATCCAACTAGACTAGGGGGCCCCAGTTAGCCTCCAGGCAGGTATAGCAAAGTCTCCTCATTAACATAGCTAACAGACAAGCCTAATGAAAAAACAAGTTACCTTCTTCAGTTTCATGCCACACAATTCCTTCCAAGTTCACGCTGGTCCCGGGCTCACAGGGTCCAAGGCATTCGGGTTCTGTTACTACTCCAACCTCGCAAGTATTTACACCCACTGAACGAGTCCGTACCAAAAGCTGCTCGACTGGTGCTGCAATATTGGATGAAGATGGGGAAAAGTAGGAAGGCAGAATCTGAGGTGTGATACTGCTGGAAATCGGAGGTGGAGGTGCAGGCACTGTAAACAGGGGATCAACCTGAAAACAACAGACAAACTTACTATAATGGTGCAGTGAGATTTCAAAAACAAATAAACAAAAACAAACAAAGGAAAATCCAGTTTGCTTAGACTTCATTTGTGTATGTAGGGATTTGGACTGATTTCAGTCTTAACGAGATCTTTTTTAAACATCAGCTGAAATGCTGCACATGAGAAATTAAACACAAAAAAATCATCATGATAAACAAGGCAAATTACTAAGTTTCTCCAAGACTAATCCCTGTTGTCAGAGACCATTAGCATGAAATACGAATAATTTTTTTTTTTAAAAAAAAAGGATTGAAGATACTTTTTTTCTTGGCACTGACAGAGACTGATTTGCGAATGAAAATTAATTTTGCAAACTGGGAACTGCATTTTTTATTTAAAGAAAACATGTAGAAAGACAGTACAGAGACATACAAACGCCATTAGTTTTCCTGAGCCTCCCAGAAAAAAATAGCACTTGGAACAATTCTAACATCCTTATGCCATCAAACATAATCTCGTCATCCAATCATTTAAAATAGACTAGAATCACCCACCTAACAGCTTACAGACAACATTTACATCTTTCTACTTGAAATAACAGATGAGGACTTTTACAAGAATCTATCCGATCCATCTAATTTCTACACATTTCCAAGACGCGTAGGTGGAAAAGCACAACTTGCCAGGCAATTAGCCTGTACACAGGCAGCTCACATCGTTATATGACTTATATATGAACTAAAGAAGTTACTGATCTTGCACAGCTTCCAATACACCCAGGGAGAGATTTGCTGCATGTAGCTTTGGTGCTGATGGTGCTCAGTGTTTTATTGTCGCTACACGGGGAATCCTCCCTCAACTTGTTACATACCAAAACTCATGCTTCACTGTACCATGGCTTTCACATCAGGAAAACCTGATTTAACACAAGAGCATAGGAAAAACACACTACCTGCTTTCAAATAGATTATTTCAAACAGATGATAAGGAACCTTTAAGTCTGTGTAGCTTCTCTGTCTGGGCCCCTGTAAGTATGCTCAACCGAAAACACAGGCTGTCTCATATCACATTGCATAGGGTTCACACGAGTGCATCTTAATGTGGCTCAAAGTTAATTTTGCTTCCTTTGAAAGCAAGCTGGCAAGTAGGCAAGGAGAGCAAAGGACTGAAGGGCATACCCTTAGATCATGTATTCTTTGTAACACAGATCAGATCACTTAATCATGTGGCCCCTTTCCATGATGAGCAAATGAAATGTAAAGCTAAAATTGTAAAGAATGTCCTTAAAATAGCCCTTTCTTAAAATGGCCCTTCTAACTCTGGATCCCTTTTCAGACTTTTTCTTTAAGTATCATTCATGCAAACAGAATCAATCCTTCTTAGCTGGGCAACCAAGCCTGAGAGTAATAAAGATCTATGTAACAGAAGAACTTAATTTAGAGCCCAGATGCTCCCAAGGCTAAGTTGCACAATTTTATAAAACAAAGTAAGGCTGAAGGAACAGCCCACTTACAAGTGTGCACACTGCTTTGGAAACCTGCGGCAAAACACCTCAGTACCTAGCATTCTGCCCTAAAATGTTCATCCCCAAGCCCCATGGAAATAAACCAAACACTTACTGTTACCATATTAAAATAGCAAGTGTTCTACATGTCTGTAAGCAAAACTGGCAGATGCTGTCTTCCCATCCCAAGTATCAAAAATGTGGTGGGTTAGCTAAAGCCAAAAGCCCAACTCTTGACAGTGTTCCCTGCTAGGTTGTTACAAATATTTCCACTTAGCTCTGGTTTATTTTGACTTGCTTATAAATGTTTGTGCTTTCCACTAAAAACCATTCTGAGCAGACAAGGCCAATAAAGTGCTCGTAATTGTGGTAAAAGGCCCTGCTATAGTATCAAACCAGAACATCAAGTCTTTAGTTACAAACTAGGTGAGCATTTTCTTGCCTGGAAGTTCACATTTTATGTGCAGGTATAACCTCGCTCATGTAAATAAATACAGACAGCTTAAATATTACACCAGTTTCTTTCCGTTTTAAAGCTACTCCATAATATTGATAACTAGACCAAGCAAAGCAGCGGCTCTTTGCAATACTGGAATGACACTGCTGCTTCCCCAACTCCTCCAAAGGGCAGCGATGGAAGTGCTTAGCAGCCAAGAGAGATCCAGGAGGGCAGCCATCTCATCAGGGAAAAAAGAGAGGCAAAAAAAAAAAGAGGCAAGTAAGTCTAAACATCTGGTGGTAGCAGCCTGTCAAACTGAGGAAAGTTAATGTCAAGAACAGATGCTCTGCAGTTTCTCACTGCTATTTGTGCATGATTATTCCCAGGTGCTGGTGCATGCTGAGCAGTAGCCTGGCTATTTATCACATCAGAGATTCCAAGAGAAGGACGAGGAGCTAAACCTGAGCAAGGTTTTTTACGCAGATGCTCTCTTAACATGTGTAACCAAAGGGCTCCTGACTCGACCTAAATGTTCAGGTGGTATTTTCTTCCTTAACCACTTCCATGAGCTGATGAGTAGGGAAGGCTTGAAGCAGGAACATGACACGTGTCAACAGCCAGCATCGAGGCTCTGGCTGGATCATGCAGTGGCAGCTCCTGGCAGCAGACAGCACAATAGATGGATACAGTCCACCACGATCCCCATGCAACACAAGTTTCTAAAATCTTGTCTGAAAATTCACGCTTTATCACCTTTTAAAGTGATTTCTTAATAGTCAAGAAAGATTCAGTGGACAGTGCTGAGCTCACAGCAGAAGCAATGTGGTTTTTAGTGAACTTCCTTAGGTTAGGTAGCCCAATATGATACTATGGCCATTGGCCACATTTTAGTCCCCTTCTTGCAAGGGCAGAAAATATTTAATCCTCACTGGACACCATCCCTCAGCTACCTCCATAGAAAACCTAGAAATGAAAAGTGAAACCCCCACAACCTTAACTTGCTATGGTACTAATGTGACCAAAAGAGAATTAGTTTTATCATTTCAATACAACTTTTTTTTTCCCCCCAGATACTTAAATAGGTGAGTTTTGATCATATCCTGCATACAGATATTTCATCCATTTCAACTTTGAAAGCTTTCCAAGGTCATGTATCTTAAGTGTGAAATGTGTTTGCCATAAATCACAAAATGCAAACTAAATAATCTCCAGTTATAGCTCCCAAACCCTTCAACCACTCTATAGCTTCCCTAACGTGATATGAACTTTCAAAGTGTGCAAGCAGGGGTATGGAAATAGATGTGGCTCCACCTTATTAATGAATATATTTCTTTGGCAGTGATCTCTGAAGGACAGCAGACAGAGCTACCAGGCTAAGATGCAGAAGAATACTGCTTCTTAAAGTAGGAGGAAAAAAAAAAAAAAAAAAAAAAAAAAAAAGAAAAGAAACACTGCCAGCAGAAATATTGGGAATGTCTGTAAAAAGAATGTGGAAGGAAGATCCCAAACCTATTACGGGATACACTTAAAAACTGACTCTTTGGAAAACTAAGACCTTCCTTTTAGGCAAACTCCAATAAAACACCAGCAGGAACAAGCAATTTTTCAGCTTTGAAATTGGTACCCACAAGTTTCTTGGAATTCCAAAGCAGTACTTCACAGAATCTGAAACGAAAAGCAGGAAATAAAGGAATTCATCTCCACATGGAAGTGCTACTTTTCTCCAAATTCTCTACTGAGATTTAAGAGTAAAAGGGCAGTGAACTTGTTTTTATATGAAGCCTGTTCGCCCTGCATTCACACACTTCTAAAGCAACAAGGATTCCAGAAGATCTCATTCCCTTCTCATTCCCAACACCACAGACCAGAAGTTATGCTAATAAAATCAATAAAACCACTTTGGAAGAAAACAAATGTGGAAGAATGTAACGTGGAAAAAATGCATGTGTGCTCAGAAGCCTCTCTCTTTTTCCAGGTCTCTCACTGATCCCAAAAGAGATGCCTTTTTTTCCCCAAGAAGCCTGGCCTCACAGAGATCTTACATTTTAAAAACAAAGCTGTCCACTCACATTCTACTACGTAAAAAAAATGGATTCTTTCATCTGAATCATCTCATTTTTTTAATCTAATTTCACACAAGGAGACACCTAGGACCATTGTGCCATCATGGTCCAACAGAATTTATATGTATATATCTCAACCAGTCTGTAAATCAGGTTTAATTATATTACTGAAATCTTTGACCATCTTTGGCCATTTTCTGAAGACATTTTATTACAAGACATTTATTATATAATAAGGACCCGTAGATGAACAAACTACATCAAATTAATAGGGAAAAAATCTCCCAGTGTCCCCAAGAATATCCCCAAAGCATCCTCCCCTCAAAGTGGGGATTTTTTTCCCCACTGCCATGTCTAGAAAACAGGATAGAAATATCACATGAGTTGGCTATAGAAAATAATTTTGATCACCAGCTAGACAGATCCGCAAGTCTTATATTCAACATAGAAAAAGTACTTACAGTCTTCTATGCCACTTCCATCACTTCCACAACCATGCTACAGCAAACAGTTCTGCCAACACCTGCTTTGTGGATAATTACTTATTCCTTCCACATATAGATTTCCAGACCTTCTCAGACCATGTGGGACTACATCAGCAGCACTTCCACAGACACAGTAATGATATGCTTTAGGACAATAATAACTTACAATGATGATCACAATAACAACTCAAATCCTTCAGTAGAGGGTAATGCATATATAATGGTGGTGAACTCTTGTAAATACAGACTTTCAAGGGAGATCAATGAAAAACAAGAAAAACAGCAGTCAGGGAGAATTCCGTATTCTCCCTTATATCTCCTATTCCAGCTGAGATACTTAGGATTTCTCAAAGCCATTGACTCACTTTAGTGTGGGAAAGATTAGCATTTGGCAGCTGCTGATGATAGCCTTCTGCCAAAGGCTGCATCTGTGAAAAACTGTATGTCAACTCTGACATTTGGCAGAGGCCTGAGAGAATGCCCAAATTGCCACCTGCAAATTTCTAGTGAAGACATTTCTTCTCTCTCAGCCCACGAAAATCATACAGACGGAGAAACTTCTGCTTGAAAGTCTCAGAACATTCATCTCCACTGAAATTTGATTTTTTTTAGCAAATTCTCCAAACCAGACTTCCAAAGTTTTATTTCACTCATGGGCTGACACATTGCTGAGCCTTAGAACAGAATAAACAAGCACTGAAATTCCATTTAGATCCCTGCTCTACCAAGACAGTTTCACAGTATTCTAAGTAAAGGAAGGAATTTCTTTGTTTGTGTTTAGACTGAAAATGGATAAAACAAGCTCCCGTGATCTCCTAAACCTGAGCATAGTCAAAATGCAGGGGAAGTTGTGTTCTCTTGAGGGATTAGATACTACCTCAATTTAAGTAGATTTTGGTGGGAGAATCTACTTAACTCTTAATATCTTTTATTATGGTTTTTCTAAGAATGTCTGTAATGCTCAGAAACAGGGCAAGTTCACTTGATGGTTAACGCACTTTCTTTGGTCAGATTCTTAGAAGGACATATTTATAGAATGTTCTGGTAATTCATGGACCAGGATCTAAGACCATGCACCAACATCTATTAGTGTATACTGGCTCCAAAATTTCTTATTCAGCTTCTTGGGCAAATTAAGACAGATCTGGAGTCAATATACTATTGCCACAGGTCTCCTATATTAATCAGCTTTTATCTCATAGGACTTCATGTCACCACTTAAAAAAACTACTGAAAGTCCTAACAGTATTTAAAGATAGTATTATTGATACTAAAAATGGAACATATACATTCAAAGTTACTTAGTAAATCATTAAATTAAAACGTTTTTAAAATTGCTTAACTTTCCCACTTGGGTAATTCTGCTGAAAAAGGAGTTCAACAGTTATTTAGCTATCCCTGCAGATGTCTGCTACAGTTAACAAAAAAAAAAAAACATTCTCAAGTGGATTTCGAAGTTTTTGCAATATGTTAGGGAATGTCAATGAATTACAAGTTAAATGTGGTGTACACCTTTACTCTGGTGTAAAAACAGGAATGTTTTACTGAAGCATAACTGTAGACAAAATTAGAATTGCAGTGTTTGCTTTACCATGGAGGGAGGAAGTCAGCATATCAAATAATTTTTCAATAGCCCTTGAAAAAGCCCAAGTACAGTGAAGATTTTGAGCACAAAAATAATCCATATGAAGAAGAAACTTGCTAACAAGTATTCCCTTCAAAATGTTTATTTTTTTACCTCTTTGTAAACTGAACATGCTATTGACGTAAAATGTCAGACAGACCGTCCTTAAGAGTGTGACTGAAGGATTAAAATTACAGTATGAAGATAAATACACAAATTGGGGTCAGTAGGAGAGATCTGACAGATTTTACTTAGTTATCTGTTTCAGTTTTGAGAAAATTCAGCTTTGGCAGAGGGGGGAAGTCTAGGTTTCATGTGCATTTACACACAGAATCACAGAATGGTTAAGGTTGGAAGGGATCTCCAGAGACCATCTAGTCCAACCTTCCCACTCCAGCAGGGACACCCAGAGCACAGGGCGCCATCCAGGCGGGTCTTGAAGACCTCCAGAGAAGGAGACTCCACAACCTCCCTGGGCAGCCTGTTCCACTGCTCTGTCACCCTCACAGAAGAACAGAAGTTCTTCATCATACAAAGATTAGTCCTCTTAAACAAAAGTACCTAGACTACTGGCACCAAATGACCTGACTGCAGGCCATTAAGTTAGACAGCACATCTTTTCTTCTCTATAGCTCAGAAGTACATGGACACTGAGATTTCTGTTCCAGCCTCAAAGACATAAATTCACATTGATTTTGCTATGGCACCTAAAGATCCCTATTAGAATGCCCTATAAGCACCCCCACAAAGCTCATATTTGCTGAGTTCCAGATGGGGCTTATGATTGCTGATTCGCTGAGAAAGAAAAATGGAGAGGACATGGTTTCACGCAGAAAATTCCCAACATTGTAGCCAAAGCATCCTGTGTTTCAGTATGTCAGCCTAGCCTTAGGTTTCCTCCTTTTTTGTTCTATCTCACAAACTGTTTTTATAGTCTGACGAAGTGATCAGCATTTACTGCAAATGAAATGCCACTTCTGCTCAAGTTAAAAAAAAAAAAGGGCAAAATAATCACTAGTCCAAATATTCTGCATTTCACATGTGCTATTCTAGTTGCATGCACCTATTCTCTGCACTAACTGCACACATCCTTTTTATGCTAATCACTGCATGATGAGATTAGTAACAACAAAAACCTGATATTTTTACACTTGGTAGAAATTCAAATATTTTGCCCGACTGAAAAAAAAAACCCTAATCTAAACTGTCATGAAAGCATGAAATGCCTCTGGCAGTTCTATCAAAGTATATAGACATGTACAGACTCTTTGAAGAAATGAAACTGCAGTTTATCAAGTGTGATTTATAAGCAACACAGATTTAGCTGGGAGATAACACTGCTGTCTAATCATTAGTAGTCAGACAACAGCCATGTGAACACATCAATTATGGGCCACTGCCAAAAGCCCTTGAGATCCCAGAGATTAACAGCCAATCCTCTGTTTTACAAGCTCACATCAAAAAGAATATTAATAAGAGGAGGGGCAATGTGAAAGCTTGTCAGAGTAATTCAGGCGCTAAAACAAGGCATTTTTTCTCCCTCTGCTCTGCCTTGAACTGGTCTATGGAAAAAAAAAAAAAAGTTGGCATCAGCTACAAAGCACAAAGCTGCCAATTTCTCAGAAAATGTTTTCCATTAACATATGGGAAGTTGTAAAGGGCTGCTGCAAGCTATGGCTGGTGGATGAAGGCTACAACTTCTATGCATTCCTTTCCTGAATGTATCAATTATACAACCTCAGTCATTATTCAGATATTTGGAAATCAACATCCACACACAGAAGTGTTTGATGGCTTTTCACTACCCTCAAAATTAGAGTCATTTGCTACTATGAACAAACTAGTTATCTCTAAATTCACCCATTTACTACATCTCACTGATGACTTAGCAAAACTACAAAACAGGAAGATTAATAACTCATCTTTAGGCTTATATAGGTTTTCCAAAACTGTGCCTTTTTTTATTGACTTGACTTCAGTCCTGTCTGAGTTGGGGTTTACTCTTCTCCCATACAAACGAAGAGCCACAAGAGAAGAAAACACTTCCAAAGGGAGCACTTGCCTCTTTGTACAAATGTAAACATGCCCATTGAGATGGAGTTGGAATAGTCAGTTGCCGGCATTGCAAATACACCAATATCAATTGGCAGTCTTTATGCTTGGTGCACTCCTCAGTTAGCCTTGCTTCAACTCTGGTTGGGGGCTCAAGAATAAACAGATCTGTTTTACTGCCTGGCTGCAAATACTCTGGCTTCACTTCAGCCAAGGATATATTTTAGAGTACATAATGCAGAAAAGGGAACTTGGTTTGTGGGATCTTACCAAAGCTCCTTTTGTACAAGCTGGCAACTGACCTCTGAGCAGACAGGGAAAGAGAAGGAGCCTCTTAGGCTGGCCTTGCTGCCCAGGCCCTATAATTTGAAACTTGTGTCTTTAGGCACAGCTCCAAAACACATTATATTTGTCAGATGAGCCAGTTTAAAAGGTTCTTCTCCCTCCTCTGTCTTTCCCATCTTTGGTTGTTTTTAACTGGACGATTGCACATACATAACTCATCTGGAGGATAGCATGTTATTAACTAACTACATGACATAGTCATGGGGGTCATCATTACGCATGGAAGGACATACAGGCAGGAAAATTTTCAAACAGAACACTGATTTTGCAAAACTGCTTCTTTAGGAAAGAGCTGCAGTGAGAGGTGCCAGTCACAGATTTCCAGTGACCTCATTAAGGCAGGCCACTATAGCTGTAAGAGCACCAGAGTCACCTACAATAACAATTTAAACTAGGACACAGTCTGTATGAGTCATGGTGACCATAAAGCCAAGCAGGCACACAGTTTGCATCTGGCCAAATAACAGCAAGAAGATACTATTCATTTTTTTTTTTTTGATCTTAACATGCCAACCAGGGGTTCAAGGTCCACAGGTGGCAGAAGCCTGTAATATCTTAAAAGTATGGTGGACATTCTGGAACTGAACATTGTGTGTCAGTGTCTTTGGTTAATTTAGATTAAAACTTTTTGTTTTACTCGTAGAGAGAGCCATAAGTATAGTCTCTTGTATACTCACTAAATCATTTAAAATCTATTACTTTAGCAGCTGATACAACTTTTAAAATAGCTTTTCCTCTCCTAGATATGGCTTCGGAATATACCCGCTGGTTTAAAGAAAAAATAAATCTCTCCGATACATATCCAAGGTGGATATAAGTGTTTCAACAAGGCCAATAAGGACACCTTGCTGAGAGGAGCCAAGTTCAAAAATTGAGTATGAGTGTATTTCTTCTTTCTCCCTCTATGGGGACTACTAATGCTGGTATTCAGCTGCTTAAAATCTAACCTGGGAAAACATTTTTCAGAGAGCTGTATTTTAAATTAGTAGCTTACACTTGCAGTTGAATCATAAAAGAAAGTGAATCAAACACTTGGAGTAGATAGGAGCAAAAAACAAACAAACAAAAAACACAGCACCAAAAAAAAATTCAAAAAAAAACCCCACCACCACCACCAAGGGAAAAGGGGAAAAAAGGGGAAAACCAAGGGGAAAAAATAAAACTAGATTTATTAAGAGGATGTGTTCTCCTTCAGCTGTTTGAGAGAGAAAGTTTGTCTTTCAAATCAAACAATCTCTAAGATTGTTTTCAAATTTGAATGGGATAATACAAACTAATGCCAAATGTTGAACTTAATGTATCCAGTGACACAGTTAAGTTCGACAGGAGTAGCTTTCCAGTATCTAGCAAATTATGAGGAGATCCTGATAATCTATTTTTAGATTGTATTCAAAACAAGAGAAGATGTTCAGAATTTCCAGCTGAAGACATCATTCTCTAAAAGTGCTAAGTATTTGGTACAAAATCTTGGGACTACTGATATGTCTCAAACTGGGCCACTGCAGAGCTCTTAAATCAACACTGAAAAACTCAGAATGATGATGAATAATTCAGAATTTTGATCAACAAGATGCTATTAAAAAAGTGGAAATACTTTCATGTGATTTCAGAGACATCAGTTTGTACCAAGATCACCATCAACATCCTTGAGATTCTGTACAAGCTTTCTGCAGACTCTGGATGATACAGCTTTGGAAGAAGCATTGAACTGATGCTGCAAAGGAGGGAGTGCACAACAAGCCCAATAATAACTAGATGATGGTCTTAGTGGAGAGCTTGAGCAGATGCATAGTGGCACAATCTTTGGTCTAAGCAATACTGTCAACTTTTAAAATTCTCCATTAGAAAGTCACCAATATACAGGGTTTTCTGCACTAAGTATGTCAGGCTTTAAACACTTATTTGATTTAAGGCAGTGTTAATGACTTAGCCAATCACACAATTTTATAGTTCTATAATGTACTGTGCAGTAAAAATTAAACCAGTGTTTATTACACTGCTGCTGCCTGTGCTTTGCTTCTCATTGCATAGACTCTTAAATGGGCTAAAGCAAATACTGTACTACAATAAAACACAAAATGTGCACTAGTTGACAACAATTTTCAATGCCTTACACAGTATTTTCATTCATAGCTACATACACTACTTTCAGATAGCAAATATAATGACATACTTATTTTTCAATTTTGAGGGAGCTATTCTACACGAAAATGCAGAAAGCATTATCAGCGCTGAATTAACTTAAAGGGATAGACAGATTAAAAATGAGACTCCCCTGCTAATATTATTACTAGCATTTTAAGTAACTCAGAGTTGAAATATTTAGATTTGCTCATCACTATTTTTATTTCCTTCTGGAATTTCTCTCCTTCTGGACACCAAAGGCAGACTAAGTCTATGCGCCTTTCTTAATGTGAAATATGAAAGGTGAAAATATAACTTGGTTTGTGTTTTTTCAAACTTATAAACTGAAGTATCTAAAGTCCCACGGGAACTTAAAAATATATATATCTTGACAGTGAGGGTGACAGAGCCTTGGCACAGGCTGCCCAGGGAGGCTGTGGAGTCTCCTCCTCTAGAGGTCTTCAAAACCCACTTGGATGCCACCCTGTGCGCTGAGCTTTAGATGACCCTGCACGGCAAGGGGAGCTGGATGAGATGATCTCTACAGATCCTTCCAAACTGGAAGATTCTATGATTCTATACATTTCTTCAAAATCCTTTCAATGCAAACAATGCATATTTGACAGGTCCGGGCATACACAGTTAAAAACATTTCAGATTTATCATTAAGTATCATTAGGGCTATTGGTCAAGCAGAAAAATCTGAAAGAAAGCCTCCTGAAATGTAATGAGGATAGAAAAGAAGATAAAGCACACCCAAAAGCTTCAGAAAAAAAAAAAAACCAAAAAAACAACACCACAACAACAACAACAAAAAAAACCCCACACAGACATCTAAGGTATAGAGATGCAGTTGGTAGATATCTAATAAAAGAACAATCACATGCACCATGCATCTTCTTACTTTGCAACCTAGGTTTTCTATTGAGAAACAAAAATGGTCTACAGATTCAGATGAACACAAATCTCTTGGGTCTAGGTGTGCGTAACATACAGAAAAATCCTTAATATTTTAAAGCAACAAATATTTAAACCAACACCAACTAGATTATCTTGAACATCTCCTGAAGATTCACCACTAACTTTCAATATTGTTGATAATTCAAGAGTATCACCAGTAACTGTATATATTTCTTCTACAGTTAACTTTGCAGCCATTCAAATCTGCTAAGTATTTATCGTTCCACAGAAGGAATGTATTATTTCCTGTTCTACATACTACTACTAATTATGATAATAATAATAATGGGGTAAGAATTCACATTCCAAACTGCATTGCATAGATTGATATTAGTGGAGGACCTACCAGCTCTTATGGTGTAGCAAAACTAATCTCCTGGCCCTAGCAGAACTGGTATACTTAGTGGTCCTACAGCTGAGAACTGTTAATCTTGTAGACTTTATTCTGGTCTGAATTTAGGCTCTAAAAGATACTTTTGAGAAAGTACTTCAGTATGGAAATGTACTAGTAATTTTGAATAAGTCACTGATCCATCTCAGTTTCACTGTCCCTAAAATAGGGTTTTTTTTTTCTTTTTTCTTTTTATCTCCCTCTCTGGCCATTGTGAAGCTTACAGACAGACTATATTTAATTAGAGCTTAAAGCACAGAACTGATGCCAAATTTTCAAAACAGTCCACAAAGCAAAATAAGAGGCCAGATGTTCGAAAGAACAAAGCAGACTGGGTGCAGGGCTTCCCCTCTGCCTCTCATAATGGCAGAAGTAGGTGCTAGACAGTTGAAAATCTTGCCACAGTTGTACGCGTTAACCACATAAAAAAATCTGTTCTTAAAAAAAAAAAAAAAAAAAGAACCCTAATGCCTAGAAGTGCCTTGAGATCCTTAGATGGAGAAGCAAACAATTTAATGTGGAATTATTAAAATACAAGGCATTTTTTTTTCTTTCTCATAAAAGGAACATAGCATTTGATGACTTTGTTTGGAGGCAAAAATATATATATATATAAAAGGAGACCATTTAATGGCTTGCTTCTTCCTTAGTAGCACAGAGAAAGCTTTATGTATGTGTGCTCAAGTGTGTTTACAAGTAAGAAAGAAGAATAAAACTAGAGCAGGATGCCACTGGATAAATCTGAGGAAAAAAAAAAAAAAAGAGCTATGTTTCTTTATCCTAAACACAAGCCTTTCAGCTTCATCCCATACGTCACAGCTGCACAACAGAGCAGAATGCATTGGCTTTTTTCTGCTGCACTCACATTTGCATGAAAAGGAGCAGTGAAACGAAAATTAAGCACTTAAATGGCTTAAAAAGCACTAGTTTGGAATACTGTACTTCAAGAAAACATTCATTATTATTCAGTGCTCAACAGACGACATTGCCATCAAATACGAGAAGAAGCATAAAGAATAAATGCTATCTGAAAAAAAAAAGGGGGGGAGGGACGACTTGTACTTATGCAGCGCTAATGACCGTCTAAAAGAGCGATTCTACATGGTTACATCCTGTTTTAGCTTCACAGCTGCAGTTTCACGAGAGTAGCCATACATCATAATCTGCAGCCATTTTAGGCTATCCTTGTGCTTTCAAGAACAATCTGGGCCGTAAAGAACTGCTAATCAGCGAAGTGGAGTTCCCAATCAATAACAAGTTTATTTAACAGCCATGACTGGGGAGGAAGTATTCAAATTTTAATGCATAACACAGCTCATTGTAACAGCAGGGACAAATAGCAGACATCTCTATATTTAGTTCCATTGCAGAGTAAACATTGCCATTATTAGCCTGGGATTTCTAATTAAGCAGAGCACAGCCGCAGAGTTGCACATAAGCAGTATCTTGAAAGAGGTCAGATAACCGTATTTTAAGACTATCAGACTCCCCTTCTAATTGCTGTCAGGAATTTGTTTATTTAATAACATGCCGATCCTATAAACACCACTAATTAAGTGGTAGACAGTGACTTTCCAGAATGCCTTGGGAACAACCATCACTGCACGGAACTCAGACACCATTTCAGAATCAAAGGCAAACATATGGGCCAAAACATTAACATCCACTGAATTAGCTACAAACTTTGTGGGCAGGCCAGACAGAGCCTTTGCTTTCTTGACAGGCAAAATCTGGAGATGCATGCACCCCAGAAAAGCCTTTTCCCCAACTCTGTGCCCTTCTGCAAGCCCAAGTCACACGGAAGCAAGGTTGGGCTGGGTACAGCACCGATCTGTGGCTCATTAGCATAACTCTTTAGATCTTTAATTAAGTTATAGAAAAAGCAAAGCAGTCTGGAAGTCCTTCTGAGATAGGGTATCAGGTGAATGAGTACAGTAAATAGCTTTGCCTCTTTTTTTTCTCCCAACCACTAAAGCACATTTGTCAGGCCTGGTCATTCACTTTTGCTCTCCAGTGCCAGAGGGAATACATCAGTCATCATTGTGGTAACTCCTAAGATATCTTTTATGTACAAATTTGGAAGAGGAAGTTCCAAAATGGAGAAATGGGGCTGCTGCCAGTTTCAACCGTCCGGAGTTCAAGTGGAGGTTAACTGTAACCAGGAAAGCCGGTGTTTTGCTTTCAATCCCCAGTTCTAAAGAAAGCAACCACTGATCTTCATCTCCTCTGCTCTTTATGCACCTCTTGCTGAGATGAAAGCAACTCAAAAGGCAAGTTACTACAAGCACAAGTATCTATATGAAAATGTGGGCACACTGAAGAGAAATTCACTCTTTGGTAATTAGTTACTGCCATATGCTCCTCTAAACTGTGAAAACACAGCTAAAAGGAATGAATGAGTGCACAACAAATGCTCATATACTAGCTGCTGGAAAGCTAAATTAGAGCAAAACTGGCACCAAAAAAATAAAAAAAAAAACCAAAAAAAATCCACAACCACCACTACTAACAACAACAAAAAATACTCAGAGAAGGACAAAAAAGCTCAGAGTTAAAGATCACAACTTAACCTCAACCTAACAACACAGTATCTCAATAAATACAGCATCCTTCTTTCACTCAGGGTTTCTGTCCTGTGGTCTCTCTGCTGTCAACTGTGCTCTAGCTCACCATGGGCCATCAACAGCTCTGAAGATCCTCAGGAGAAAGTCCAGCACTTGAGAGAGCCACAAAGCCAAAGCTGTTTTCTAATGTGCCAGCTCCAAAATGACCTCCAAGCTGAAAAATGAGTTTTCCAGAATCTGGTGGCAAGTGCCCACAAAATCCCTCCCCTTCCAGAAAAGATCAGATTTTGCTAAACCTCCTTGAATGAAGTGATTTTACTTATATGAACTGATCCAGTGCCAGTTTCCACCATTGGGCCTTGGAAGACTGTCCTTGTGGCTACTTCAGATATCCTCTCCTTTCTAGCGATCACCACAGCCTGTAGGCAGGCAGCTGAGCACCTTCCAACCTGGCTAGAGAGAAGCGCCAGATTGGTCTTCCAGAAGAGGATGAAAACGGACACACAGAGTTCTGCACTCAGTGCTCCGTAATGTCCGCAGTGGCGCCCACTGAAACCTGGCTGGTCCTCCCTAAAACAAGAAAGCCTTTAAAGATTGCAGATACACTGCTTACTCTGGGAATTTCTAAGCCCTTCTGTGGTTTCATATTTTCCTATTAATTGAGATTTTTTTTTTCTCCTCAGGAGCTTCTGATAAAACCAGAGAAAATACAGAGGAGCATGACTGAGTAGATTAGGGAACTACAGAGCTGACAAAATTTGCAATATGTCACATAAACAGAAAAGTCTAGGGGAAAATTTTCTCCCTATACTCCACCTGTTTGACCCATAACAAACACAGCTAAAGACAAAAAAAAAGAAAAAAAAGAAAAAAAAACCTGCTTCAATAGGAGCATACCAAGAAATTAATATCACATAAACACAATCGAAAGTAAAGAGAATCACTAATCTAGTGCAAATAAGATAAAGTTATCAAAAATAATAAAAAAGGCACAGTGTTCACAAAGAAAGCAGGTCAAGGTCATGTGATATAATAAAGAAAATGGAAATTAAGTGCTCAATATCATTCACTTCAATAAACTGCTCTTTATCAGTCAAAATGCCCCAAACAAACCCAGTACACTTAGGTTGCAGTCACCTGTCTTGCTTTGACTACAAGTACACCATGCTGGCCGAGGGAAGTGAACAGAAGTCCCCATGTAAGATCATCACCTCCCGCTCTGAGCTCTCCATGCAACCTCCCCCTTCCATTCCAGGTAAGTGTGACCTTGGATTAGAAAAAACTCGCTACATAGATAACCTAGACTTGTCTCATATCTTTTTTTTTTTTTTTTTTTTTTTTGTACAGATGCAGGGCGGTAAGGAGAAGGAATGAGTACCAGTATTCTCTGGGGAGATGAAGCCACAAGCAGATGTAGTAGCATGGCTGGTGATTGAAAAGCCTCCGAAAATTGTTCCATCCTCACCTGCAGGCTGAGACACACCTGGAGAGCAATCAGTAGTGAATCCTGGCCTAGCCTGGCCCATTCATACCCATTTCACAGGTATGGCCTCACTTAAACATTGGAAATCTATGAATACACAGACTTCAACCAAGACAGCTTTGATAACATCCATTTGCCAGAGCTGACCAAAATCTTTTGAAAGAGAAGTGAACAAAAATGTGACATTTCATGTCCTGAAATCAAGAAAATATTTAGCACAGTCCATTTCCACACTGGCAAACTGATAAAAAGACTGAAGAATCACCACAGTACTGTAATAGGATTTGGCAAGTATGGCCTAGCTTAAACTAAACCAAATACATTACTTTGCTTTTGAGGGACTTGTGATGATGCTCTGTGGTCATACCCAATTAGTTTATTAAGACGTAAAGTGGACTACAAGTATATTTTTAAGATAAGCTTTGATTTAACGGAAGAGTCATTTATTCTGAGAACGTCTTATATTTTCTTCTTGCTCATAATGTAGTTTCTCAGAGAAGGCTTTACCAATCTAGCATTGACTAAAACAAATTAGCCTAGTTACTAGGGAAAAAAAATAGACCGATTTCCAGTTTCCAAATGGGGTAGCCTTCTCTAGTTCACCAAAAATAATGCAAATTGCAAATATGGGAATGAACATCACAGGCAGCCCCACAGTAACTGAGAGGCTGTAATGTGTTTCCGTGAGTAAATGCACTGACCTGTTTGTATGACAGAAGCAAGAACCAGTTGTTAACACCCACTGGCCACACATAGGAGAAAAAAAAAACTGTACTCTGACCACTGTATTTAAAATTTATAAAAGGTTTGCTTCCTGAAAGATACTGAAAATCTGTTAACAGATTAACCTACTTACCTGTCCCCACCCCCCATTCAATTCTGAAAGTAATATTATATTTGCGTAGCTTTTCTGGGAAGAATTAAAAGTGATTAAACATAATTACAAGGCAGAGGAGCTTTTATACTGCCATAAATACTATCCACAGCTATTTTTATCTTAATGAGTTAGAACCATTTCATCAACTTCCCTTGTTTTTTCTCAGAACTTGACCAGCCCTTTGGCTCCTAGCAGAAAACAAAACCAAGCTCGCATCAGGTTTCACAAAATCCTACATGATATGATTCCTTGGCTCTAAATTGTTCAGTTAGAAGGCAAATTTCCTTTTCAGCTTGGTGAGGCCCACCACATTCATGGCAATACTGCTTGATTTTCATTTTTGACTCTAACAAGAAGACAAAAACATTCAATATATCTATTAAGCATTTGGACAAGGTGCTACTAATAAAAGAAAAGTATACCTTTATCTACTTTATTACATTAAGCAAAGAGTTAACAATTAGCCTGGGTTGGATTTAACTATCAATTGCAGTCTGAAGCTTACCTTGGATATATAAGGGAGTACTTCCTCACACGATTTTATGAAATTTTGTCCATTATTTCAATGCTATCATTTTTACCACACAGCGTGAAGACCACCCATCTGTACAACTGCTAGAAGCAGTAATAACAATGGAACAATAAACCTGTAATTAGATGCAAAAAATATGACCGTTCTGAGGCTACGCTTTCCAAAACAAAATTCCTCTCCTGGGCTGCTTTTGTAATTCTACCATTTATGTTATACAAGTTCTGAAGCACCATGTGAACAAAATCACAATACCAGAACGTAATGTAAAGTAAAGTTCTTCAAGGGTCACTTGGAACACTGCTTTCAATCACTTAACATATGATGTCAATGCTCTTCTTACCAAAGAGCTATCAGATCACAGGCTGTGGTTTAATGTTCCAGAGGAAATAGCCCTTTCACTGCCAGGGTAAAAACAAAGGGAAATACTGCATATGTAGATATGCATATAATTAGACTGCATACAACACACCATCTTCTTAAATAATTTTCAAGGCTCTATTCTACTCCTGGAGATTTTAATGCTAATAATGCAGCTATTTATTTCAACACGTTTGGAGTCCACCTCTAGATGCAGTGTGTGAAATGGTCTGTTACTCAAGAAAAAAATGCATGCGCTCACCACATCTCTTGAATACACAGCATACATAAAGCAATGTTAAAAAACACATATATATAGAGAGAGAGCGAAAAGAACACTGTTATTAGATAGTCTACCTTAACAGACTATAGGAAAAATATTTCCAATAGCACAAGTTCCTGGCAGCCTTACTTGTGATGTTCATCTCTAAGCACAGTGGAATATTTTATATGATGGCACTAAATTTCAGACATATTGAAAAAAAAAACCCACAGGTAAGGGTAAGGGTTTAAAATGCCACACACTTGCAACTCATTAACATTTTTATTGATCTCTTGTAATTATACCACACCAGGTACACTAAAAACATATATTACTTTACTGTATTTCAAATGTGAACAATAGGCATGTGATTCTTTATGCAAGAACTAGGACATACCTTTACATGAGAACCAGTACTAAACCCTACTTAAGTGATATAAACATCAATTTTATTTTTACTGAAAGGAGACTAAACTTAAAAAAAAAAAAAAAAAAAAAAAAAAAAAAAAAAAAAAAAAAAAAAAGCTAAAGTGACTTAACATGACCAGACACAATCTGCCAATTCCCAATCCCCACTATGGCAACTCCTTCTCTCTCCCAAAGTTATGCTGTCCCTTGCAGATGGAAAATGGGTTATTCATAGTCCCTACTGCACAGGCCCAGCATATTCTTTAGAAGGCTTGTAATACAATCAAATCAACTCAAATTTTCACATATATGATCATGATGTATTTTTCAAGAAGGTTCTGCCCACCAAGCTGTTGTTAGCGGGAATTAAGATCTTTTGTACAAATAAGACATATTGTTTTGAATGGAATTTTTTTGTCTAATATATTTTTTCTATATTCATAACCGACAAATTCATGGTGGTCATGATAGGAAAATGAGTAAGGGAGTGAAGAGTAAAAAGACACAGGAAATTCAGTATGCAAGAGTTTTGAAAATTTGCCAATTATTAAAAAAGAAACAACATTTAACGTACAAGTTAATCCACTTCTGCTATAACACTTTATTTCCTTTGATCTTTAAACCAATGACTCATGAAAATGCTGTCTTTAAATTCACAGACCATCAGCAAGTGTGTCTTAAAAAAAGGGGGTTGTAGAACAATCAAGCACGAACTGCAATCGTTTCTTAACCATTTGAATTATCTATTTAATTGAGATACTGAAACAAAGGCTTATTTACACAATGTGCCATTAAAACGAAAAACATAAAAAGATTCTGTAAGAAACCCAAACTACATTGTGGGACAGCTTAGAAAGGATTGTTTGCTCACATTAACCGACGCATTCCACCAAATTCAGGCAAATAGGGCAGCTCTTTTGGCCACAAACTAAACTACTGTCCCTTGGCTGGAAGCAGCTGCAGTAGCCAGGCAGACGGCAAAACAGGCCCATGGCTTTGCTCAACTGTCTGCTCTGAAACTACTCCTTTTTTTTTTTTTTTTTTTTTTTTTTTTTTTTTTTAAACTTGCCACCCCAGCTTTAGTTGGGGGTAAAAATGGCAGGATTTGGTCACCGAATATAAAGCCAGGCACTCATTTCCTGTACCACAGTGCATCATTCTTTCACCTCCTTGTCCACAGGATTTGGCTACCAAATAGGTCTAAATCTGTAAACAAATGATTTGCTCAACAATTAAACCATTCATTTCTTTCCTTTTTCCCCCCTTTCTTTCCTTTTTTTTTTATTTTTTTTTTTATTTTTTTTTTTATTTCTTTCCTTTCTGAGGCTGCTTGGCTGCCTTCCAATGCAGAGGCTCTTAGGTTCTTCTATTATTTAGTGCTGGTTAAAATGCAATAAGCTCATTTAGAGTTTATAAAACTATAAGCCATCAACAAAAGAATTTAATGCTTCTCAGAAGCACTGTGGCTCCTGCCTGAAAAAATAATAATATGTGGATGTGTATAGGGGTCTCTGGATGTGTGTACATAGGTGTGCATCCTTTTATTTATGCCACTGGCCTGATAAAACACTTTGGATATCTAAGTCAGTAAGCTACAAATGTCCACATTCCACTTGAATTTTGTCTTTTTGCTTTCTTCTTAACAGTTGACAATCACAGCAGTTGTAATTTGCTTTGCCTACAGAGCTGAACCTTCAAGACTCTAATGTTGTATGGGGAAAAAAATAAAGAACCCTGCTGCTGAAACATTTCACAATGTTTGCAAATGCTGTTTTCTCATAAAACGATGTTGTGAATCACAGGAGTCTTGTTGAATAAGCAAATCTTTAGAGAAATAAGGACACATAAGTATCTTATCTCTGCAGTAACTGTCTTTTACGACTCCAGGGAAAATGAAATATCAAGGTCATTTTCCCTTGTCTCTATTTTTTACATGTTTGTTTTAGATAGAAAAAGACTTTAAATGTGTGTTTACCTTTGTTTAGATGTGCATACTGAAACAATACAGGATGAACAGACTATCCCCCCAAAACTACAACGGATAAGGATAATGATATGTTAAAAAATAAAAAAGCCACCTATAAATAAGTGAATTATTATAAATGAATAGCTAAATTTACAGGTGCAAATCTCATTTAGAAATGACAGGTACTTAGCAATATCAACTCCAGCAATTTACTTTCAATGAAATTCTGCAAGCCTATTTAAAGTCTATTACGGCTGCTGACATCAATCTGCCAACCTGCAGAGTGCTAAGCTCTACTGAAGATTTGCACCTATAAATATAGCTACGGGTGTACTTGAATAATACACACAGCGTTTCCTCCATACAGGTGATCCATACAGGTAATACAGAATGAGGTGGAAGTGTACTGAGGAAGAAGGGCAATAAAGTAGGGATGTCATGGAGACTTTGAAGCTGGTTTTGTCTGAACAAGGACTGAAGAGTGAGACTCCCATCTGGATGGGAGTTTCTGTGCTTTCTCGCTGCATTGCAGCCTAAGTGTCCACAGTTTCCACTCAAAATTTCATTTCATCCCCAACAACTATTATTGTAAAGGCCAGATTTCTAACACAATTGCTAACTAGAGTTTGCATGTTACCTGAGACTCCTGCAAACTCCCTTCACTGCAGGTATTTGAAAGATACACCCATGTGCCCACGATATGCATGTGCGCACAAGTACCGACATAGAGAGGGACACACACAGGCAGGTTTTTATCAGCTCTATCTGTGAAGGCTCACTAAAGACCAGATGAATCTCAGGCTCCACCGCTCCAAACTAAATGATGGCTTTGGGAGTTGCAGATAGGTGGCAAATAAGTTGGTTCCCTCTGAAAAACTACAGGCTGAGGTGAAAAAGTTATCATCAAGCTAACTCTAGAGAAACACCTATATCCTGAAAGGATACAGTAATTATAAACAACTATTCCTCATCTTAATTTTAGGAATTGTTCATCTGCAGATTTTATCCATACCTAATGGATTTTCAATAATTAACAGTCAGCTGGAAAGGTCTTTAAAAGATAGTAAGAGACATTTTAAATCTGAGATAAATATTACAGTTAGAAAAAAAATGTAAATCTTGGAATTAATTCGAAAATAGTTGCCAACTTTTCCTCCCTCAGTAAATCCAAAGGCTCAAAAAATAAATATTCAAGAGCATTAATTTGTTTCTAGATGTGTGCGTGCAAGTAAAACAGCAGTCATAATGTGGAAATTTGAGTCACATTTTGCAACTAATTGGAAGCAGATTAGAATTCTGCCTCCGGGGAACATTGTCAAACTAGAAGCTGGAGCAAATGAAGAAAGAGGTGAAAGCATCGTGAAGAGCTGACAGATTTACAGTGCTCAAGGCAATAAACGGGTACTAGATGAAAATGAATGTGCTTCACTGTACTGCATGCAGTTCTCAGTCATATCTCAGCAATAACAGCACACAGCCATGAAACTATTATTTTCAGAGATGGTGGTGATGAAGAGAGCCAGAACGAAAAAGCTAGTATTCAGGCTGTGTGTGAAAAAAGTCAGTCACACAGTGACTCAAGTTGTTATAAGAATAATCAAATTGGTAATAGGAGACCCTGTTTTGTATTCTGGACTCATCTTAAGTAGCAGTGAACACAGACATGATGGAATCATCTACTTAATGTTGACTTGAGATAGGACTGCAGAATCACTCTCAGCGAGAGGAAAAAAAAAAGGCAGATTTTACTTCTTAAGATACAAACAACAAACACTCTTGTACACAGATAAATCAGAGGCAGAAGAAAAAAATCTTTTTCTAAGGGCAATTAGGTTGAGAACATAAATAAGAAAATAAAGTGTACAGGATGAAGTACCAATGGTGTACTGGAAAAAGCTGCTAGCTTTCTCCAGTGTTTGTTCAGTGTTTGGCATCAAGTGCAGCATCACAGTTAAAAGGATATAAACACTGTTAAAAGGATATAAACATGGAACGTTGATAATCAGTCAAATTCCAGTTGCTGTATTTATAAAACAGTAGCATATGTAAAATATGTGTACATATATACATTCCCGTGTGTGTGGACACATACACACTATATAAATATATATATGTACACACACACACACACACACACACA